>JAODUD010000107.1:9153730-9166411 GCA_026784285.1 Stomatorhinus walkeri
ACTGATAGACAGATAGATAGATAGATAGATAGATGGATAGATAGATAGATAGATAGATAGATAGATAGATAGATAGATAGAAACCATTGTATGTTGTACAGGTGAACCACTTCTTTGCGTCCTGTACTCGCTATATATATCAACATATATATTATCTCTATAACTTTTAATCTCGAAATTAAAATGAAAATATATTGGGATAATTTTCTTTCAGCCTTCTCAAAACCATTGGTTAACTGTGGGATGAATAACTTGTTTGTTTACAAAGTTCCCTGCAATGCATCCTATCCTTATGCCATTGTGTCCATGGAGACAAAGCTTCAAAATGTTACCATGGATACACCCTGCTTGGCCACTGAAGCTCAGTGAAGGCGAGCAACTGAATCACATCCATGGGCTTATAAATCACAAGAAAGTTCTGTTGTGCTCTCAGTTAAGTCAAACCAATATAAATGGCTGAGTTATGGAAATGTCTGACAGCTGGGGTCAAATAAAGCCAGGACCAAACGTCTGTTGGGTCAGGACAACTGTACAGAGAAAGAGCTTCAAGCAGCACTAATATTTCTCTGGTGTTCCTGTCGCTGCACATTATTGCTGGAAACATCTCAGTCACTCTCTGTACAGCAATCTGTATTCTTTCAATTAAAAAAAAATATATAATATTTACTAAGTGATATACTGCAGTTTTTGCATACCTGGGAGAAAATCGGGAGCAGAAAAAAATGTGCAAAATACACATTATGACTTTTAAAATTGTGTAACATTAATTGATTTAGAGTCTATAACATTGTTTATTAACACTGAGATCATTATAGAAAAATGAACTGATATAAATTGAAGGGGCTCTGTTTTCTTGATGTGCAATATTTTCATCTAACAAAACACTGCAATGTTAATTTACAAGGGTCATTGGTACTTTTTTTGTTGTTGAGGGAAGCAGGAGCTGTGAACTGACAAAAAAGTTTGAATGGAAACATGTTAGATATGCCCCGACTTGCCCTCTGAGGTTAAGGACCCTTCCCAGGTTGTGCTATTCCTCCTGAAACTCCAAAAAGGAGCTTTAGGTAGCATGACAGTGTGCTACGGTTTATGCAGCTATCTAATAAAACCATTAATGTGGAGTCTGAAGGCCAAAAGCTGCATTCACTGCACACTGCTAGTAAAGAAATAAAGGAAACAGAAGAAAAAAAGAATCAGGAAAGATAGATAGCTTCATACATGCAATAAGTTATTTCATACCATAATCTTGAACTGGATACACAACTATTGAAGATGGATAGTTCAGTGCAACTGCAATGCATAAGGATGACAGGCACTCAGAAGAGTTATCATTTGTAATCATTTCTGTTTTTAACATAAACTAGTAATATCACAGTTCATGGTGCTGCTTTCAATCTGCTAAAATATGCTGATGGTACATCTCTCTGTCTCTTTGAGGTTTTGCGTGGAAGCTTATTTTGATCACGTGTGTTCTCAAAACCATATTTATAGATAAAAAGAGCTGACTTCACACATCCCTATGCACTCCTCACATTCGTGCCACTCTTCACAAGTGAATAATTTACATATTTATATGTCCAATATGATTAACAGGCCTCCTGACTGCATAGACTGCATCTTCTGCAGAAGTGCAGACAGCTTTGCCTGAGAACACGTACTTGGCACTTGGTGTGCAAAATCTGACAGTGCACACATCAGTTTAGCTTACTAGAATCCTAACACAAAGCATTCTAGCTTGCTAGATCCCTAACTCTAAGCAGTTTAACTTGCTAGGACGCTAATCATAAACATTTCAGCTTGCTAGAGCCCTTACCCTAGACTGAAAAACTGATATGAAGCCTAATGAGGAGTTCAATGCAAAAGCCAATTTACATATGAACCATCCTAGAAAGACTTTATCCCAAACTCTTAAAATTATATTGTGATACAACATCATAAACATATAGAACTCATACAGCACTGAGACACATGCTTGTATGAGAAGACTGAATTCACATTGTTTATTCAATAATTCCATTTAAAGGGTTGTTAGGTTAAAAAAATTTGTTGGTCCCTCTGGTGCATTACTGCCAGAGCTCTGTTAAAACTGGCTGTCTTCATTGTCCTTGGCTTGTTTTTTCAGGTGAGCCCAAACAAAGATTTCCCCAGTATGTGGTCAGTCATGTTGTTAAACATATGTATGCAAAGTTGGACAATGAAATTAAAACAGACCATAATACTTTATTAGTATGGTGTAGTGCCTTCTTTTACAGCCAACACAGCATCAGATCATCTTTGGAATTCACAAATACAAGTCCTGCACAGAGGCCAAAGGGATTTCCTGACTTGCTCCTCCAAAATACCTCCAAAGTACCTCAATAATATTCAGATCTGGTGATTGTACAGGCCATGGGAGATGTCGAATTTCACTTTCATGTTCATCAAACCACTCTGTCACCCATCAGAGTGTACGTTATCATCCCGATACACAGCGCCATCCTTAGGGTGCAATGCTTGAACCATTGGGTGAACATGGTGTGACGGACTTTTTGCACGTCTCTCATGCTAAACTTCACGCCACAGTCGGGACTTCCCCTTTCCAGCTACTTTGTGGACATCTGATGCGCACAAAGCTGACTCTGCTGCCTCCTGCGCCTACACAGACTGACATGGACGTACATCACAGGGCCAGCCAGCGCCAGCACAAAATGAAGGCGTACACTGATGCCAAACGTGGTGCTCGCCCTCCTTCTTTTCAAAAAGGGGACAGGGTGTGTGTCAGAAACCCCCTACGTGTGCCTAAGGGGCACAGGAAGTTCAGCGATCCTCTTACAATAAGTGAGAAGGTTGGTGAGGGTACATACATGAACTGCATCCCACCTTACTGGATTTCCTGACACTACAACTACGTCCTCAAAGGAGGACACTGATCCAGCTAACTGTCCTGCTGAACCTAGGCCCAAGCGAGATGTTCGCCAGCCTACCTGGCTGAAGGACTATGTCACTCGAATGTTACACTTTCATACCATGACGCATATAATGTTTCAATAGGCTACTTTCCGTTGTTAAATTATCAATGCACTTTAAGTGATGCACTGTATGTAACAGTCAGTAGGGTTAGTTCTGCATACCCATGTTACTATTTCCGGAAAGCGCCTTATTTCGTTGTCTGTGACTAAGAATAAGCTAACGGAATGTTACTACTTTAAGCCACAGGACGTTTTCACCTCATATGTTTTGAGTAATACTTAGGGTAGGTGCCCCTTCTTTAAAAAGGGGGAAACTGTTGTATTCTGTGCCTTTATTTGGAGAGAGGAAGCACCTATACAGGATGTACTATGCATGAGGCGGGACAGGATCGATGTTACCCATAAGTTCTGCAACGTGACTAGTAAAGGACTGGTTGATATACTCCATCTCACCATCATTTATTACACCAAAACACCACACGCGGTCCTCCAGAATGATTCAGTAGTCCATGGCAGTGAAGCACCCATGTAGAACCCATGGCCCAGGGAATGAAATGATATTACAGCCCAAACCATCACTGATCCACCCCCATGCTGTAATCTGGGTACACAGCAGTTCAAGTGGTAAGCCTCTTTGGGACTTCACCACACCGTGACTCTCCCAGATGTGGGAAAGACAGTGAAGGTGGTCATATCGGAGAATAATACATTTCCCATTGTCCACAGCCCAAGATTTGCATTTGACATTGGCTTGAATGAGTAAATGTTTGGCTTAGCAGCAAGACCATGAATACTGCCCCTGTGGAGCTCATGAAGAACAGTTTTGGAAACAGGAGAGTCAAGGTGTGCATTTAATTCTGCAGTGAGTTGGGCAGCTGTGATTTTATGTTTTTTTGGATGCAGTCTAGGTTAGTGCCTGGACATCCCATTCAGACAGCTTCCTCTTGCATCCACAGTTACTCCTATTGGATGTGGTCTGTCCTGCGTGGTGGTCTGCCATCATTACCCGGGATTCTGTGGCTCGTGATATCCCAAAAAGACTTGCTGTCCAGGTCATAGATGTGCCAGCGAGATGCTCACCAACAATTTGTCCTCTTTTGAGCTCTGATGTGGCTCCCATTATGTCGTGTGGATTGCAAGAGGCCCCATTTTATGTTTGCCTGCCGTCTATTCCGTTCCTTTGCTTAGCATAAATAGTTAAATGCCTACGCTATTGTGGGTAATGTGTTCACCTAAAGCACACACACTGACATCGACAACACATAGAATTGTATGGAACAGATCAGTATAACTACATCACCGTCACTTATTATTTAAACTCCCTGGAAGGATAGGCTACTTTGTGCTGTCAATCACAACTATATTCCTTACTATTACTTGCACGAATTATTGCTTGATCGGATCGGTGTACATCTACAAACATTTATTCAGCAGACGCTTTTCTGCAAAACATCTTACCAGTCAGAGCATACAACTACTGTACATTTAATTCAACAGCAAAAGGAATCTACAGAAGACAAACACTTCAACAATTAGAGGTTTCGTGTGTTGCTTATGTTAAAACTTTACAATATGGTAATTAATACCATCTAATCGTGAAACATGAAAAAATAGTGTATATCCATTCATATTTACTTATACCTTTCTTTAAGTGCAACTGTAATCTATTTTATTTTCATTTAATTAATTAAATTACTCATCCGATCCTGCACACAATTAAAATTCTGAAAAATTCGTCTGTTACGATCTTTCCAATAGCAACTTAAGCATGAGAAAAGGGATGTCATTAGTAACTTGGGAGTTTTAGTTTCCGTTTCGGTGACAGCTTACTAGCAAGTTGGCGAGTGCTTGAATGTTACTGGTGCGTTTCCAGTACTTAAATTAAGCTGGCTGATTATGGTTTTCGGGTGCCCTTCTTCTGCATTTGTGGTCTGAACTGCAATTACCTGTCTGTAGTCAATCTTTTGAGTATCCCACCTATTTGCATTCAGTACACTTCCTGGTTTGAGTATTATTTGGCCCAAGTACACAGCAAACCTGTTAGGACTAACTAGAGGTTTTTTCAAAGCTGCTCTCCCAGTATCCGTTTGCCGTTTCAGAATAGTCGCCTTTAGGTTTGACTTTTGTTTCTACCTAAGATAAGAAAGGCTGAAACTTTGTGTATGAGTTGGCACACAGCAGGGACGGGTGGCCAGGAAGAGCGCAGCGATTAGAGAGGCGGCGGTATCGCATGCCGATATGTGAAAGGCAAACGATCGGCGAATTTCTCGAAGAACTTCATTTTTTACTCCCTTCTCCCGCACCATACTTTGTTATTTGGAGAAAACAATGATGTCTGATTCTGTGTCTAGCTTTTTGCACATAGGGGATATTGTGTCCCTGTATGCCGAGGGATCTGTCAATGGCTTTATAAGTACGCTTGGGTAAGTAGTGTATAGCATTCAATTAAGTATATAGGCAACAATAGACTTTATGAGTTATATGCAAGCATATATAATTGCTAGATGTCTATAGAAACTTTTCAACTGTTTTGACATTGATTCGTATTTGGGCACTATGGTGGAGGGAACGTGTAATGCTTTGCGCTGGTGTCACTTTCGCTACTGGACACGATGCAATTTTCCTAAATAATTATAATTTGCTGCATCCAGTGGAGCCTGTATAACGTATATTGTCTTAATGAAACAACATTAGGAAGCAGCTCGTTGGGTTAAGACGCTACTTCCTGGGTTCATGCCGATGTAACGTCTCCTTAAGATGTGCAGCAGAGTTTCCACACTAACTCGGACGATCGTTCTTGTTTCCAGCATCACGTTACATATCTCACTTTTTCACAAGTTTGTTTGATAAGACACTTTCTTTTATTTGGATACGTTTGATCTACACAATTTTCCTGGTAGAAGGCGCAGTATACTCCAGCAGTACAGTGCATACCCAGATAGCACAATTTCATTGTTCCAACGTTGAATTAGTTAAATGCGTTGAATTATGGTCAGTGTTAAAATATCAGCGTTGAAACTAAATTGATTTTTGGTCATATTTTTAATATTGAAAAACTGATGGTGGCAAAACTTGATTCAATGTTGATATAAAGTGAAACATTGAAGATCAACGTTGCTTCACCCTTTTTCTATGATATGGAATCAATGCTATTTCAACATATGTGTGCTATCTGGGTACGATGTTCAATGGATATCAACATTTTAGTTGAAGTTAAATATTATTTAAAATAAATATTATTTATTTTTCCCCACGGCGTGAGTATTTTATTTTTTTCTCTGTGCCATAGATGTTAAACACTGCTACATATAGAATTTTATTATTCACTAAAACTGTACGAAATTTTGTAGGCAGGGTGATTTGAAACAATGTAACAACCATTTAAGTATTTATTCTGGTTCTCCCCTGAGGTGAGATGATAGCATTGTGCCCTGGGTGGACAGTATTGCGTTTTTGTATTGAGAATGATGGAATTAGCCCTTATTTGTTATTAAATGCCTGTCTCAGGGGAACACAGTGCAGTCCATTGTGCCTCGCTCTTAGGCTTCCCCTGTGAACATAAATGTGCCCAGTGCCAGATGCAATCCGAGCATGTGCAGTGGAGATTGCCATCCAATGTCCAGTGCAGGACTGCTCAGTAGCTTCCTGTGGTTTTCTTTAGGGAAGTGTGTGTGTAACTTAATGGATAGCTATGAGGTATCACTGGAGCTGTTGAAATAACAAACCACATTCAAGCCCCCTGCCGCGGCTTTGTCCCTCTAGGTGTGCTGCAAGAAAGTTCATCCACTTTTACGTCATTCACTTCTTGAATGTCAAATGGGATAAGTGCACGGTAATCGCCACTACCAGGAAAAATGCAGGAAACATGACACCCCCCGTTCCCTCACTCACTTCTTCAATTTGATATAATAAAAATATAACAGTAGAGGATATTTATCAAAAATAGAAAAAAGACACAATGGTAAAAAAAAAATCCATTCAAAATAAAGTTGTTAAACATCAGTAGTGCTTGGGGGACACTTAAGTTATGCAAAAAAGAGTACTGTTTGTTTAGAACAACTGACCCCGTTGCACAATTGTTCCTGGCCTCCCAATGATATGTAGTATGAGCCTTCCTTCATACAATAGCTTTGTGTCAGAAAAGGGCTTGTTGTTATCTACCAGCACAAGCTACAGGAAATTGTTCTGTAGTATACTGGAGTAGAAGTTCTCTGAAGAACTTCTCTGTAACGGTATGGAATGGAGTAGTGATGGAGTACTGTGGGAGCATGGCAAAAAAAGTAGTGATGTTATGTAGGAGTATGAGACAGAACAATGATGGTGTGGTGGTATTCTACAGCAGTACTGGATGGAGTTGGAGTAAGGATACGTTACTGCAGTTTCTATTGCATTCTTCTAGAAGAGTGCTCAGGGCTACTATGGAATAGTTTTGATAAATGAACTATTTGCATAGTAATTTTCTTCCTGTTTACCTGGCACACTACAATTCTGTCTTTGGTGCCGGGCTGTGATTGAATTCATTGGCTCTACATTGTACTGACAGCTGATTCTAGTCATTGTTGCTTCTTTTAATTAGATACAGTGGCATGCTGGGGAAAATGGACAGAGCTAAACCAAAGCTATGGTGATGTCCTTCACCTGGGTGTGGGGTTGTTCTGCCTGCTGGTTTGCATGGGACCACACTCCATTCAAATGCCATGCTTTTGGTGATGAGTGTAAACTGCTCTGCAGGAGCATTTTGCATGTGGTTCAGCCTCACCCTGAAACAGGGAATTCTAATCCATCTATTTTGTACCAATTTAGAAGTACCTAAATATTACACATTAATAGTCACGCATTTTGTTTGCTGTACAGTGACCAAAACTCTCTTGCTGGAGGCCAACTGAACTAGATGTCTGAATATAGCTGATTTCACCTGACAAGCCAGTTAAGACAGGATTCCTCTAATAACACTTAGGAAGAAAGTTTTGGATCTGTGCCCCACACACACACACAGACTGCTGCTGCCATATCTCACTCAAGCGATCTGTGCCATGGACTGTAACAATGAGAGACTTGCTTGTGGGTTTGTTCCAGCAAGACTGACATAAAAAATGGGTACGCTGGTTCTGGTGGGTTGGTGTAGTCCTCCGGCCTGTAATCAAAGTGCAGTGCAGATGCGGAGCCTAAAAGTGGAGACTCTACACAGCGCAGCTCCCTTGGGCCTCGACTCCGCAAAGGTTGCCCATCATGCATCTGTCATCTTTTCGCTAGCTCCCATCTTTCTTAATGTTGCAGGATACTGATGCATGATGGAGTGTCAAACACTGGCCAATGCCTACTTTCAGTTAAGGACCGCTTTGTGCCGTGACCTATACTTCTATAGCACCCCAGCTTCAAACACGTAGCAAAACGAGTTACTGACACCACTAGTATTTTCTTTGATTTAAACTGGGCTGATGGTGTATGTATATATTAAATACCTTAGTAATCAATGTTCTATCGTGGCCCTATCAAAGGATATGAAACAGAAAGAAACAACATGCATCTTTTTTTAAAGTTAAATTTATTCTTATAATGGTGCTGGAGGCTGTAATGTATGGTATGTGTAAACCATTTACGTACGTGCATACTTGCTCCACTGTTTTTCAGATGCTTACATAAGATAATGCAATAACTATTAACAAGAGCTAGCAAGCTCTTATCATTTTCTATCAAATACACTGTGTTTTTCTCACCTGTAGTTAGATGAAAAATGACATCCTGTGTTTGATAAAACAAAGGAGTGAATGGGTTATTAAATAGGCATTTTTCTGATCTTAATGGGCCAACAGCTGCATAAAAAGAGTTTAGAGTGTAAATGATCGAAACAAACTTCACAATTTTAATACATCCACATCCTCTTCACTTCACCCTATACCCATATACCCTACTGACTTTTGTAGGCTGTTAAATCACATGCAAATTAATTATCAATTACCAGAAGATAGCTATTGTTTTGTACAGTGACCTTGAGTGACTAGGCTCCTATAAATGTATTTACAGTCACTGAAATGCAGTTGACAACCCATAGAAATGAATGGATGGTCCCCACAAAGACATGAATATAAACGTATATGTGTGTGTAACCCTGCATAGGCCAAGCAGGTACAGAAAATGAATGGATGGATGGAAAAATCTGTTACTGTACTAATGAAGTAGTCTTCCTCATTTACTGAACTCCTGATCTGTTTTCTTATGTGTCATGTTACTCTGAGTAAAACATGGGATTGAAAAATCAGGAAAATTAGTTCCTCTGTATTAACAACAGAAGTTGCCTTCTAATCTCCTTCTAGATAGTCAAGAAATTCGCTGGATGCCGACTTAGCATAGGAAATGCCTGGAATGAGTTTCTATCACCACCAGTTCCATCTGTCTTTTCTTGAGGCTGATTAGAGGACATTGATTATCTCAGCTGTTCTCTGCAACATTTGTAGCCTAAGTCTAGGCCACCACTGACCTAACAACACTGCAGGTGCTATGGTGCAATCCCCCAGAGCCCTACCCACACTCTAACCACTAATATGTCTGTTCCATAGGCTGGTGGACGACCGCTGTGTGGTGGAACCTGCTGCTGGAGACCTGGACAACCCTCCGAAGAAGTTCAGAGGTCAACTAGTCGAGAACCAGTTTTGAGAGTCTTACAATTTTTAAAATGAGGAATTTGTCCTCACTAAATATATAATAACACTACAAAGTCCTTCACGTCTGCTCTTTATTCCTGTTTTTCTTGCAAAACATGTTATTTATACTGCATATACAGTCGCTTATTGGAGAGTAACTACCATCCATTTACGCCTTTAGGCTTATATAAAACATACATTTCTGCTCATGTGATAGGAGAGCCCTTAGCACAATAGCCAAGCTGAATCTCGGCTTTACAGCACAAACATGTTCTGCTTGTCTGTCATCAGATTCAGTGAACCAGCAGTTCCAGCTCATTTTTGGTACTGATAAGAAAACATTCAATATTTATCATGCACTAAATTCTATCGGAATGTATGACTGTTTGTTCTCCAGGACTCATAAACTGCACGTGGTTAGTATGCGTGTTTGTTGGGGGCGTGCGGAGGTACTTGAATGTGACAACAGAGACAAGGACAGGAAGAGTCAATATTGAATATTGTGTCAGGCTGGTACAGTCTAAGAGGGTTTGTTGTATAGATGTTTCAGCCATAGTTTTATAACTGTGTCAAGTTATGCTGCCAAACAAATGAAGTTAAGGGTGGGATTGGGCCTGGGACTGGTCAGTGTTGCTGCTACGTCCTTATTTTAGGTCACATTAGCCAATTGACTAGGACCCACGGTTCTCGCGCGATATGCAGGAAGCTCATATTGTGTCGGTTGTTGATTTTGCTGAGCTGTAGAATTATTCTTGCTTCAACTATTTTTTGACTCCATCACCATACCAATTGTGCTTTATGCCTGACAAACTGGTTTTGCGTTTGTGAGGAATACAGTGATCCCCCGCTATATTGCGGTTCAGCAATCGCGCCCCCACTGTTTCGTGCATTTTTCTCCACCACGGTTCTTTGCGTCACCTTGCTTGTGGTCCGATTGTTGTGAGCAAACATTTTGTGAACCCATACTGAGCTTAGAGTTTTTATATGTTACTCATATCCTTAGCCTGACATCCATTATATATGTGTTTACAAAGCATGTTTTAATAAGTTTCCATGTGTTTAAAGCATATGAGAGGGATATTTTAAGGCTTAAAATATAAGAAAAAAATGTTTATTTATATGGTCTTTCTATATCGCAAATTTTCACCTATCGCTGATGGAACGTAACTTCCGCGATAGGCGGGGATCACTCTACTGTGTGGTAATAGGAATATAATAAAATCCTTTTAATGCAAATCATATGCTAACTTTTTTGAGCATTAATTCATTAGGCAATTTTTGTATTCCCTGTTGTATTTCCCAAAATTTATATGACAAAGTTAAGTGTTTGATTTGGAATTGTTCATATCATTAATTACAGTAAAAAGCCTGAGGACCCACTGTACAGTACATGTGTGTATGTGAGTGTGTAGCATTTTAGGATCAGCATGTGTTTCTCAACCAGGGGTAAGTTAACATGAAATGTTGGTTAGTGCTACTTAGCTTCTTCCCTTTTTTGAGAATCCGGTTTCTAAAACTCTATTTCAAGAACTTTCTCTTATACTCACTTACTGTATATGCATATAAATGCCAGACAGGAGCAGCTGTCTACTACTGCTTTGTGACAGCGGTCTATGGCTTAACTCACTGCACTGACCCTTCGCCTTGTGCACTAATTGTCTCCTCCCTGCTATGGTCCCTTATCATCAAGCTTCCCTTTTGTCCTGGATTCCCATTACTCTGCCCCTTCCTATCACTCACTTCTACCACTTCGCCTCGAAAGCTATTGTCCTTTGCAGGCTGCCGTTGCTTCCCTACAAACTCGCTTGCTACAGCAGACGGTACATCTGAATCCCTTCCGGTTGTGCCTTAATTATTCCAGATGGTTTGACTCAGGCCCCACCTCTGTGCTTCTCCTCAGATTGCCTCTTTAAGGTCTTCCCCATGAACCGCTACTCTGCTCAGAAGCAGTTCTGGAAAGCCAAGCAGGCAAAACACGAGAAAGATAAAATCGCTGATGTGGTGCTGCTCCAAAAACTGCAGGTGAGAGGCACAAGCTTCTTGGCGGTCAGATGATTGTGTTGTATTTCCATCCAGTCTATTTTCAAATGATAAGGTTCTTACAACACAGAAGCTTGAAAGTTATGAAGTTCAGCAACTTTCAAAACATTAAAATATGAATCAGATTTTGATGGGCCAATTCAGGTGGGAAAGATTATGACTGAGGAAGCTAGTTATCGTGTCTAAAATGTGAAATGCATCCCCTGAATAGTATTTTAGAGATCTCCTATCTTTAAGAGTTTCATTCATATGAATTGGTTGTTCTGTAAACCAAAAATAATAGTATTAGTAATTAGTAATAGTACTAGTAGTGGGAAAAAAATATTGATTTTATGATTAATTGTGATCCTGCATTTGACAATTTGATATTGATTCACAAAACCCCAAGATTTGCCCTAAACAATACCTGTATAGGTATGATAATCAAATAAAACGATTTTGGCATACAAAGCCTCTGGCCTTTCTTTAGTGGTTTTCACAATTTGTTTCCAGTGACTCTGCATTTGTAAATCTGTGTTCTATTCAGAGCCTTTTAAACATCTCTCCAAATATGGAAAGCTGCTATATAGTATTTCATATTATTCCTTTTTCCTATTTGATTGATATCAAATTGTAATTGAATTGAGAATCATTAGCTTGCAATTCGGAATCAAATCAAATCTGGGCATCTGTGCCAGCACCCAGCTCTAACTTGTAGTCTTTAGACAGCTCTGTGAGACTGCAGTACTGTGACGCAAGTTGTCAGTCTGTCCCACCTGAGCGCTTGTCTGATCAGGCTTGTGTGGCTGCTTGCCTGCCGGCGCCTGCCTTGGGTTAGCAGTGCTGATACATTTGTCTCACACAGCATGCGGCAAACCTGGAACAGAAACAGAACGAGACAGAGAACAAGAAGGTGCACGGGGACGTGGTGAAGTACGGCAGCGTCGTCCAGGTAGAGCCCGTCCGCAATGCCGTACTTCTGCAGGTGGAACCTGTGTACATAAGAACATAAGAACATAAGAACTATACAAACGAGAGGAGGCCATTCGGCCCATCAAGCTCGCTTGGGAAGA
>JAODUD010000107.1:9172276-9185676 GCA_026784285.1 Stomatorhinus walkeri
GGGAGTGAGTGTGGCATGATGGGAAGGGGAGTGAGTGTGGCATGATGGGAAGGGGAGTGAGTGTGGCATGATGGGAAGGGGAGTGAGTGTGGTGTGATGGGAAGGGGAGTGAGTGTGGCGTGATGGGAAGGGGAGTGAGTGTGGCATGATGGGAAGGGGAGCGAGTGTGGCATGATGGGAAGGAGAGCGAGTATGGCATGATGGGAAGGGGAGTGAGTGTGGTGTGATGGGAAGGGGAGTGAGTGTGGCATGATGGGAAGGAGAGCGAGTATGGTGTGATGGGAAGGGGAGTGAGTGTGGTGTGATGGGAGTGGGAGTGAGTGTGGCGTGATGGGAAGGTTTGTTTTGCATAATAAGAAGGCATGCACTGAGAAGGCACGGTGTGAAGATGTGCTCATGCTATCCCTGCCTTTTCAGATGGACACTGGGCGAAGCAGCAAGAGGAACCTCGGGGAGAATGTGAAGTTCAAGCTAGTGGCAGTGCCCCATGGGAATGACATTGCATCACTCTTTGAGCTGGACCCTACTACCCTGCAGAAAACGGACTCCTTCGTGCCCAGGTAGATGCTGCGAGAGAAATCTTGGCAATAAATAGGATGGCTGAGTGGCCTACGCCTCTAATCGGAAGACCACCAGTTTCAGCCTTGACAGAAAAGTCACATGTGCGTAGGCCCTTGAGTAAGACCCTTAACCCCCAACTCCAGGGGTGCTACACACTAGCTGACCTTGTGTTGTGACCCCCAAAGCTTGTTCTCACCTGCATATGTGTCTGTGTATTTCATGGAGAGCAAAATGGGGCAGGCGAAGAGATGTATTCCAGTGTAGCTATATTTGTACTTGTGCAAATGGCAAGTAAAGGTTCATAATAAGGTTGATAAGGTTGATAATAATGATGTATTCTAGCCCCTTCAAATGTATAAGGGTTAGGGGCAGCAGATCCCCGTGCATGTCTTAATTCATGAATAATACTTGGGCACTAACCGCAACCCATAACAGTTTGCTAGCCTGAATGGTAGTATAGAACATCTATTTACAGCCAATTTCAAAACAAACAGTATTGTACTGTACTGTACACTTTGCATGTCAAATTACTTTGCTATTTCCTATCTAGATCTTTTCATATAATATACAAACCATCTAAATTATGCCCCTGTGTGTACAAAGTTACCACTGAGTGCACTGGGAGCACTACGTTTTGGACACACTATTAATAATGCTAAATTAACAGCACCGGAAATTTAAAAGTTATTGCAAGAAACTCGAGATTCCATGGTCACAAAAACATCTAACACATGAGTGAGACTGGTTTCCGGTGATGTGTGTACTCAAGTCTTTTAATATTAATGCTTAAGTGTTACTAATATTTATATATTATACCATTTTATGTAATCATTTTCTATACTGTTTTTGGCTAACACATGGTCTTAGTTTCTGTGATCTTTCGGCAAGGTTCAAAAATATTGCCATTTGATTGTTCATGTTCATGTTCGTGGAAACTAAGACCGTCAATGTCAAATGCGCAAATGTAAAGGGCTTACTGTATATTTTATACATGGGCGCCACAATGAAACGGAAGGTTGCTCTGTTGCTAAGGCGAAGTGAGGGCAGGGGTATGCAGAGACTGTCAGGATGCTGACTGCTACTCTGTCCTCTGTCACATTCCATAGAAACTCATATGTGCGTCTCCGTCACCTCTGCACCAACACCTGGATACAGAGCACCAACGTGCCCATCGACTACACGGAAGAAAGACCTATCCGACTGATGGTGGGACCTGCCTCTTCATACTCTGACTTTATTATCTTCCTCACTGCTGCCGTCTGACTCCACCTTTTAAATTTGATTTCACTGCTGTCTTCCACAACACTTCTGTGATTCTACAAACATCTTTCTTTTCTCACTGTTGCCTTGGCCTGAAGACCAGGCATAAAATGAAGAAAGAGTTTTTAAATTCACACTGCCAAAAATCACTTTGGAACACACTTGGGTTAAGCCAAAATAAAATAGCTTACGCTATATTTTTATGAAAATTACATTCAGTAGAAACGGTAGAAATGGTTTTTACCATTGAATCTCTGACTTCTCGCCCCCAACCAGCTGGGTACCTGCCCCACAAAAGAAGATAAAGAGGCATTTGCCATTGTCTCTGTACCAGTGATGGAGATCCGTGACCTGGACTTCGCAAATGATGCTAGCGTAATGTTGAGCAAAATGGTGGATCACTTCAACAATGGTTTCATCAGTCAAAATGACAGAAGGTTATTGAATTGATATTTCTACATATCCCTAGGGCTTCCCAGCTTGGATGAGTATTTAACACTAGACATAACAACAATGCTGTAATCAGACAGCTAGCTGTTAAAAACAGAATCACAGATAGCAGTAGTCAGAGAGTGATTGCATTCCATATTCTGTCTTGATTCAGACATAGTGTAGATCCCCTTTACCCCATAGTCGAAGCAGAGAAGTGGGAAAAGGGGCAAATGGATAGAGTTAACACAGGAAATATATGACAGTTAAAGGTACCAATATATCAATTCTTTTAGCAAGGAATATTAAGGTATAAATACAAAAGAGGGTCTTCAGATTTTAGTCCATTCGTAAATTTTGGTGCATTATGACGAGAAGCATTACTGCTAACAAGTATGTTATTTATTTAGGGAAATTCCAAAAAATACTGCCTGAGATTTAATGACAAATTTATTTTCTGACTAGCCAACAGTAAAACATCAGCAAGAGTGTTTGTTTAGTTACACTGGTCTTTCCACTGGTGACAGGTTTGCCGTCAAACTGCTAGAGGACCTGGTGTTTTTCGTGGTGGACACGACCAACAGTGGTCAGCCCGTGCTGGAAGTGACCATGACCAAGCCCAACCGCGAAAGGCAGAAGCTCATGCGTGAGCAGAATATCCTTAAACAGGTGAGATCAAGACCTACGGTTTGAATCATGTGACCCAAAAGATTTTGCAAAAAAAACAAAAACTAAGTTTGTGAACCCCATTGATTTCTGGATGAAAGGATCATAAAATGTGATCTGGACTTCATCTGAGTTGAAGGAAAGTAGCTAAGGAAAGTCTCACACAACAAACACAAACTTCTTTATTGAACACATTGTGTAAACAATCAGGATAATTGATGGAATCATTCTGGGAAGCCTGGGGATCCTATGCTAACTGCATAGTGTGGACGGCCAGGTTAGATCTTCCTGCATGAAGGCTGCTCCCCTGGGAAATGCAGCTGGGACTTTTAATGACGCGTGCTTAGTGAGCCAGAAGCGTCTCAGCTGTCCTACTTGTCCACTCTGGTCTCGCCTGTTTGGTCTTGGAAGCATTTTCTGTAGCCATTTTCTTTCTGGCTGTTATTCCTGATACTCAACCTCCCCGTCTTGGCTTACAAAGACGGAGGGGACCCAGCACTACTTTGGTTCCCACTTATGTTGTTCAGCAGGTACTACTTTCCTATTCATATATGTATGTATGACTCATATGACTTTGGAAAGAAGCACCTGCAGAACAACATAAGTGGGACCCAGTGGAAATATATATATTTATATTTTTTACCGATACTAGTCATTACTCTGAATTGTTATTAAAACCTATGTAATATTGACCCTAGTATTGTTATCTCCCCTGTATGTATATTTCCTACAACTGCTCTATAGGTGTTTGGCCTTCTGAAAGCTCCATTCAAAGTCAGGGGTGTGGAAGGACCTTTGCTACGCCTGGAGGAGCTATCGGACCAGAAGAACGCCCCCTACCAGTACATGCTCCGCCTCTGCTACCGGGTCCTGCGCCACTCGCAAGAGGACTATCGCAAGAACCAGGTGTGACTCCAGCCAGGGGCGTGGTCTGTATAAATATGCCAGCCAGTGTCAGCGTTCTCTGTGTTTCTGAAGCCAATAGAAGTGATTGGATCTGGCTGACACTGGAATAGCTGTATTTGCATCCCCTGTTAATGATAGGCTCCTCCATGCCTCCCAAGACCAGCGATTGGGTTATATTGCATAACAATAACACTTTTGTAATGACTCCAGTGAGGTAATAAAGTTTAAACACGTCTGTTATTGGTGTCTCCTACAGGAGCACATAGCCAAACAGTTTGGGGTGATGCAGGCTCAGATCGGCTATGACATACTTGCTGAAGACACCATCACAGCACTGCTACACAACAACCGCAAACTGCTTGAGAAGCACATCACCAAGACAGAAGTGGAGACGTTTGTCAGCCTGGTGCGGCGTAATCGGGAGCCCAGGTGAGGCTGGTTGTGCTGGGAGCTTCTCCACTAGTGCTGGTAATAAAAAAAAAACAAAACATTTTTTGTGGACCCATTGTGTGGCGTTGATGTTAGTAATATAGTGTTTTTTTAACTTGGCGGCTGCTGTGAATGTGTTGATAATACATTGTTCAGATCCACTGAGAGAGACTGGAGACAGGTGCGTGTGACAGACAGAGTAGCGTGAAGCGAGAAACCTGGTGCTACTTTATAAGAGTTGGTTACATTTACCTAAAGGTTCCTGGACTATCTGTCAGACCTGTGTGTCTCCAACAATGTGGCCATACCTGTGACTCAGGAGCTCATCTGTAAGTGTGTTTTGGATCCGAAGAACCAAGACATTCTTATCAAGACTGAGTGAGTAAATAATAGCTAATATCAGAGTACTTTTCTGCAAATTATGTTTGTTTTATCAGAATAAGCAACTGGAATTTCTAATTTACTTAAAGCTGAACGAGAAGTTAGCAGTAAGTCTGTAATTCCAGCTTTGCATGATAAGATGACACTAACAACATAAAAAACTCTGAGGAGGCCTCTTGCTGTGTTTTCACTTTTCTTCTTCTGCCTGTTGCTGCTTGCATTTGCGCACTTGCTCATGCGCGGCTGTGCAGGCGACGTGCTGCCAAGGGTGGGCCCCATTCCTCAAGGTACCCAAGCGACGAGGATTTTGGAGATGAGGATGAGGTGTGGCTGGTCTGGATGGACAAAGACAATGAAAGTCAGGAGAACAGCATCCGACAACTGGCACAGGGAGCTGGACAGGGCAATGCTCACGATGAGAATGTGCTGACTTACTACAGGTACACCCCCACAGACACCCGCCCCTCAAAAAAATGCATTACTCTCTCCCACTTAGGGTATCCGATAAAAAGAATATGCTCACAACCTGACAAAAAAGAATATACTTATCATTTATACGCAAAACACCCATCACTAAATATAAGTACATTCAACGGCTAGCAATATGCAGTGTTCTCTCTGTAAATGAAGGCTTCATTCATGAATGGAGATCTGTATCTCTTCCCAGGTACCAGCTGAAGCTCTTTGCCCAGATGTGCCTAGACCGGCAATATTTGGCCATTGATGAGATTTCTAAGCAACTGGATGTGGAGCTGATCTTTTTGTGCATGATGGATGAGATGTTGCCCTACGATCTGCGTGCCTCCTTCTGCCGGCTCATGCTACATGCACACGTTGACCGTGACCCACAAGAGCTGGTGACTCCTGTCAAGTTTGCTCGCCTCTGGACTGAAATTCCTACCTCAATCACCATAAAAGAGTGAGTCCCCTTCCCATGTTGCTGTGTTCCCTAGAGGGTACAGGTTGTCTGTTCTGTAGAACATGCATGTATTTTGTATCAGAAAACCACTGGGCCCATGAGCAAGGCCCTTAACCCATCTCAAGGGTGCTGCACACTTGGTAACCCTGTGCAGTGACCCCGCAAGCTTTCTCTCACCTGTATTTTTGTGTGTATGTCTCATGGAGTGCAGATGGGGTAGGCGAAAAAGACAATTTCCCCAAAGAGATCAATGAAGTATCACTATTCTATTCTATTGTACAACTGGATAATCAATAAATATGCATTAAATATGCTGGGAGATTTGATTAGTTGTCATGATCTGTTGAACTGTCTCTCTCTGTATGTGCGTCCTTTCTCAGTTATGACTCCAACATGGATGACACTCGTGACAACAAGAAAAATAAATTTGCTAACACCATCTCTTTTATGGAAGAGTACCTCAACCAAGTACTCAATGATGACCTCCCCTTCGCCATCAAAGAGAAAAACAAGCTCACCTACGAGGTAGACCCCTGTCACCTGCCTTTTGCCATCTGGAATAACAATCCACTCACACTCACCACTGTCCTGTCCTGCCTTCATATGACGACTCCACAACCTCTTTCACTTTTTTGCTTCCCCAGGTGGTAAGTCTGGCCAGGCACCTTATTTATTTTGGCTTCTACAGCTTCTTTGAGTTACTGAGACTGACCCGCACGCTGCTTGGTATCATCGACTGCACCCCCAGCCAGATGCTGATGAATCCCATGTTCAACGATGATGGCAGCGGTAAGGTGCTAGAGGGGACACTGGACGAGAAGGGCACCCCGAAGTCATCTAAATTACTGCTATTATTATTAATAAATCCATGCAGTATGTGTCCTTTGACAAAGACTCAAAGTTGTGACACGCACCAAGGTCTCATAGTCATGGAAATGTGTTACTTTAGTGTTGGGCAGAGGTTGTACGCAACATGGCAGCCTTAAATACAGGATAGACTAATATTTATTTAGCCTGCATTTTTGGCTCCCACTATTGTATATATTTGCTACCATTATACATTTAATAAATTATAGTATAGTGCCGAGTAGGCAACCCTATTCCTGAAGTGCTGAAATCCAGCAGGTTTTCTATCCTACCTGATGAGTTACTATCTGCCTCAGATCAGGAGTGGTTCATCAGAGACCAAGTAGGATGGAAAACCTACCGGGTGCCAACACTCCAGGACCAGGGTTGCCTACTCTTGCTATAGTGTATCCTGTAATGTTTATGTCAGGTAAGATAGAAGAGCATTTTAGTGAAAACAGGAAATAGGAAAGTATGAAGGTGAGTTTAGTGTATAACAAAACAGTAGAAAGTAAGAATCACCAAAATCACTCCAGGGAAGAATATGAAGCGCTCCATCCACCACATGGGGCAGATGATGACCACCATGGTGCTGAGTCGTAAGCAGTCAGTGTTCAGTGGCGGAAGCAGGTCGAGTCTGGGGGCTGAGGCCCTGGGCCGCACCAAGGACAGCATCGACCAGCAGGATGTCACCGTCATGGACACTAAGCTGAAGATCCTGGAGATCCTCCAGGTGGGCAGGCGACGGAGGCATACTTTTGGAGCCAGAATTGAGTGCTATGTGCAGTGTCAGGCTTTCAAGCCTAGCTCTAGATAAGCTGAGGAATTTGGTGATGGCGTATTTCAGCCAGCACGCCACATTCCAGCAGTCCTTGCACTGACTTTTTATACAACATCTCAACAACTCGTCCACATTTTATATATTCACCAAATTATACGTGATCATTATCTTGTCTTGTTTTACCTGTGTCTATACATACTCCATGTATGTGAGCCACTTACATCTGGAGACAAATTCTCTGTATGTGTGAACATACTTGGCTAAAAAAAAACCTGATTCTGATTCTGAATGAGAAGTGATGAGCTTCCTTCTCCTTCCCTGCATTCCATTCACCTCTTTTCCAGTTCATCCTCAACGTCAGACTGGACTACCGGCTGTCCTTCCTGCTCTCCGTCTTCAAGAAGGAGTTTGTGGAGGTTTTTCCCATGGAGGATGCAGATGCCACCACAGCAATGGAGCTGTCAGGTAACCCAGCTAGTATTCTTCTGGGCAGCTCTATGGAGAACCTGTCATGTTGCTCTGAGTGTCACCAGTAACTCACCACATACCTTTAAACCAATGTTTCCCAATCCGGTCCTCAGGGACCTGGAGACAGTCCACATTTTTGCCTTTGGAGGGAGCAAAAATGTGGACTGTCTGGCAGGGAGCTGTGAGGGAGCAAAAATGTGGATCAAAGCAACACTGCTTTGAAGTCTTATTTTGATCAACCACATCACAGACTGAATGCAAGGAAATGTGTAACTTATGGCATACACTTTTATTATAAGGCAAACACCATAAGTATTCAAATTTATATTTGAATACCATGATCATAAAAAAATGTGTGGAAAGCTCTTAGAAACCCTAATCATTCATGGTTGTAAGTAGGATGGTAACTCTCTCACCAGAATATGGCATTTTTGGGTATTTTAGGGCATTTTACAACAGTGTAATACATTTAGTTTTCTGGGGAAAATCTAAAATGTTTCCATTTGCATTTCTGAAGAAGGTTTTATAATATACTTCAAGGACAATAGTATTGGAACAACTGGCCATAACACCAACAAAAACTCGCACAACATCTCATTCTAAATCTATAGGCATCATTATGGAGTTAGTTACCCCTTTTGTAGCTATAACAGCTGCCACTCTTCTGGGAAGGCTTTCCTCAGGATGGAATTTTTGCCCTTTCATTCAGAGGACCACTGAATACCTTTAGAGGAACTAGAGCAGAGATTACAAAGCCAGACCTTGATGTGCTTGACCTCACATCACATCCATCAGAACATCAGTCCCTGACTTCAGAAATGCTTTTCTGGGTGAAGAAGAGTAGTAGCTGTTATAGCTGCAAAGGTGGGGAAAAGTCCGTATTGGTGCCCCTAGATTTAGCAGGGAATGCATAAAAGTTCCTATAGGTGTAAGGACAAGGTGTCCCAATATTATTGACTGTATATTATGTATTCTGCTTTTGATCCAATCTGTATTCTGTCTCTTGGCAGCAACTATAAACCTGCAGCGTATAGGGGAGCAGGCAGAAGCTATGTTTGGAGTTGGGTAGGTGGTTTTGGAACAATCTTCTGGACAATCCATGGCAAAGAAACAAGTATGGGAGGATTTGAGTTTTTATTGATGTAACACAGGAAGGAGAACAGCATCCTGGAGGTGGACGATGAGGGTGGACGCATGTTCCTGCGAGTGCTTGTCCACCTCATCATGCATGATTATCCACCACTAATCTCTGGTGCCCTGCAGCTCCTCTTCAAACACTTCAGCCAGAGACAGGAGGTCCTGCACACATTCAAACAGGTAAGCTACCACCTGCTAAGTGGTAGATCTTTAAGGTAGCTGTAGCACAAACCTAACAGTGTGTATAATTTATATTACAATGAGTATCTCACTGGTGACAATACTGTTCAGCATACAGTCTGCACACTCCATATGTGACACCGATCATTCGAAAATACAGTCCAAATTTATATACAGTATCACTCTTAAACAAATATGAAATAACCCTGACCAGAAGCACTGCCCTAGGGTAAGTACCAGTACCGTTTCCCAGTCTCTGTCTCTGTCCTGCTGGTGGGCAGGTTCAGCTGCTAATTTCCGGTCAAGATGTGGAGAACTACAAGCTCATAAAACGTGACCTGGACCGCCTGCGCATCATAGTGGAAAAATCTGAGCTCTGGGTGGAGAAGAAGGCCAGTTCTGGTGGGGGAGACAGCAAAAAGGACAACGAAAAGAGCAAGGACAAGGACCCGGCCAAAGTAAAAACCGTGTTTCTTTGACTGTGACTGTTTTCTTTGGCTGGAGAAGGTGTCTTGACAGATTGTCCAGACAGATTTGTATTTTACTATGACACACCCTGTGACATCATCGCGGTGCGCATTCATGTGTGTTTTTTGCTGGGTGCTGCTGCGGTAAAGATAAGCACAGTGAACAAGTCTCATTTCATTCTCAAGTTGAGGCATTATGTACAGCACAGATCAGCTTAGTCTACATAAACACTGTGGAAAATGAAATTATACATTTTTCTGTAAATGTATTTAAATGTTCTAGAGGTTGGAATAACTCACAACCAAATTTCCATGGATGTTAATCAAACTTTAAGTCTTAGAAAAATAAACTTTCAATTGAACTCTAGCAGCAAATAAAAGCAGTGCCAGTGACCTGTTAGGTCGTTTATGGTTCTGGTTTGTGTGTTACATTTGTTTTTTTGCTGACTATCGCCCAGTAACTTTATTTTTCCCTGAGCCACAGCTCTGTGTCTATATTATTAACTGACTAACTACAAAAGACAATATCTCTTTGCAAAATATTGTCAATTTATGCAATTTTTCCGCAACAAAAGTATGTGCAACTGCTTTAAAAAAAAAAACACTGCAAAATAAAACATTTTTGGCCACAACAATCACCAGAAAAACTTAAGATGAGGTTTCACACGATGCCTGCTTTATTGAGGTCATCGCGGCCAGAAACAGCATCTATTTCTGTGGGCTAATGTGTGCGGTCCCACTCCAAAATGTTTGACTGATATTATTCATGAATAAAATTGTACAATGGAGGACAATGCTGAGATCAGGGTGGAGGAAAGGGTTGTGATCAGGGTGTTCGGACGCGGGTGTTCAGTCTGTGTCATGTTTCCTCAGTCAGCTCCCGAAGATGCTGCTACCAAGAAAGAGAAGATGGAGAAGAACAGCGAGAACTACCAGGCTGTCAAGGAGGTGCGGGATGATTCTGAAGTTCACCTGGAGATGAATGAAAGACCCACAGGATCAGACTTAGAATTTGCTGTCTTTGTTCATTGTATCATGTCCCTGTGCATTTGGGGTGCTTGGTCATTAACACCTGGTCATTCTAATATCTGTAACCTGCAGATCTTGGAGGGATTGAATAAGATGTGTAGCTCTGGTGTGTGGAAGAAGCAACAACGTCTACTAAAGAACATGGGGGCCCATAAAGTAATGTTGGACCTTCTGCAGGTGTCCTATGACAAGGTGAGTCCTGTTGTGCTCATGGGGCCTGCAGCCTTTCAAAATGGTGGAATGATGTGTATTTTATTGTGTTATTTGTACATCATGTGGAGTCATTGATTTTTTACAGAATGACACTAAGATGCAGGAGATCATAAAGTACACACACCAGTTCTTGCAGAAGTTTTGTATGGGGAATGCAGAGAACCAGGCTCTCCTGCACAAGCACTTGAATCTTTTCCTTAATCCTGGGGTAAGTAGTTAGCAGAAGATAGTGAGAATTCCATGGTTTGCAAGTGGGAGTTTCTCCTTGGATTTAGCAATTTATCATTTTTTCTTTGTGTCCTCTTCCCTCCTCAGTTGTTGGAGGCAGAGACTGTTCAGCACATCTTCAGCAACAACTACCAGCTATGCACGGAAATCAGTGAGCCAGTCCTGCAGCACTTCATTCACTGTCTAGCCACACGTGGGCGCCATGTGCAGTACCTCAACTTCCTGCACACCATCATCAAGGCTGAGGGGAAATATGTCAAGAAGTGTCAGGACATGATCATGACCGAGGTGAGGCTGAGCCTGGAGACTAACAGGCTGTGTGCTGCTGCCCGTCAGTACTGCAGTGGTCTGTCCCCTAGGCTATGAAATATATCAGACTGTCAGTACTGCAGTGGTCTGTCCCTTAGTCTATAAAATATATAGTTCAGTACTACACTTTGTATTACACTAGTTATCAGTACTGCATTCCTTGCCAACATTTCACTTAAGGGTGCTCAAATAATGTAGTACACTCTTACTTAAGGGATTAATTAACCAGTAACTAAGTGTTAGTTACATAATGATTCCGTGTTCGTTCATCATTAATCAATCATGCAATTTATTTTATACAGAAACTGTATTAGTTCATGATTTGTTTTTGAGTAGTGACTGAGTAAGTAAGTTATTTGTGCCCCCTCAAGTAAAATATTACTCCTGGTGTCTCAATGTCTTGGACTGTGGGTACAGACTAGGCTACCAGTACTGCAGAACTATTTTCAGAAGTATTTTCTAACCTTTCACTGAAAACACATATTAAGTCTGTCGATTCCCCAAATTCCAGAACAGATAGCTCAGCTATGTCATTAATATTAGCATGAGACGACAAAAAGGTAATTTTGATTATTAGCACCATTTGATTTTGTTGCTACACTGGTATTTAATGGCTGTCATTACGGGCTGTTGTAGCTGACCAACGCCGGTGAGGACGTGCTGGTTTTCTACAATGACAAGACGTCCTTTGCCACCATGCTGGAACTGATGGCGTTATCACGAGAGGGCATAAAAGAAGGCAGCCCATTGCGGTACCACATCGCCCTGGTGGACCTGCTGGCTGCCTGTGCTGAGGGCAAGAATGTTTACACTGAGATCAAGTGCACGTCACTGCTCCCTCTAGAGGACATTGTCAATATGGTCACTCACGAGGATTGCATCACAGAGGTCTGCCTTCGTCCCACCTTTTCTTATGTCACTTTGCCTTCACCCCACCTTCCTTTTGGGACTTTGAGATCTGTTTTAAATGTAAAGTAAATTACAAATAAATCTATAAATCTATCTATCTATTATTATTATTGTTATTAATATTATTATCATTATTATTATTATTATTTTATTATTATTATGTATAAACTTTTACAATCTTCATTACTAGAGTGAACTGTGCATCTCTGGTAAACCTTACACGACTGATTGTGCTCATTGTCTGCAGGTGAAGATTGCCTATGTAAACTTTGTGAACCACTGCTATGTGGACACAGAAGTGGAAATGAAGGAGATTTACACCAGTAATCACATCTGGAACCTGTTTGACAACTTTACAGTGGACATGGCTAGAGTAAGTAGTCAGACAGGGTGACTAACGTAAAGCTTATCTGCTGCCTCAGTCAAATATGTGAATGAAACCCATCCCTCATCTCCTGCTTACAGGTATGCAGCAACCGAGAGAAGCGCTTCTCAGACCCGGTGCTGGAGAAGTACGTCATCAATGTGGTGCTGGACACCATCAATGCGTTCTTCAGCTCCCCGTTTTCTGAAAACAGCACTTCCCTGCAGGTAAATGGCAGGTGACCTATGCAGGCTCCGCCGTGTGCAAACATGTACCTACTTGTGTATGCATTCATTTGAAAGTGCATGTATATGAATGTATGTACAGCAGCTTCAGACAATATTGATACTTCCTGGAATATCAGCAAAATTGATTTACTTGACGCATTGCAATAGTTTCCGAGATAGGAGTACTGTGTCATGTCTTGATTCCCATTTTCTAAATTATGATTTACAGTAGAATCTGTTTTCTCTGTATTGTGTTGTATTGTATTATCTTGCCTTCACTGTGGAAGGGATGGTGGTTCAGTGGTTAGCGCTATTGTCTCACACATCTGGGATCAGAGTCTGAGTCTCTGCCATGGCTCCATGTGTGTGAAGTTTGCATCCTCTCCCCATATCATTGTAAGGTTTCTTCTGAATACTTCAGTTTTCCCTCCATGGTCCAAAAACATGCAGAGGTTAATTGGAGTTAGCAAATTGTCCAAAGGTATGCCTGTGTGAGTGATTGGTGTGTGAGTGAGTGGTGTGTGAGTGACTGGTGTGTGAGTGACTGGTGTGTGAGTGAATGGTGTGTGAGTGACTGGTGTGTTAGTCACTGGTGTGTTAGTCACTGGTGTGTGAGTGAATGGTGTGTGAGTGACTGGTGTGTGAGTGAATGGTGTGTGAGTGACTGGTGTGTGAGTGAATGGTGTGTGTG
>JAODUD010000107.1:9193033-9204092 GCA_026784285.1 Stomatorhinus walkeri
CTCTGTCATCATTTTAAGTGGGAGAACTTGCACAATCGGTGGCTGACTAAATACTTTTTTGCCCCACTGTATAAGTGTGTAATTTTATTTTCGTGTTAAGTTCTGTTCGGATGTGGTACTCTTCACCCTTATTTTCAAAATTATTGCACGTCATTATCAACTGTTTCTTCTCTCTCAGTCTCCAGATTTCATCCATAGTTTTATTCTAGATTACTTTCGGGGTACTCAAGAATTTGGCAGAATTTAAACCTAATTAACGGATAAATGTATAAATCCGAACTTGGCCTTAAAATGAAGCTTGACATTAAAAATCTGTAAAATCCACATGCTAACATGCTAAATCAAAGGCAGAGCATATAAACCAATCTGTCTCCATCACCTTTGTTTCATACCAGATTGTGAGGGATGACCGCAGCATGGAGCAGATTATATTCCCCGTCCACCCTATCTGCCAGTTCCTTACTGAAGAATCAAAGGTCCGTGTCTTCAACACCACCGAGCAGGATGAGCAGGGCAGCAAGGTCACTGACTTCTTTCAACAGACAACCTTTCTGCATAATGAGATGAAGTGGCAGAAGAAACTCCGGAGTGAGTGGCAGAACATCAACCTCCTTCATTTGTTTCTCCAGTATCCTTATAGCTATGTTGATATTTTATCGTAATCTCATCCTGGGAAGGCACTTGATTCTGTGCCACCTAACTGATCGGGCTGCTATTATCCAGGTATGCCAGTGCTGTACTGGTTCTCTCGCCGGATGACCTTGTGGGGGACGATCTCCTTCAACTTGGCCGTCTTCATCAACCTCATCATCGCCTTCTTCTACCCTTATCATTCAGGACAAGGTGATTTGCATTATGCTTCTATTTGTAGTCGCATGTTTTGCACTATGGGTTGCACTATGTTTAGTGTTTGCCACTAAACAAGACATAAGGGGGGGTTTCTGATAACATTCTGATCTTGACAACCGATTAAATGCTGTCAAGCAACTAATACAATATGAAGGATGTGAATGGGCTGATGCCAGGGAGTCTCAGTGTGGGGGGTGTGCTGAGGTCCTGAATAACCCTCGGTGCTGTTTTTCTGGTCTCCACAGGAGCTGTTGACTCCTCCCTGCTGTGCATGCTGTTCTGGGGCTTTGCTGGCCTGTCCGTCCTGGGTCTTTTCTCCCAGCGCTATGGCCTGAGGCCTCTCACCATAGCCCTCATTCTGCGCTCAGTCTACTACTTTGGCATTGGTCCCACATTAATCCTACTAGGAACGCTTAATGTAAGTTTGTCCCCTGATGCTTTTTCTGCCTGGAAAGTTGAATGTGAATCAGATGCTCAGTGTAGAACTGCTGGGAAGACTGTATGAGATTTTTCTGCCCTAGTCACTTAACCCATTGGAATTCTCAGTTGTTCTTCGTCGCCAGCTGCTCAGTTAAGTGTGATTTGCCTGGTTAAAAGCTATATAGCAAAATGAAGGGCTTAATACCAGGCAGAGGTATTTATACAACATACTATATTTTGCAAAAAACTGCACTGAAAGTCAGATTTGTCTTTGGCACTTTATCATTATGGATAGACATGAAATCAGTGCTCTCTGATTATAGTAGCATTTCTGCAGATGTTCGCCGTGGACGGAGATTGTCACACTACATTTTCTGCCCCTTTGTCATCTCTTCTTCATGTCTCTTGTTCTTTTGCTCTCCTACCTTCCTACCACAGCTCATCAATAAGATTGTATTCGTAGTCAGCTTTGTGGGCAACAACGGCACCTTCATCAACGGTTACCGCGCCATTCTGATGGACATGGAGTTCCTGTACCACCTGGCATACGTGTTGACCAGTTTGCTGGGACTGTGTGTCCATGAGCTCTTCTACAGTATCTTGGCAAGTCCCTCAAAGTTACACACAGACGCTTATCCTGAAAAAGCCATTAATAAAAAACTCATGCAAGCTATAGAAAAGCAGATTATGAGCTAGAAAGGCAAGGACTCAATCAAAAGTGACAGAAAAGCTAATAATGAGACTAATAGTGTACCAGAGAGCAAAAGGATCACATGCTAACATGCTAAACAAACACAGACACACATACTATAGACACAAAGCCACAATAGCTTTAGAGATACAAGTTAGCAGGCTACAGCACATAGTCTCATCTTAGATTTAATATTATTGAGCTCCCAAGTAATGAGCCATTTTGTCTTGTTTTTACCTTTTTCTGAAATTAATATGACTTTAAAACACTCTGAATAGATTATGTTTTCTGAGTGCTTACTAGAATTTTTCAAACATCCTTTATGAAGCATAAACTAATTTGTCAAGAGCAACAGAATTTAAATGGGTGGATTGTATAAATATTTCTAATTGCTTTACAGAATTATGGTTCACAAAAATCCATTTTTTTCAACCCAATTGTGAGAATAACAATTTGCACTGTGCAACTCAAACAAACTCAGGGTTAAATTAATACAAAGCAAAAAGATGAATGAATGATTATGAGCACCCACTAGCTGAAGAAGAAGGTCATCTGGTCTTCTACGTAATTAAATTATTTTTCTATATATATATTGCTTAACTAATTCTGAGTTTGGTGTTGCACACAGCTGTTTGACTTGATCTACCGGGAGGAGACGCTCTTCAACGTCATCAAAAGCGTCACACGGAACGGGCGCTCCATCCTTCTCACCGCGCTGCTGGCACTCATCCTTGTCTACCTCTTTTCCATCGTGGGCTTTCTCTGTCTCAGGGATGACTTCATCATGGAGGTGGACCATCTGCCACTACTAGGTACCAGCAGAGGGGGCCAGTGCAGGGATCAAGGCCTGTTACTGACATTCAGTGCAGTGGGGGAAATGTTTTGTTATGAATCATTCCTGAGTTGGAAAGTACTTACACACCAGTAAGTTAAAGACAGGTTTGATGCCCGTCGTTTATCAAAATTTCATACTACTTGCAACTTTATGAACAAGAGATTCAAATGGGATATAAGGTGTCAGTGTAAGTTTATCAAGAGAGCAAACCCATAGCTTTTGCATAAATCCATGCTGTTACACACAGATTTGCAATACAATCATTAGTAAAGACACCAAGTGTAAAAGAAACACAATGAAAACTCAGATCTAGGACTTTAGAAATCTCTACATTTTTTGAAATGTCAAATAAATCAACAGCAACCAACTAAAATCATTTCCCTGAAAGTAATGTGTCTGAAATATTCATTGGTAGGTCCTACTCTTGTAGCCTTATTAGTTTAGGTATAACACATAACTAGACATTTTGTTTGACTTGTTTGTTTTCTTGCCAGCCTCTTTGGCTGTGTAAATGCTGTTACTACAAAATTACAACATTTTATACAAATACGGTGTTATGTAAAAAACATTTTCGATGTTACCAGAGCAGTTTGGATTACCGTGCCACATTCTGCATATACAGATGCTCAGCACCAGGACACGACCAAGGAGACACTCGGGACATGTCCCGGGGACCGAGTCAGCTGCTCTGCAGAAGAGAGGGTCCCCGCGGTTATCGAGGGTGAGGACTTTACCAGGCTGGTACCCCATCGCCTACATTGGTCACCTGTATCTTGTGTGGGAATTAACGTAGCCCTACCTCTGTCTCTAGCCTCAGAAGAGGAGGACAATTCAGAGCGTGCCTGTGACACACTCCTGATGTGCATTGTGACCGTGCTGAACCACGGCCTGCGGAACGGAGGCGGAGTGGGAGATGTGCTGCGCAGACCGTCCAAAGATGCACGTGACGTTCCATTGCATAGACCTCCTGTCATACATAACATACACTCATGCATCCATTTTTTAATTCTTTTTGCCCATTGCAGTATGTTAATATTCTTTATAAAGCACGTAATCCAGCGATTACTAATTCCAACCAGTACAAACATACACACCTGAACTACATTCTCCTTTTGTCTTTGCGTGGTCTTTAGGAAGCGCTGTTCCCAGCACGGGTGGTCTATGACCTGCTGTTTTACTTTATCGTCATCATCATTGTTCTCAACCTGATCTTCGGGGTCATCATTGATACCTTTGCAGACCTGCGCAGCGAGAAGCAAAAGAAAGAAGAGATTCTGAAGACCACTTGCTTTATATGCGGTAAGAAGAAATGTCACATGAAGTTATTGGATTACACAGTGAATGATGGGCAAGGAGTACGGAAGCAGGACATAAAGAATTATTAGCAAATCTGCGACAGCCTTAGAGCTTCCAAGTTGCAGCTTCATCTACTGTAGTTGCATAAATAAGAATCAAGACTTACGGTTACTCTTGAAATCACATTAGAGGTATACAGTACAGAATACTGCCTCAAGAGTTTTATAAGTTCATGACTTGCTTAATCAGGAATCCCTTTATAATATCAGGATTAATACATACATAGATATAGTACACATACTGTTCTTCAGGGTACAAATAACAGCATAGAGGAGTGAGATCAGATGTCCTCAGTACAAAGGGGTGCTTCCTCTGTGCAAGTGGTCCAGCTAGGTAAACCCATATTCTTAGCTTGCTTATGGCATGACAGCTGTGTCCAACACCTAACCTAGAAAACCAAAGCCTGTCCCTCTAGTCAAAATAGTTTCCACTATACATAGATAATCTAAATAAGTAACATATACCACAGAAATCCTATCAAATGTTATTACAGTAGGCCTGTCATAATCCAGGATTTTGTATTTTAAGTGTACAATTCCACTTGTACCTTCTTTACAATTTAAAAGAAAAAATTTAAGCTGCATATTTTAACAACCAATCATATCATGTATTAATTAATATAATAAAATAATACGCTTCTTGTCAGTTATAATTCTTATAATGTTTATTGTTATTACAGTTGATTTATGCAACTGTTACATAGTGTAGATGGGCAAGCCTTTAATTATTCTATTTTAATTTTACTTTATGAATATAATGTCTGTCTTGAAGCTGTTATATGCTGTTTATTATTGATTATGGAGACCTGGGGCAAAAAGCTTGTTAGTGGGATCTGCATGTGAGATTTGTATTGGTTCCCTTCTTCAGGCTTGGAGAGGGATAAATTTGACAACAAGACAGTATCCTTTGAAGAGCACATCAAGATGGAGCACAACATCTGGAACTACTTGTACTTCATAGTGCTGGTGAGGGAGAAGAACAAGACTGATTATACGGGGCCAGAGAGCTACGTGGCCAGTATGATCAAGGTACAACTACGTTTAATTTGGATATGAATAAAGTAAGCTCATCATCTGCAGTGCCAGTGTCCAAATGTATGGTATGCAGGATCAATTTCAGAACTATAACAGTAACTGGACGTGCTTTACATAAGATCATCCGATAAAAAAATCATAGTACCTGGCCCTGGTTTGATCTCCGTATGACTTTTACGGTAATGAGGAAGCTCCGAAAAAAAATTACTTCACAAGTGTGGCTCATGTGTGGAAAAACTTCCCCTAGCAGCCATTGGTAAAATCATTCATTAAAATGTGCCATCTCACGCTCATGTGACTCCTCCCTCAGAATATCAACCTGGACTGGTTCCCGCGTATGCAGGCCATGTCACTGGTGGTCACTGAGGGTGAAGGGGAGCAGAACGAAATGAGAAATCTGCAAGATCGCCTGGCCTCCACCATGAAGCTCGTCTCCAATCTCACAGGACAGCTGACTGAGCTGAAGGAACAGGTAAGAAAAAAATACCACCAGGCAGGTTTTCTGCAAAAAGATATAAAGATTTAATTTTGGAGCATTTTAGTGTTCATACCCGACTACAAGGATTTCCTCTGGTAAGGATATTGCAAAAGTGTTAGATAGAACAGTAAGGTGAGATTTCTATCAATCTAACTCTCTACAGTCCAGTCAAATCCTGTAAACAGCAGCAGCACAATGGCAAGAGAACAGATGGTGCTCTGATGTCAGCATTATGATATCAAAGGCGGAGTCTGTGTGCTGACATGCCTGTGGTACGTCCTTGTGGTCCTGTGCAGATGACGGAGCAGAGGAAGCGCCGGCAGAGGATGGGCCTGGTAGACGTGCAGAGTGGCAGCTGTGTTTCCACGGTCCCCAGTGCTGCTGGTGGTGGGAGCAACCACCAGTTAGTCAAAGCCTAGGGGCCAGCAAACCCACTAACGACGGAGCATATAAAAACAGAGCCAGTGTGAAGATGTTAACAGGCTTGCTCAGAAACTCTGGTCGGTGCTAACAATGCGAAGGCTTGGGATGACTGGGATTAACACTTAACACCCCTTACAGAAAGTGTGGCAACTCACAATGGGTTGGTTTCACCCATAAAGGTCCCCATTTAAAAAAAATACACCGACAAGCAAACCTGCTGTTTTCGAAATGTACATAGCAGTTGATTTTCAGTTGCTTTATCCACTGGCAGATGTATTCAGACGATCAGAAGTGAATGTGTCCTTTGATAAACTTGGAAAGGACACTCGGCAGTATCTGTGCTCTGTGTGGTTCTGCTTTTCCACAGTGCACAGACTCAGGTTCACGTTAAAAAGACGTGTTGCCATTTGCCGCTTCCCGTCAGTGCTGTCGACCGCGGTGTACTCTACAGCGGCATGAGGGAAGAGGAGGCGATAATGCTGGGCAGATACAGCATGTCGACGGGGACTCGACGGGGCTCTCATGTTATCCAGGAAACTCCCTCCAATGTCCTACTGGGAGTTCACCACCGTGAAGCAGATGTGAATCTCATGTTTTTTGCACACCCATACATCTGCAGACAATGGGCAGGTCCCCAAATATACCACACGCTCCACATGATTTTATTTCTACATATCCTGTTTATGAATGATGTTTATAAAGATTTTAAAGCCATGTCATGTGGTTCCTCATTCCACATCAGCATCATGTTGTGCATAGATTAAACCTGGGACCATTTGAAGGCTTATTATTTATAAATGCACGAATATGTTGCACATGGGAGTTAGCGCCTATGTGTATCTTAATGGTATCGCACTACTGACAGAACTAGCTTTGCCTGTTTTTAATGCCTGCTGTATTTAAATGAGACTTATAGACAAAATATTTTGAATTATTAACCATTAACTGTTTATTTACTGTATGGTGATACATAATATGCTAGACATTATAGACTGAAAATTTTGACATTGAGCATTTCCTTTATTTCTAATATTATACAACTTTATATAATTATAAACGCTTTTCATTTAAAGGTGTTTAAAGCAGTGCTTCTCAGGGTGCCTCCCCCGCATCTAAGTTCCGAGGGCCAGGTTGAGAAACACCCGTTTAAATCATTTAAATTAAAGCAATGACTTAGAATAGTTTCATCATTCAGGATCTGGTTACCTTTGCATTTGTGGAAGAAATTAATCAGAATTGTGAAAACAAATGTAATATTTACGATCAACATTTTTTTAAACGACACATGCATACTGCATATTTAATATTCAAGTACTCACACAGTTATTCAGGATCCCCATGTAGACATGCTATAGCACCATCGCTAATAATTTAATTATACGCGCATGCACACACATATCAAATTGAATGTCTCATTTTTCCATGGATGGGAGACCTCTCCAAATCTCCAGTTTGGCCAGGACAACCTGAAAGCACACCCCCGCAAATGCCAGGATTTAGCCGGGACATCCCAGTGAGGATTTTGAGCGCAGGGGATGGTGTAATTTAAACACCCACATGCTCCGCCAGGAAGAAAGTATTAATAGGCTGCTCCCTGCGGTCTCACTGACAAACCTGACACGGTCACCCAGAGAGAGCTGCTTTCATTTGCAGAAGCTTGTGCCAGGATCCTGCTGCTTGGGATAGAAACAGCTGATTCAATCCCAAGGAGGGACTGCTACTGTTATTATTCAATAATTGTACAATTAATGCTTTAGCCTAACGCATTTTACAGTTTTTACTCAGACATAAAGCTTCATGTTTAAGCACAGACTTTTAGGTTAAGCGACTAGCTTAAAGGTTCACCAGCAGACCCTCCTGCGCCTTGAACAAGCATGCTTTACCTACCAAGTACATAACTGTACATGCTGATTAGTGCTACCCTTAATATTCAGCAGATTAAATGAGCTCTGGAAATCTTGTGTGGTATCCAGAAATGACCTGCTCCTCATGGAGACAGGCCCACTGTGACAATGGTAAGAAAGGGTTCCCCTCCTCTCCTCTAACACGCAGCCTTTGTATCAGTTATCCATACCCAAACTGGAGACCTATACCAACTTCAGCAGACCACAACCCCCCACCTCCAGCTTTTAATAGCTGCACTTGGAATAAGAGCAGCTGTCTGTCTCTTTCTCTTGCCCTCTGAACCCTCTCTCTCCTATCCCTGCTGCTATCTCACCCTCCCTGCCTTCTCTCTCAAATTCACATTCCTGCAAACCTTTCCCCCCCCCCCCTCTCCCTAGCCCGCATTCAAACCATTTGTATTCTAAGAACACCGCTTGACATCAACCTCTGTCTAGAGTTGCTGCTCGAGTGCTAGCAATGTCTGATAAAAAAGAGGGTAAGACGCCCAGCAAGCCCCTAGGGAGGAAAAAAATGGAGAAGAAGGCAGACAAGGCCCCAGAGAAGGAGAAAGTAGAGAGGAAGGTGGAGAAGAAGATGGAGAAGGACCCAGATAAGGCTGTGGAGAAAGATCCAACAGAGAAGGCCACAGAAAATGCTCCAGAAGCCTCTGAGGGGACAGTGGGGAACGGGGCCCCCAGAGAGGGGGCGGTTGCCAGTGGGGGTGGAGAGGAGTTCGTAGTGGAACCCATGGAGCTGCCTCCCTTCGAGATCATCGTAGGGTGGGTACCAGCAGCCGTACTTCCACACCTCTGTTCCAGGTCTCTGGGTTTCTGACGTCCAGGGCACAGCCGTCTGCACAGGCAGAGGGGCAACCAATGACTGGCCTCAGTTTGTTACTGTAGACTATTGGACAGAGAGTCTATCCAGCCCTTTTACCCGTAATACCAGTGTCGACAAAGTTTGACACAAAATGGTAATGGAACTAATTTCATGATAAAATTGTAGTTTTTACATGTGTTACATCTGAAGATGCACTGACTATCTGCTCTGTACAAAAACCTTCACCACAGCAGAAATAAAAGCAATACATTTGGCGTTGCATTCCAAAGCCAGTTATAAATAAAACTATGCTTGTCTAAACAGGTCATCTGTGCATGGGAGTATAGGGGAGTATTTTTAAATGTGCAGTGAACAGAAGTGTCTGTTAGCTAGTTAGGGTCTGCGTGTCTCCTGAACTACCAGGCTACAGATATTCAGCTTGTCAGAGACCGAATATAGGCACTGGATTCATCTGAGGGGCATGCGAATCGTCAGTGATAATCGGGGGATTTAACATCAAAATGCTTTTCTTTGACACCTATTCTATTCTATTCTATTCTATTCTATTCTATTCCTTAAAGTACCCAGACTTGTGCCACTATCAGTTTAACACACTGTGCTCAAAAACCATTACATAAAACAGAAATTTGTTTCGAGACCATTTGGAGACGACGTTGTCTCAAGACCAAATATAAGGTCGCACTTATTGGAGTAGAATCCAACCAGGGTGGAGGGATTGGCTGTAGGGAGACGCATTTTGTACAACAGTCAATAAAAAGATTAATCATTCAGTGTAATCCAAAGTTACATTAGCGCTTGGACCTTCTGTACACATTTTGTTTTTGACTAAATATAAATTCAGATAGCCCACTAATTAATAGTTAATCTTCAAACAATACTAAAACACTATAAACAAATTTTATGCTAACAAATGACTTGATAGAATTTATTAAACACCTCAACTGATTAAAATGGAAGCTCTTTAACATTTTTGGGTGGTAAAATCACAAGAAGCTTTACTCAGCCATTCTTTTTCATTTGATTAATGATAAAGATATTACTGTGATAAAGGTGAGAAAATTTCTGTTGATTTGGTATTAGAGCTCATGAGACCTATAGGAATCGATAGCGACATAACAATAAAACTGTTGACTTGAGTCTTTAGATCAGCAACTGAATCCTCATTGCTGGTTGCACTAGTTCAGACCATGTGGGTTCATTGTCCAGGGTCAGCAATGGTAGCACTTTTCAGGAAACATCTCCCTTGTAAATACAAACATTTAAATAACCTATGCATCTTTGGAGTTGCCCTCTTAACACCCAATACTTCCCTGGGGATTCTTGAGATTCCCAGATGGCATCGTGTGCCTTTAAAGCAGTCTTGACACACTATAGGCCTTGATTCAGTGCATTATAACTCAAATGCACTTTCAAGATTTCCAAATGCTTATCAAGTGCAGGGTCATAGGAAACACACCAGGATGATCTGTGTCCTTAATAAGGCTGTTCACACTGCATTGAAATAAAGTCTTACTGTTAGTATCGATGCATGCTGAATTAAACACGTATGTTCTCTTTGCGCATTTGCTTTGATGTTACTACTTAAGGTCATTACAAAAGCAACACAGTAGAACTGTGTCTTCTGACCCTTAGGCTTTACAGCAAGCTTAAACTCATACTAAGGCAGATGCATAATTCCATCTGGTAATAAATTCAGTTTTTTATATTTCATATTTAGAATGAGTGTAAGTAAACATTCACCACGGAAAATGAAGAGCAAACAAGAGCACCCCTTGAAAAAAAGTTTTTAAAAATACAACTGGACAAACAAATATTACAAATAAACAAATAATCTTCATCTGATCTGGATGCTGCAACCCTGCACAGGACAAGTGGGTATAGGAAATAGATGGAAGGATGGAATCTTCATTTAAACGCTTTTGAGAAAGGTGAGATTATCCAATAAAAACAATTACATTTTGACTTCAAAATTATTTATTCAACAAAATTCAACAGAAATATAACTTTCCTCTGTGTGGAAACAGTAAGCACATCCTTACATGTAGCACCAGATACTGCCTTGTTTTGACAGAAACAAACTCCAGAAGGTGTTTCTCATAACTATCAGGTTTTTACATCAACCTGAAGACATGAGCAACTGAACGGGTGCAAGACAGGGCCCCTGGGGAACAGGAGCCGCACCCGTTACCCCACACAGGACAGGCCACCTGGGGAACAGGAGCCGCACCCGTTACCCCACACAGGACAGG
>JAODUD010000107.1:9204192-9219026 GCA_026784285.1 Stomatorhinus walkeri
GCCGCACCCGTTACCCCACACAGGACAGCCCACCTGGGGAACAGGAGCCGCACCCGTTACCCCACACAGGACAGGGCACCTGGGGAACAGGAGCCGCACCCGTTACCCCACACAGGACAGCCCACCTGGGGAACAGGAGCCGCACCCGTTACCCCACACAGGACAGGGCCTCTGTGTAGAATTCCTTTGACTGTAATGGAGGAGGGGTTTTCTGCATGTACAACCCTCTCCTTTCCCCCCCAGCATTGAGCAACTCCTTCATATATTTTCTTGTATGTTTGGGATCATTACCATGTATAATGACCCACATATAGATCAGCTTCAAATTTTTCACGTCACATTCTCCTCAGGCACTTTCTGGTACGATTTCGAATGCACTGTAGACACTATGATGACAAGATGGCCAGGCCTGGAGGCAGCAAAGCAGCACGACGCAAAACACTCCCACCACCATGCTGGGTATGACATTCTTTTTCTCAAAGCCATGACACCTGGTATTGTGCCCAAACAGCTTAACTCACCAGTCCAGAGCACATCATTCCGGCAATGTTATTCTGGTGTTTAAAGGCAAACTTCAGTCTTACCTTGACGTTCTTTCTTGCTGACCTTCCATGTTGGCCAAATTTAGGCGGCCTCTTAATCGTAGTAGACATGTCCACTTTCACATAGAACATGGGTTCCCAAACTATTCAGCGTACGACCCCCAAAATAAGTGCCAGCAACTTGTGATCCCCATTTTGCTGTAGATTTCACCAACTGTTATGAAGAGAATCAGTGACAAAGTGCAGCCCTGATGGAGTCCAACACGCAGTCCGACTTACTGCAACAACAAACTCCTTACCCCATACTCCTGAAGCACCTCCCCTGGACCCCCGAGGGAACCATCGTTTGCCTTTTCCAAGTCCATAAAACATATGTAGACTGGTTTGGCAAACTCCCATGAACCCTCCAGTATTCTTGGGAGAGTGAAAAACTGGTCCAGTGTTCCGCAGCCAAGCGGTACACTTATTCACACCACTGTGAATTATGCTGTCCCAGTTAGTGCTGCATCCTGGTGACCATATGGGTGCTTCAGAATGTTCTGTCTGGATATTTATATGGGTGTTTCTACCAGGATTCATAATTATGTATGATTTTCCACCTATATATGAAATATGATATCCACTTTAATCGTGCCAGTACCGACTGAATGAAACATGCTCATCCACTGGATGTAACCTGTTACAGTTGCAATATCTTGACAGGTCATAAAATGGGACACTGGAAGATAATACATTTTCAGTGCAAACCTTCTCTTTTCCAGAGAGAAGATCAACCCCTTTTTCTTCAAGTTCCAGTTCAAGAACGTGGAGTACTCATCAGGCCGGAATAAGACCTTCCTGTGTTTCCTGGTGGATGCTCAGAACAGCAATGGGGAAGGCCTGCGGGGCTACCTGGAGGACGAGCACGCAGGTGCCCACGCCGAGGAGGCCTTCTTCCACCAGGTGCTCCCGCAGTATGACCCCGCCTTGCGCTACATGGTCACCTGGTACGTGTCGTCTAGCCCTTGTGCCGCCTGCGCCGCCAAGCTGACAGAGATCCTGAAGACTCGCAAGACACTGCGCCTCACCATCTTCTCCTCGCGCCTCTTCATGTGGGAGGAGCCGGAGATCCAGGTGGGACTGAAGGCTCTGGTGGCAGCCGGCTGCAAGCTGCGCATGATGAAGCCCTCAGACTTCATCTACACCTGGGATACTTTTGTGGAGAATGAGGACCAGAGCTTCACCCCATGGGAAGACTGCCAGGAGAATTACGAATATTACCAGGAGAGACTAGCTGACATCCTTCAGTGACCGTAAGTGACCAAACTTTTGCAGCGGTAAAAAAAAATTAAGTTGAACTGCCATAATGCTGATTTTCTTAGCTACTGTTTAATTAATACTACATTCGTAAGAAATTATTATTAGTAGTAACACCTCCAGAATTCCTTTTGCTAAGACAGAAAACATCATATTCTGGAACACTCCTCTAAAACCCTTTTGGTTTGTTTTTCAGGTCAGATCTTCAGAATTGTTTCATTCCTCTTGCATCCTGCTTCTGCTTTCAAGCAACATTAAACCTGCACAAGTCCAACTTGTCATCTCTTCCCACACCCGGTCCGGCTCTCTTCACTTTCGCCCTAATATGTATCCCACTTTAGCTGTTTCCAAGCATGCACAAATCTTCTTCTCATGTAGACTCCTTGCCAAGCAAGTTGCCTTCTTTACACACTACAGGTCTAAGGCACGACATAGGATGGCTGACACCACCAGCCAGGGCCTGACATTTTTCTACTTGGAAGATAGTATTCAAGTTGCCTTGTTGGACTCCACACGACCTCCTATTGAAGAAGGATCCCAATTCCTTTTGGCTACTGTGGAACTCTCAGTCCCAGTCAATAACGGATCTAGCTCAGACTCAAACCAGTGTGAGCTGCAGGAAAGGGGGACTTTGTCAGCCCCTTAAAACCCCCACATCTTTTCATTTGACGAAATAAATGGCCACCCTTTCTTCTATGATAACTCATCAGCTATCATCCAACCTTTCCTGCTCTCAAACATCTAATTTTTCACATAAAAAGAGCAACAAAGCTGTCTTCCAAATCCCAGAATTCTCAGCAAATATTCATAATGAACGGCCTATTCTATAGCATGTCTTTAGAGCTCCCCCATGTGGCTCTGCAGTGGTACTTCGGAATCTCTGCATTGCCAAGCTGCTAGATAAAGAATAAACAAGTGACAAGACAGCCTGGAAAAGGGAGCAATGGGTCAGGTGGCTACACCTATACACCGACCTTCAGGAAAATGACCTCATTGTGTCATCCTACTTGTCAGAAGACCTTTATCTTTCAGCATTGTGACTGCGCTATTTTTTAGCCGAAAATTCCACCCACGTATGACTTTCCATTATTTTTACGTTGTTCAAGGTCTCCCATACTAGGATTCATCATATTCTGGAAAAGCCAAAGCTCTATTCATTACAAATCAGTTATAGTTTGACATGTTATTCTTAAACACGCCTAATATTTACATATGTACAATCAAATGTAAATATATTAGCCAAAAAACTCAACAGCTTCCTTAAGTAATTCAAGAAAATTGTCTTCCAATTTAAAGTTATAATGTTACATGAAGTTATAAGAACAGGCATGTATATTTAAAAAGCCAGTGGTAAGAAAATGTTTGTAGGCATAGCAAAGTTCAATTCTATTTTACCTTACTCCTCATACGGGCTATATATATATATATATCTCTGTGGTAGATACGTATTTCAGGTCTTGGTCACGTAATGAGCACCTGTACACACTGAGGTTATTACCTGCATATACTGACAGTTGCCAAAAGTAATCGATGTCCTGCAGATCCTGGATGCATCTACACCTGCCTACAAGAAACATTTCCCTCCCAAAGGAGGTCTGTGTGGTCGCTATTAAGCATCTCATATTAAGGTATAAATGTGTACAGGTCACATATCAGGCCATTTTACTCCCAATCATTGCATATCCCTAAGGAACTACTTTCCATATGGGCTGTGTCATAGATTTGTCTCAGTGAACATTAGTCACAGCCACAAGAAAGAAACACTTAACTTAAATTCCAAACTGTTTAATCAGCAGGTGAATTTATAAAACAGAAAACAATCAAGTTCTGCAGCAAGAAAGGAATCATTTTCCAGTTAAAATTGTTTAAGATAATAAATGCAGTTTATCATATACAGTGTTCTAACGTGTATTTTACAGAACACAACATTTTAATCATTCACATATTGCAAGCCACAACTGGCAGTCTTTATAGTATAAACCTCAGAGCACTGGGTCAAAGCTTTCTAAATACAGTTTGCACACCGCTTGCAACGTGGGTGTGTATATATCCTTCTGCATTTATGGTGAAACAGAGTGTGTGTGTGTGTGTGTAGTCTGAGGCATGTGAAAAGGGTGTGAACGCGCGCGTGTGTCTGTATGGTGCTTCCAGTCCTAAACACCAGATCCCAGGTCGGGCCCTGCCAGGGCAGCCAAGCTCTCACAGAGTATACACCGTGATTCGAATGTTGGAGTCTCGGAAGACCTCCTCGATAATCACTGACACTTTCTCCCAGCTCAGGCGATCGAGTCCACAGCCAATTCTGGATTGGAGTTATGCAGAGGCAAACATACACACAGTAAGTAGATTAAGGGCTTACAAACCACTTCATTCTCATTTGCAGTTTAGCTCTGCATTATGAGCAACACATAACTACAAACAAACCTATATCACACCTTTCACTGCTGAAAACACAGACCACGGTTAGCAAAACGGCTCACACACCGTGGAATGGAGATGCTGGCAACTCTGTTCTGCTGGCAATGTGTCTTCATTGCCACCAGACTCTGCTTCAGACTCTCATAGGTGGGTTTCTGACTTGCCTTCTTCTTGGTGATCTTAACAGGATGAAGAAAGAAGAACAGATGATGGACAAGAGGCATTAAGAAAGCATGATGGTCCTTAGAGGAGGCCCACAACTCAACAGGTACCAGAGCGTGTCATTTCAGTTCATATCCAGCTACAAAATACATCAATGTGAAGCACCCAGCTGGAGAAGACATGCAGTTTGACAAACGTCATTCACACTCCTAAGTTTTTCCTGGGCTACATAACACCCAAAGGACCATGGCGAACAGCCAGGAAGCCCATGGCACTTTGCCATTCATCATCAGCGAAGTCACTGGGAAAGAAAACTGACCAGTGGGAGGATTTTCGCATGACAGGGCCTCATTTATGGGAGAATCTTCCAGGGCCCAAGCCATAACCTTAACTCATTCCAGTCTTCTCCTTACCAGGTAGTACACAAAACGATTGTGTCGCATCAACACGGCGCAATCTCCTGTCTTCTTGTCTGCAAGAAACAAGGTTTGTTATGCACCAGTTCTGGCCAGTCGGTAGCACAAGCATGCAAGGCATTCCCACAGACCAATCAAATTAAAGCACAAGCTTTAAACAGGCAATTTGATACATGTAAGCAGATGGTAGTTTGCTGAAAGTGTGATGCCATGGATGATTGACCATATTGCATTTCACTGCTGTTTAATAATCTTGTGACATTAGTGAATAGCTTGTGTCATGTACACTTAAACCCCCATTAGTTCTGGAAGCATGGATCAGAAAGATAGAGAAGTATAAGCTTTCAGGAAAAACTTATTTGCTTAAATGTATACTATATGGACAAAAGTTTCGGGACACACCTCTTAATCATTGAGTGCAGGTGTTTTTTTAGATACACTGCCACTGAAGTACAACAGGTTCACGAACAATTGAGGAAAAGGGGTCATTCTGAAGAGTTCAGTGAATTCAAACATTGCACTGTCATATGATGTAACCTTTGCAATAGGTCAATTTATAAAACTTTCTTCCCTGCCAAAATATTCCACTGTCAACTGCAACTGGTATTATTGCAAAAGTGGAAGCCTTCAGGAACAACGGAAACTCAGCCATGAAGTTGCAAACCACAGAGTAACAGAGCAGAGTTGAGTGCTAAGGTGCATAGTGTGTAGAAGTCCCCACTGGCCTGTTGACTTGATAAATGCAGAGTTCCCAACTTCCTCTGGCATTAACCACAGCCCAAAAACTGTGCACTGGGAGCTTCATGGAATGGGCTTCCATGGTTGAGCAGCTGCATGCAAGCCTCAGATCACCAAGAGCAATGGCATGCGTGAGATGGAGTGGTGTAAAGCACACTGCCACTGGACAATGAAGCAGTGGAAATATATTCTGCGGAGTAACGAATCACACTTCTGTGTCTGGCAATTTGATGGACAAGTCTGGGTTCGGTGGATGTCAGGAGAATGTTACCTTGTTACCGTGTGATGGGTCGACACCCAGTCTTGTACCCATAGCCTCCGGGATAGGCTCCTGTCTCCCAGCAAGACGAGCTAAAATTCCCACAGACACACTCCAGACTCCAGTGGAAAGCCAGAAGAATGGCAGCTGTTACAGCTGCAAAAGGGAGATCAACTACATATTAATGCCTATGGTGTTCGAATGGGATGTCCAAAGTTCCTGTTGGGGTAATGGCCAGGTGTCCCAAAGCTTTTGTCCATATAGGGTCTGAATTATTTATGATGTAATTGTGTTTCCATAGCAACAGCTATTAGATTGAATAGGTGATTTTAAATTTGTGACCTTGAAGAGAAAAGAAAAAAAAAAAAAAAAAAAAGCTTTTCCACTGCAATTTTCCACAAGTTTGGTTGATGCCATTTATTTAGTGCTGAAGAGAGAGGACGCGGAAAGGACACTGGCGTTGTGTGTTCGCCGCTTCTCTGCCAAAAGAGCAAAAGAGTATAGTAACTTTGCCCTGAAACACCTTTACGACTTCTGGCTGCCGTTTCTTTGCTCAGGACCCCTTACATATGTAATTGGGAATCGCCGTGCCTTCATCCTCGACTAGCGCAATGCTAACCTACTCAGCTGCAGACCTCCTGAGCTTCACCAACAGCAACGTCTGTCGATCCTCTGGACATCCTCACCATCAAGCAGCTGGGTCTCCATCGCCGACGTCCGTATGTCCACAGAAGTTTCCAGAGAAAGTTTATCCTCCATCAGACAGGGCTCTCCATGTCGGTCGGCTAGATGTTCCGGCGCACAACGATTACGTCATCAGAACACTTTTGGGATTTGTAGTCCCGATATTACTGCAGCAGCTCCTGTGGCTCTTCGGATGCGGGAAGTAAAACGTGGAGTGGATTTTAATCTTCTCAGGACTTTTAAAAGACATATGGCATGCTTTCACTGACAAAAGTTGGACTTAACGTTCAATCCTTGGGTAATAAAGCATGTCTCATTCAGGAGCACATCCAGGACAAGGACTAGGATATCATGTGCCTCACAGAGACCTGGCATCAACCAAATAGTTTCTCTTTCCTCAATGAGGCCTGTCCGCCTGGATATAATTATCTTCAAGAGAGCACAAAGCTCAGGTTGTGGCAGTGGCTTAGCCGTCATTCTTAAAGGTCATTTGGGCCTTTGTCCTGTGCTGTCCTCCTTTGAATGCTTGGCCTTCTCCTCCAAACCACCGCACTCAATGACAGTATTTCTTATCTACAGCTCCGAGATGTCAGAGGCCTTGTCATCATTCTGCACCACTTCATCCAATCTGCTCATATTGAGGGATCTCAACATTCATGTTAATCCCACCAATTATCAAACTGCTGAATTCCTTCAATCGCTAGACTCCTTGGACTTGGAACATGTCAAATGTCCAACGCACTCTCGAGGACACACGCTGGACTTAATCATCTCTCTGTATATGACCTGGGTGCGTCAGATCACAAAGCCACTTTACATGGAGTTTCCCTTCCAAAGCTCTCTCATGAAGCCAAAGCGGCAGATTTCCTTTCAAAACCTAAAAGCCATTAACGCTGAACTTCTTGCAGCTTAAGGAACACATTCCTGTTTCCATACCAATCTCAGAGATTCAGTGGATTTCTACAACTCCACCCTCTCACCAGGCTCCAGCTAAAACGAAGATAGTTGCCTTTTTGCGCTCAGCTCCATGGTTAATACCAGAGCTAAGGAAACCAAAAGCAGCTGGTCGAGCTTCTTAGCTTTGGGTCGGTTAGTCAACAAGCTAGTTTACCAGGAACACCACAATTGTACATGCAAGGGCCCACAAAAATGTTTGATCACGTTTTCACTCATCCATGATTTCCAATAACCTGGGTATCTCCATCACTCATCCGCCTCAAACATCATCACTCACCAACCCCACTATCCTCCTCCACCATTTACAATACCTTGCAGAGTTTACTGGTACTGCCCTGGATTGGTTCAAGTCACACCTCACAGACAGATATGAGTTTGTCTCCATTGGACATCCTAAATCACTGAGCCACCCTGTCACCTGTGGTGTTCCTCAGGAATCATTATTGGGGCCCATTCTTTTTAACCTGTACATGGGTCCACTTGGGTGCATCATCAGCAGTTGTGGGGTCTCATTCCACTGTACACCGATGATACCCAGCTCTAATTGAAGCTGGGTGACAATGCATCTGAGGCCCCTGCCACTTCATTAGCTCCATTGATATCTACGCCCTTCTCTCCCCCCACACTCACCGCCTGTCTGGATAAGATAAAGGCATGGATGGAGCACAATTTCCCTTCTTAACTGCTCAAAAACTGAAGTGATTCAAATTGGCACTCCACACCAAATTCAACAACAAAAAAAAAATCTTCGGTATCTCTTTCTAAAACAGTCACCAACCTGGGTGTTATTTTTGACCCTTAAATTACTTTTGAAAGCTACTGTATATCAAGAACATTTGCAAGATCTCATTTTTCCATCTCAGAAATATTGCTAAACTCCGGCCGACATTTTCCCTTTCTGATGCAGAAAAACTAGTGCATGCCTTTGTCTCCTCCAGAGTGGATTACTGTAACGAGCTTCTCATCGGGATTCCTGGCAAATACATACAAAAACTTCAGTATGTTCAGAACTGCGCTGCCGGGGTCCTGATGAGAGTGAGGAAACACGAGCACACCACCCCCTGCGCTCCGTTCCCTTCACTGGCTTCCCGTTTCTGGCCAGATCACCTACAAAATCTCCCTGCTTACCTTCCAATGTCTGCATGGTAATGTGCCTGTATACTTAAAAGAACTCCTCACCCCCCCACCGTCACCCACGTACTTTAGGAGACTAACTGGAAAATACTGTTTGGTCTGAATGGATAGGGATTAGCAGGTATGAAAGGCATACGAAACAGATATGTGTGGTCATAGCATGTTACATACCTGCAGTTAGGCCAAACAGGAAACTATCGAAAATATTAGCCCAAGATGACTAAGATGTGACTCACTTTGCGCCTTTAACTCACTCACTCCACCAAACTGCTTCTTGAAGAGAACGGCAATGCCAGCACCCATGCGGCAGTCCTCGCTAATGCAGTGGGCCAGTGCCTCCTGGGGAGGGCAGGAGAACAGGTTCCCCTTCTGGTAACGCAGGCCACTCCCCCACGAATCCTGAGGGGGGGGAAGAAGACAGTAGAATTGGTGAGTGTGGTGCGTCTGTTTGCAAGGTCACTGGCTGCTGGAGGAATTGCAGACTACATGGCCTTGACACAGTTAAATGCCAAGCATGAAGGAAGGGCGGGGGGGGAGGGAGCGCTATTCTTTTGAACCAAAATATATTATCATCATTTGCAATCTCCAAGTTTTCCCCATTACAATGGCTGTACTGGATTAGTGTGATTACACACTGCCTTTCAACATCTCACTTTTAGGAGCTGAAAACCTACCACCAACTGGAGATGACTTTTGCACAGATTGCCTCAGGGTACTCCAGTTTCCTCGAACACAGTTTAACTGAAAAATTTTCCATTGTTGGCATTATGTGCTCTACAATGTACTGGTATCCCATCCAGTTTCAGTTTTATTTGTCATATGCAGTTTAGCACAGGGTCAACATGAAATGAAACGTGATTGATGAGAATAGACAAGTCTCTCAGGAATATAATTTAAAAAATGTAAGACACCAGCATGTACTGGGGGGGGGACAACATTAAGGCACAGGAAATAAAGTGAAGAGTGAGCAGCAGCACAATTGTCAACAATTTAAGGTGGTAGTTAAGTAACAGTAATGCACAGAGTAAGAGTTTTTTTTGTAAACGTGCAAAGTACACCCGAGTCTGTATTGTATAGGACAACTTGTGTGGTGTGTGTGTTCAACTGTTGTAGTTGAAGTGTTGAATGGCTTGATAAAATACTATTTTTTAGTCTTGTAGTCAGAGCAGCCAGACTCCTGTATCATCTGCCGGATGGTAACAAGGAGAACAGCTGTGGTGCTGATGGCTGTGGTCCTTGATGCTGTGTGCTTTACGGAGGCACCGCTGGAGATAAACGTCGTGAAGAGCAGGGAGACTTGTGCCTGTGATGCGCTCTGCTGCCTTCACCAATCTCTGCATTGATTTCCAGCCGCTGGCAGAGCACGTCCCGTACCAGACTGTAATGCAGCCCGTCAGCAAGCTCTTGATCGCACTCCTGCAGAAAATTGACCTCGACACCGTTGATGTGGATGGGCTGGTGTTCCCCGGCTGGTTGTTTCCAGTTGTCCACTATAATTTCCCTTGTTTTGCTGACATTAAGAGACTGGATAATAACCTGACACCAGTTGTACAGTGCCTGCACGTCACCTCCTCTCTATAGGCCATCTCATCGTTGTCCATGATAAGGCTTATGATGGTGGCGTCATCTGCAAACTTAATGATGATGATATTGGACCCGTGTTTAGCGACACAGTTGTGTGTGTGAACAGGGAATAAGCACATATCCCTGTGGCGTTCCTGTGTTTAAGATGAGTGAGAAGGGAGTGCGTTTACCAACTCTGACCACCTGGGGCTTGTTTGTGAGGAAGCTGAGAATCCATCTGTACATCGATGGACCAAGCCCAAGATCGACGAGCTTCGAGGCAAGATGAAAGGAATGATTGTGTTGAATGCAGAGCTGTAATCGATGAAGAGCATTCTTGCATATGTATTCCCCCTTTTCCAGGTGAGTGAGGGTGGTGTGCATTGTCAAGGCGATGGCATCCTCTGTGGCTCTATTTGTTCAATAGGCAAACTGAAGAGGGTTCGGTGTGTCGGGGACGGAGGAGCAGATGTGACTTATGACAGAGTCTGTAAATTCATTGATGTTGCCATCAGCTGCATCCTCAAATATCTCCTAGTCAGTTGTCTCAAAGCAGTCCTGCAAGACCCCCTCAGCCTCACTATGCCTGGAAACTGGTATTTCCCGTTTAAGTCTGTCTGTATGCAGGCAGCAACAGTATGGAACAATGGTCTGCCTTACTAAAAGCTGGTTGGGGAGCGGTTTGTAGCAGTCCTTGAATGGAGTGTAACAATGATCCAGTGTTTGATTACCTCTTGTAGAGGAGGAGATGTGTTGGTAGCATTTAGGGAAAACTTTCTTCATGTTGGTCCTGTTAAAGTCTCCCAACACAAAGCCCGCTTGTGGGTTATTATTCCACTGATGATGTCATAAAGCTTCGGCTATGGATGGACTGTATCAGCATGTGGGGGGATATAAACAGCTGAAGAGAGAACTGAACTCCCTCAGGAGGTAAAAAGGTCTAACTTTAATGGTCAGTAGCTCGAGAGTCAGAGAGCAGTGTGTTTTTAAGACACACATGCATAGCCCACAAAGTTGTTACAAAGCACACACTTCCTCCCCTTTCCTTACCGGAGTCCTTCGTTCTGGCTCCCTGCTACACAGTAAACCCATCTGGCGTGATGTCGCAGTCGGGTATGCCGGGCTACAGCCATGTCTCTGTGAACGCCAAAACACGGCAGTTCCTGAAGTCTTTTTGGAGTTTACTCCATGCATGCAGCTCGTCCAGTTTGACGACTAAGAAGGGCTCCAGACTACCGTGCCCTGAATATGCAGTGATAGAATAATTTCCTTGCAGATAAAGTGTTTTAATCTGAAGATAGCTGGAAGAACTACAGATTCAGCACCTTATGATGGTAGCGGTAGCAGGTATGTGTGCATAGGTAATGTACTTTATAAAACTGAAGCCACAGTTTTAATTACTAAAAACTAAACTGCAACTTAAAGGCTGTCCATTATCCTTCTGTTTCTCTATATTACATTGAAATTACTGCCCTTTAACTGGCCCCTACCACAAGGGACCACCCTGCACTGGCAGCATTCAAATAAATTAACCATTGCAGACTGAGCTGCAAAAGTAAAATGTACACAACACTATTTACAGATTCGTCAGAAAAACATTTAAGAAGCTGGATCCATATCCTCACACACACACACTGAAGACGTTACACATTAAGAAAAACACTCTCCGGCCCATAAAAACACTCAGCGGCAGAGAGTTCCACCATGCAACAAGCTGGGTGGTATCTGAACCCTCAGCATTGCCATGTACTCCACTACATATTCAAACCTAGATTAAGCCGCAGCAAAATCACCCCATTATAATCAACACAGCAATCACACTCGTGCGATATCGCACGGAAAAGCACTCAATCCTAAAATGGTACCATAGCGTAAATGGTTAACACGAGGATAGGACACCACACCCCCCATAGAACCTTTTGTCAAAGCAAAAATTCACAAGCACGGAAAAGCAAACAGTGTAACACATACCCTTATCGTACACATGGTGGCTGAACTACTGTAGGGAAATCAACCCAAAAGTTGGAAACAGCTCGGTCGCGGAAGCCAGGTCCAATGCCAACTCTACTGGCAATCTGTCCAGGCACGCAATGCCCACGTTGGCCTTCGCCGTACAGCAACAATACCTAGACAGAGGGCATAGCAATTGCTTTTCTGGCACACTAAACAAATGCACCATAATCACGTCACGCTCCCCTTCTGCAAACCTCCATGCAATCCAACTCTAAACGGTGCGTGGGTGCGTTCATTCATCTCTCGGAACGTCGATCTTTCACATCTCGAAACAAAACACGGCTGCCTACATAAACATGCTGCAGTGTTGTTGCTTTATATTATAGCAAGTGTGGAGTGAGATTTTTTCCCCGAGAGACATACAAACAAGAACTAGTCAAACCACATCAAAAGCTTTATACAATATTTTGTTATTCATAGCGATATTCTTTTTTCGAGAGGCCAACAAAATACACTGACAAGTCTGGTAAAAAGCTGATATTTCATGCTAGGATACCGTTTACGGTCATGATATGGTATTCTCCGAATCGAACCCGTGTAATTATAATAACTATTAATACATTTAACAAAAAGACGAAATATAGAAAATAGAAGTACTGTTGAGTAAGCCGCCATGTTGAAATGACGTCATAGAGGAGGCGTGCTCCGACGGGAAGTTTATGTTTTCCGTGACGTTTTCATCCGAGTTCCGACTCGGAGAATCGATCGCAGGATTTGTTGTAAATCGTAGTTTGTAGCTCGAGCGGGAGATTGTCGGAAGTGATGTGACAACTCGGAATTTCCAACTTCCGAGAGATAATTGAACGCACCACAAATAGCACCTACAGCAAGATTACCTACAAGAATTAACTCACACGTTAATGACACACACCAGCCGCACACAGACCTAAGACTCACAATGAACACCACAAACAAGGTCACAATAATAATTCCACAATAACCAACGCAGTACCAAACAATTCAAACCTGCCACAACGTATGCCTTTCCACTGCCACTACTTGCAGCAACGCCTTTGACCGACCGGATATAGAGTCATATGTTAAAAAAAACAAAAACCCGATCTCCTCGATCACTCCTGGGTCCTAAAGTCCCATCGTAATACACCTTGCGGGGGATGCATTTTCCCAGGCTAATTTTTGTTCCCAGTCCATATATGATGGGTCGCGATAAAATGCCGACATACCTGAACTTCTCCTTTTGCAGAATCCATCTTCAGTTTAGCTACGGACACTGCACGGGAACCGTAAACGACTGCCACCTAATAGCGATACCGTCACATTCGAACAGTCCGCACCAATTATGCCAGGGGTGGCCAATCATATCCGCAAAGGGCCGCTGTGTATGCGGGGTTTCGCTGCAATTCCCTAATTAGATTACTAATTAAAGGACCGATTGGCTGAAGAGTCCACACACCTAGGTTTGAACATCTGACCGACCTACAGATTATGCCAAAAACCTGCATACACACCGACACTTTGCGGTTAAGATTGGCCAACCCTGAATTATGCGCACAGACCGAGCATTTAATCAATTTAGTACCAGGAGTATTCACGTGTTTAGTAACCACGGAAATACATTATACACAGACAATCTGTTTTTATTGTCCAGATTGCATTTGTTGGATAATTTCTGCAGTTGCGTTTCTCCTCTGGCATCTCTACAGAAACATCGAAGTTGTTCTTTGCCAGTTCGTAAGATCAACGTTTTTTATTAAACTATACCCGCCGTAAGATATCACTCAATATAAGCATTTAAGGTGCACACGTAATAACTAAAACGAACAGACCATAGTATCATCTATTGTATAGATTCAAAGACAGAAATAGCCATCACTATGTCATCAACGCGATCGATCATACACTACCTATTCGGCTATTTAATTTAGGCGTTTTAACCTAATGTTACAAATGTCTTACGAACTTTCTTATGAAGTCAGAAGAACAACAAAAAACTCAAAGCACGCAAAGTTATATATGTTATGTACAAAAGACCATAATGTTCCGCGATTCCAACTGATTGAATGAGATAAGTGGACTATTACTTAGAACTAGTAGCCTAACAGGTTAAACAGGTTAAGTAAAACGGAGATTATAGAACAAGAAACTATTTTATGCATGCATGACGTTGCACAGTTGAAGGGATATGAAGAAGGACTTATGAGGTTCACGGTGGTGTGGTGGGGAAAACAAATTTAGGCGCCGGTTGCAGTGTCTTATTGCTCGCGTAAAAAAATAGACAGCATTCGCAAAATATGATATAGTTAAGCAGAATTAAGTATTAAAAGGAAATGTAACCAGTTTACCAGTTCAAACTTATCTGTTATGATGCATTTGTATTTGGGAAAAAACAATTAGATGTTTTAAACATTTTAAAGTTGAATTTTTACATTTCAATATTTTCTCATAGACTATATCCAATGATTTAGTATTTCTTCTGCATAATTGAAAAGTCTGGGTCCCTCACTGTCATGACGGTTGAAAGACATTCAGTGAGTCCAAGAGCGTCAGAAGCATTTTGAGTGGGGAGGACACTGGCTGGGGGGTCTGGGGACCCTTCCCCAGAAATGTTTTAATGAATTACACTGAACAAAAATATAAACGCAACACTCTTGTTTTTGCTCCCATTTTTCATGAGATGGACTTAAAGATCTA
>JAODUD010000107.1:9219126-9237806 GCA_026784285.1 Stomatorhinus walkeri
TTTAGATCTTTAAGTCCATCTCATGAAAAATGGGAGCAAAAACAAGAGTGTTGCGTTTATATTTTTGTTCAGTGTAGATGCCGGCCATGCGTGTATTCTCATAGCGATCAGATTTAATAGCGGTGACGCCCATGAATCTAATCGGTGTCTCAAAATTCGAGTGTGTGCGCGCGTCCTGGGACTGAACAATATATCCAGGCTGTACCCCAGTCTTGAGTCCTGGGGTAGCATTTAACCTGGGCTTGTGACTAGAAGATTCCAGGTTTGTGCCCAAGAGGAGTTGCCGGAGAAGAAATTCTCTCTGTACGGATGAATGTGACTATGAATGAGTCTTATTTTTTGGCATATAAATCACTCCAGACAAACTAGCTGCTAGACAAGATATATAACACCTGCTGATTGTGGACCTAAATAAAGAAAGCAGGGTGAATGGATTAGTGATTGAGTCATTAGTGAACTTGAAGAGCAGGTTATGGGAGGAAACTAGAATAAGTGGAGGAAAGTGAGCTTGGGCAGAGATTGAGAATTCCACACAAAGGAGACTTGGGAGGGGGTATGGAGAGTGGCTGTATGGAGAAATGAGAAAATCACTTTATTAATAATACTATCATTTTGTGCTTTTTGTAAGCTTGCATATTTCCCAGCTGTGTTTTACTAAAACATTTCTAGTTTTGATTATATTAATTAGCGTAAGCACTGCACAACTACTACTCTACTGAGACTCATGTAGCAAACTTGTGTACAGAAATATTTTCTTTATTTTGTATAAAGTAGTGCATGACAAGGCTTCATGTTTTTGGATCATTATTAAAAAAAAATACTAATTACATTTGTAATATCTATTCTAGATTTTATATAAATGACATGCACGTTGGGTTATATTTATGTAACTTTAAAGGAAGTAGGTTCTTATAGACGGGTATGGAGAAAGTATTAGAGAAGGGAACACTTCATCTGCCTTCTTGCCCTTCATCTTAAGGCTGCAGTGTCTCTTCAGGACCATGCCTCCACCCAGAAGGATGAGATGTAGGTGACACGTCTGATGGTACTGGGCGTCCTGGTGGCTTGGACCCTACCTGCTGGCTTTGAACATGATTATGCATCATGCAGTCAAGGCAGGGAAAGCTTCCATACCCAAATCAGGCACTCAATTCAGACGTAATTCCCCATCTTTAGTATTTATCATTCCATTACAAGTACCATTGTACCATAAAATCCCCACTACTCTGAAATGTTAAACCTCTCATTGCCATTACTGTACAATTTCTAAACCTGCATGCTGACCTCCATCTTGTGTGGTAAGGACCTACTGGGTGATGCTCAGTCCTTCAAGGAGCCACTTCCCCTCGCAGTTTAAGAACACTTGTTCCAAAAGTGCAGCTACTTAAGTTCCGCATGGACTACTTTATGTAACCATTTAAACATTAATCTTTAACGTCAAATTAATTCCTATGTGTATACCTTTAAATGTATGTGCCTTGGTTTCTTATAGGCTGCTGTTTAACGTGGCAGTAGCTCAGAACAAGGGACTTTGGGCGTATCCCTGTTTCTCTTTCTGATGGCACCTGTTGCATTCAGATGCAACAGCAGGGGCTGACCTGCTCTAAGACCTGTTCTACCTGCTGCTGGGGTTCATACTCTGGTACTTGTTACCGACCTTTGTAGGTGTAAGGAAATACCTGTTTCTCAAAGTCCCAGCCTACTTTCTCTGATGGCACATAGTCTTTGTCCAACAAGTGCATTTCTACACTTCCACATGCAATGGAATCCTGAGCTCTCTGCATATTTGGCACTCTGTCTTAATTTATACAATTGCCTGATGTCATGTAGACTTATACAACTTAGACATTCTCATATTTATGACATTATGGGGGCCATCAATTCTGATTCTTGAAGACTCTACCATATATTTTTTTGCTGTGTATGTTTCATGATGTACTTCATTATATAGGGAAGCTAGATGTAAACACACATGCAGTAGATGCATATAAACCTTCTCCTTTTGACTCTATTGAATAACTGCTTAGATCCCTATTTTCAGCTTGACCTGCATTCTGGTTGCACATGTCATTCAACCTTTTCCTTATGATTTCAACAATCTGCTGTCTGTTGAGAAACATAATGGTATGATAAGCAATGTGGAATTATGGGTCTCAGTCTTATAATTGTCAATAATGCTTGAAAGCCTAATCAAGCCCCAGGGGCATTTCTAGCTATTGAAAAGATCGGGGGCTAAGTCAAGTTTACCTGCGGCTTGGCCTGGGGTTTTTGTTTTTGAAGGAAAATTGCCAAATTGCTAAAATACTTGGGACTCAGCTTACAGCTATAAGCCCGAGTGATCAGAACTAACGCCGCCCATGTCAAGCACCTTCACAGCAAGACAAGTCACCTGCTATTAAAGATAAGCACCAGTAATAAGATTCTTTAAGATCCCTCTAGCCATCCATTATCCATAACCACTAGATTTTAATTTTAATCACTTTTCAGTACTCTATGGTCATTTTCATTTTGGTCATTCTGCTAAGCAACTGCAGCTTACAGAGTCACGCTAAACAATTGATAAGTACTAAATGATCGCCGAGCTAGCAGTGCTAAGTGGACGTTCTGTCAGACTAATGCTTCACAATGCAAATTTGCTTTACAGTCTTGAAACATTTAGGGCTGCTAATCATATATATATATATATATATATACACATGTATTTTATATAAAAATATATATACATACACAGATAAAAATGTAATATCAAATAAATGTTCAACCAGTGGCAATCTTATTGCGTGAACCAAAACTGCAACAGGTTTGGTATCTTTACAGTGCGGCAGCTGTAGACTTTGCCCGCTGGCCCCAGACTCTTCTTCTGGTTAAAAAGGTCCCCGTTCAGAAGCGTGGGCGGAGGGCGTCCGGCTAGGACGGAGGGTGCACAGCTCTGTGAAACTCTCAAAGGCGGCTGAGCTGTTCTTTTGTGAGCCAGGACATGGCAGGTCATCTGCGGGGGTGCACAGTGTCCGAACCCTCTGTAGCAGAGATAGGGAAGACAGAAGGAAGGGAGCAGGCAGCAGAGCCTCGGTCAGACTAAGGCCCATATTACTGGTTTACTACCAGTTTTTAAATTGATCTTTAGAAATAAAATAGAAGAAAAACTAAGAACACAAAATATTACAATATGTCTGAGCAACTAATATGGTTCATTAATTAGGTTCAAATACCAGGAGTAGGAAGGTTTCCCATTTAGATAATAAAAATCTAAGTAACACACAAATAATGTAATATTATGCTATTACTTATGTATTAAGTAACCAGAAATTAAGTTTTAGTTATATAATGATCTCATGATAATTCAACATTAATTAATTGACCACAATTACTATATTTGTTGCTATATTAATTTTGAAAAACTCTGAACTACTGAAGTAACAAGTCATGAATATCACAAGTTAAATACTGATCTCATATGTTCATTAATGAATCGTGGCACACCTTTTACATTAATGAATCATGGCACACCTTTTACATTAATGAATCGTGGCACACCTTTTACATTAATGAATCTTGGCACACCTTTTACATTAATGAATCGTGGCACACCTTTTACCTCACCGAATATAATTGTTCATGATATGTACTTTAGCAGTTACTGTGCTATTACTAAGTATTTGTGCCCCGTCATGTAAAGTGTTACCAAAATCTAGAAGCCTGCCTGTTACTATGCATAGAAAGGTATTTGTTTAAATCTAATGACTTTTCTGGATTTTTGTTTTTTATTTTGTAGCTGCTTACCATTCAGTGTTACACAGTGACAATGGCATTATTAATAATTAAACTAAATCTGATATTAAATCCTTTATTTGCCATTTACACAAGAATGTGTACAGCCTGTGCTGCTCCCGGAGCTGGGGATTAGGGGTTCAAGGGCCACGGCTTGAACCGGGGACTTTCTCAAGGGCCACGGCTTGAACCGGGGACTTTCTCAAGGGCCACGGCTTGAACCGGGGACTTTCTGATTACAGGCAGGGAGGATTGATTTGCTAAAGCCACAAACCAGCACCATTAGGGTTTGCATTGACCATTCACCTTACGCACCTGCCAAATGCGCCCTGGAGTGACGGCCATGGCGTAGATCATCCAGAGCGGCACCAGGAGTGTAGAGGAGAGGGTGAAGAAGCCACCAATAGCATAACCCCACCAGGGATACTCGTAGATGTTGTTTAGCCTGAGGGGGGTGTACCTAAACAGGGAGAAAATGAAGGTACCCTGAAGGAGAGAGGTGGAAACAAGAACAGGAACATCAGATCCCAAACACCACCATGACAACTGCAGAGGGTCCTTCATAATATTAACTATCAATACGCAAGCAGTCTTCTTCCACTAGTTTTTCTTAGTTAAAACTAGGTGGCATTTACTGTTCTTCGGTTTTATGTACTTACTTTAGAGCAGGGGTCTCCAACTCCGGTCCTGGAGAGCTACTATACAGTAGGTTTTCTGTCCCACTTGGCTTCTGATGAGTCACGCCTGTTCCTGGTATTTACCTGAGAACAGGTGTGGCTCATCAGAAGCCAGGTAGGATAGAAAACCTACTGGACGGTAGCTCTCCAGGACCGGAGTTGGAGACCCTTGCTTTAGAGTCTAGAGCCACATGAATACTTCAGCCTCAATCTGAGACAGCATGTGAATTTACTGACAATAAGTCTGGATAGCTGAGATGGTCCACAGCCATATTACCAATAAATCAAACAGGTGATAAATCATACATAGTGATACTGACATGTGAAATCTATTGTTATTTATGCCAGTGGTACATTATAAAACGTTGCTTCAATGCGCTTATTGAAATAAAATGGTAATACAAAAGATGATAAGATCACAGTAGCTGTAAAGATTTCTGTGCCATGGAACATCTATTATTTTCCTTCCAGCACTTTAGTTTCTCCAGCACCAGCAGGGGGAATGAATGTACTCACCATGCACACCAGTGGGGTTAGGTAGATCCAACCATAGCGTACAAAGGGCCAAGGCCGGTAGCCAATCATGTCTGCAATGTTGTCATGCATACGGGAACCACCTGCACAAAGGATTCATGCTCGTTGTGAGACTGCGGTGGTTAAGCATGGTTTGGAAAATGAGTAGATGAATGTCTTTTGTTCCTAAAGCTTTAGTCAGTTATTGTTAACCCAGATGAGATGCCACACCGGGTCCATTGCTTACCGTACACCCAACCAATACAGACTGACTCCAGGATGGCGAAGACCAGCAGGGTCATCCCGCTGCAGGCATAGTAGTCAAACAGCTGGAACACATAAAGTCCACCCTGGAGGGGAGGTTAGGGTTCGTTAATCAAGAACATTAAAATAAAAAAAATGCCGATTTACAGCACTTTTACTATTGAATAGTGAATTCATACCATTATTATCATTAATAATTTATCTGTTAATTAATATGCACTCCGTGAGATGTATTGTTAGGAACATAAGAAATTTACTAATGTGAAGAGGCCATTTGGCCTATCAAGCTCATTTGGGGAGAACTCAGCTAATAGCTCAGAATTGTTAAAATCTTATCTAGCTCTGATTTAATGGAACCCAGGGTTTTAGCTTGCGCTACACTAGTAGGAAGACTATTCCATACTCTAACTACACACTGTAAAGAAGTACTTCCTGAAATCCAGTTTAAAATGTTCTCTCACTAATTTCCACTTATGGCCACTTGTTCTAGTATTTAAACTAGTATTGAAATAGGAATTTGGCTGAACAGCATCCAGACCTGTTAGAATCTTATATACCTGGATCATGTCCCCCCTTAGTCTCCTAACTTTTCTTACTTTACTTACTCCTAACTTTTCCCAAACCTGAAATTTTCCCCCTCAATACCTTAAAAGATGAAAATGTTAACGATGTTAATAATATTCACAAACACAAAATATATTAACTGCCCCATCTCTATGTCTTACTTCTGTAATCATGACCAGGCCAATTAAGAAGGATCCCACACTGAGGATGAGGAGAAGAATCTTGCGCCGGTGGCCAAATTGGAAGAAGCTGGGGTACATGTCTGAGATGGCGGTGACCAAAGACTCATGACATACAAACTTTCAAAAGAGAAGCATTGCAATATCGGTTAAACATCCTGGTCATTGTCATTTCTGTAGTTTTGACTCCCAATCAGAAGGTGGGGACCTTACCTCAGTATCCAGACCCAGCACAATGAGCATGACGAAGAAGAAGACGGCCCACAGCTGAGGCACAGGCATCTTGGCCACCGCACGGGGGTACGCAATGAACGCCAAACCAGGACCTGTGGTAGAAATGGCTTAACATCTGCTGCCTTTTGATGTGCAGTTGTGACACTGAGCTTCCCGCTTACCCGACTCCGCCACCACAGAGATGTCCACGCCCTGTTCGTGGGCCATGTAGCCCAGCACCGAGAAGATGGCGAAGCCGGCAACAAAGCTGGTGCCGCTGTTTAGCAGGCAGAGATACATGCAGTCTCTGCAATGAAGGGTACGCAGTCGTCAGCATGAAGAGTTACATACAGTGCAGTCGTATTATATAGGATTCAGCTGCTCCTAAGGGAGAATTCTGGAAGCCGCTGATCCTTCTTTCACACTCACTACTCACTACTCTGTGCTACTCACTTGTAGCAATTGTTGCTATACTTGTTGTAACTGCCTAGGGCCATCAGACAGCCTGTGCAGACGCCATAAGAGTACAAAATCTGTGTCCCTGCATCCACCCATACCTGAAACAAAGGATTTTGATAAGGTCAGCGCTAACAAAGCTTAATTTGGAGGGGGAAAACCTAGGGGAAACCTAAAATGCTCTTCCTGGTTTGGAGGATGATTGAGTTAATGGGCTGTATTAGACATATCCGAGAAATCCAAGTATTATTTTTATGCCCTATGAGTCAGTTCATTCTTTTCAATAACCAGAAATATATTGCATTGCCAGATGTTTTAAAGTGAAAATGGTGAATTCACCTACAGCATTCAAAATGATTTTTGTTATCAGGTGCAATGAAATAAATGTAAGAGTTGTTATGAGAGTTAACAGCACCTGTGGATCAGAGAGTCGAGTGGGATCAGGGTACAGATAGAACAAAACACCATCTTTTGCTCCAGGAAGTGTGAGCCCCCGGACCAGCAGCACCGCCAGCATCACGTAGGGGAAGGTGGCCGTGAAGTACACCACCTGAAGAACAGGAACTGATCCTTAAGTATACTGTTCTGGACAGATTCCTACCACCTAGAGGCAGAAGCTCATCTCTAAATCTCTAAGCCATCCAGGTGGAATTCTGGGTAGAGTGTCAGAGTGGGGGGCGATCCCTCACCTTTCCAGTAGACCTCACACCCTTCCAGACGCAGAAATAACAGATGATCCAGCACACCAGGAGACACAGAGATAGGTCCCACCGCACAGTGCCCATCTCTCCTATCCCTGAAGACAACCCCAACACCCTCCTCCTGACGGGACATTGGATAGCTTAATATAACTTTTGTAAAGTATCATTCTGAGCTTTACAACAGCACATGAAACACTTAACACTTTGATTAATTCCCAGCATGCTCTGGGGTTCTGTCTGAATACTTACTCCCAGAATTCCACCACGGGGGAGGTAGCTTTGTCCAGCATCTGGTCAGTGACATTGTGGCTCAGTGGAACACAGGTTTCTGAATCATTTCGGAGACAGAGATGTGGTCAATGGTTCTGTTGTAAGACAAACTGCATGGTGTTCTTAAGGTCTGCAAATACAGTCAAGCCCAATGGGAGCCTCTTCACCTGTGTTCCAGTAGTTATGACATGTGGCCCAGGGGAGCTCAGAGCTGAAGGAGAAGACAAGGTATAGCAAGGCCCAGGCCAGGATGACGATGTAGTAAATACTGGTGTACAACACAACAACCTGACCTGCGTATCCCACTCCTGAGTAGTGAGACAGAAGGTGAAAAGGATCATTGAACCACTGTTTCATATTTCATTGTTCAGTTTGAGTTCATTTTCTAATTCATCTTCTGACTGCATCTTAGCAGCCTGAATACAGAAGATCTCACTAAACCTGTACCCAAGTTTAGCATGACTTCATACTTACCCTCGAACAGGGGGCAGATCTTTCTCCAGCAGGTGATGCCCCCCTGGCTGGTGTACTGGCCCAGGGCGGTCTCCAGCAGGAAGAGGGGGATGCCACAGGTGAACAGGAACACAACGTATGGGATGAAAAATGCCCCTGGGGAGAAAATCAGGGTAACTTAATTTTAAAGTATCATTCATTAACTATAGTCAAAATACTACAGTGCATTTTATGAGGTGAGCAATTAATCAACAATTAAGAAATCTGCATCAAATGTTCCGACTTTTTCAGATGCACAGTGTTGCACATCTAGAATGTAGTATTTTATTTATGGGTAAACCTTCAAGTTTCAGTTTATTAATATAGCAGAATGAGATGTGTAGCCACTTACTCATTTGCCTACTGCACATTATCAGATAATATGCACAACAGGAACAGATATAAATAACACCAAAAATAAATAGCACCAAAAAATTGTATCCTAAGAAATGGAAAATGAGAATGATGATGCCAGAATGTTCAAATAACCACTAGTTTGTTCTTCATTGAGATTATATCTTATAATGAGCAGCTGCTGAATAGCATCATGGCTTCTAGGTAAATGGCACTAATTGGGAAATGTGAGGGGTATATTCATGGGAATACTGCCTGCAGTGCAAATGTTAATCAGTTCTGTGACGATTATTGCATATTCATCCAGATATGATAAACAGTCTGTGGTTATACCCTAGTCTACAGACTTTACACTACCCTTTGCCTGCAAAACTGAGCACTGTGGCATGGAAAGCTTCCGGAATCATAATCGCTATGACATCATATAGCAAGTTAAGTGTCTTTCTTCCCTGTGCTGCAATGTTGACGGCAATCATTAACAGGGAGAAGAAAAGGCTGCACGTCATATTCCAAATCGGGGATCAGTATTGTGCAACTGGCACATTTTCTCACTATTCGGCTTTCTCAGGTGAGTCAGGGCACTTGAGAAAGTGTAGCGATTGTAAGTGAAAACTGCACTAACTCACTTGACAAATAGCAGCAATAACAAAAAGCACCAATAAAAGAATACAAGATTGTGAAGTACTATAAGTAATATCTTTCATAAAGGGTGTTTGAAATCCACTCCCATTTGTTATCATCTTCTTTGCCTAAATTAACTGTCTTCAGGCCATTTAACTCACTTGTCTTCAAGTTTCAAGTTTTGTCACTTGCACAAACATGTGTGTGTTGAAATGCTTTTACCATTAATCTGGAGTTTGTTATGCCATGTTAGAAAACATGAAATGAATCAGGAAAGACTAAAGTTTGTATGACTTGAGCCCACTTCTCTAAATCTCCTTTGCCTGCATATCTCCTGTGAATGGAGGATTAAGGCTGTGAAGCCCACAATGTGTGAGATTTCTGCTTGCAGTTCTAGAGGCAAGAGCAGGTTATATACCTATATCTTAAATACCTAAATAGTTCTAGCTCAAGTCACTGGAAAAAAGATAAACATAGCAAATTATGAAGTCAAACTGAAGTTTAATGTTACACCTATGCTATCTTCAATTCAAGCCTGTTGTTGAGCCATGGTGCGTGCAGTTTGCTTTAGAGTTTTAAGTTTTCTGTAACTGTAGTTAATCTCTCAATGTTATATCTCTGAGTTTTGGTCAGGCTTGCCGGGACCTCATCATCAGCTTGGATGTTTTTCCCTGGTGGACACTTCACACATAGCTGCTGTCTTGTTTCTGTGCTTACAGGTGTGGTTTGCTGGAATTCTGTTTCCGTTTACTGTATATCTCCATATTTTGAAATGATGGTAAAATTTGACTTGACTTGACTTTCTGTTTCATGGGGACTAACTGTGATGTACAGGTATCTCTCATTTAACGTCTGCATTACGTTCTGTAAAACAGGATTTAATACTGTACAAAATAGTTTAGGTATCTTCTGGATAGTGCTGTATTTTAAACTTTATTATGGATTATTAAAGCACAATGTGAAAACATTTAGTACAGTACTGTACAATAATTCTTCTTTTTATCTTTTATTAAACATTTGTAACGTATAAGTTTAACAATGATTTCTTTGACCTCTTTCATGACAATTGAGCCGCTATGTTAAATAATGATCAAATAAGTAACAAAACTGATTGTCAGTATGTTACTGTTGTTGCTTTACCTATTTATTTTACTTTTACATTACATGGTTTTAGTTTTATTTTATTATTTCCACTCCATTGTCCCATGCTTTTTCTTTTTACATTAATTTTAGTGCCAGCTTAATTTCCAACAATTATCACTTTCTATCAGATTCACGTGGCATTTTCATTGGAAGAACCAAGTAAGATTTAAAAATTTATCTTAAAGTTTACTTATACTTTACATCTCTTAAATTCACATCAATAAAAATTCATAACATGTAAAGACAAACGTCAATTCAGTTTGGCTAAAAGATTTGTTTCATCTACTTTCAGTTACTTTTATTTTGAAACGGAACCAACGGCATTTGTAATATTGTGGCGAATTGCAATTGTTTGCAAGGTGAAACTGGAGGCTTGTTTTGTCACATTCCTCTGTCCCTTACTGGACACCGACCTGCCACCGAGGGGCACACCTGCTCAGAATAGCACAATAGTTTGAGTATCGGTTTAACCTAGTCTGTCCAGGGGAGGGGGTTATCTCCACAGATGGACTGTATAACACAGTTCTGTCATATAAAAACTGGGAACATAATCAATTAATTTATGATTAGGGGTAAAAGCAACCCCAGCAGTGAAAGGTTGAAAAACTGATGCTATTCATTTCAGCTTCCTGTTATGTGAGTTTGAAGCGGAATGCTGGGTTACCGTGTTCCTGGAAAGACTGAGCGGCACCGCCCATGCTCTGTACGGTTTATACTCACCTCCCCCATTCTTGTAGCAGAGGTACGGGAATCTCCATACGTTACTCAAGCCAATGATGTTTCCTGCTACAGCTAGGATATACTCCATTTTGCTGCCCCACTGGCCTCTTTCTTGGGATCCGGTTACCGGGGCATGTGTGCTGCTGTTTTGGCCAGCCATCAGCAGCTGCACCTCTGGTTGCTGGTACTCCTGCGTGGTCTTCGAGGAACAGAACAGGTGACACCACCTGCTAATGTTGACAATCCCTGCCTGTTGATATTATCTTGGCTCTCTCAACCAATCACAGTTCAGGCAGTATGTAAAGGAGGATACTTGCAGAGCAGACTGCATTGGAACAGTGCCTTAAGTGACGTGTTTAACTAGTTCTTGTGTTACACAAACATAGTACTTTTGGCACTTGACTGCTACCGGTTTTGCAGGTTGCCACTATAATAATATAATTTCCACGAAATTCTTTTGAAGGAATTTCTAACTAGAGCTGCCAAATCATCATTTTAGGGGAACACAATACCAGTGGTGGATGCAGGCTGTTGGAAGGGCCGGGGCACCTATTCATGACGTACGTCACCTCTGTCAGATTTAAGACGTAACAGATGTAAGTTTATTCGCCAGCATGAATAAAGATGTAAATAAGTATTTTAACAAGGCAAGATGTAGGCAGACAGTGCAGAACCACCTCCCCCTTTTATCTCCACCCTCTCCAACACAGGGGAGTATGATTAGTCCTTAAACACTATGACCTACTCCTGTTCTCTTTATGCTACTGTATGATTGATCCAGCACTTGCATTTCAACTTCTGACAACAGAAAGGAAACAATCAATTAGCCATTCAATTAGGGTAACCAAAACAGCTGTGCCAAAAGTGCCAGTGGAGTACTGGTACTTTGGTACTTTGGGTGGGACTTGAAAACAACAATAAACAGGGTAAAAAAGAATAATAAAAATAATAACAACTGATGCGTGGATAAATAAAGTGACCCAAGCTTTAACTGCAGGTAGTGGTGAAGCGGCAAACTGGAAAAGGCAGACCTTCCAGGAAGAAGAAGACACATTTTTTCCTGTGGTGTTTCATTGAACAATAAGATCACGTGAAAGGACCAGTTGTACTCCATAATAAAACACATATAAATTAAAGTAAAATAAATTTTAAAACATGCAACTCAGGGACAGACCTGTGTCCGTAATGAGCGTCATGCACACATTTCTAAAACACGCTACTTAAATTCCATTTAACAATGTTTCTGTCCTTGTCCTAATGGTTCTTCCATGTGCTTGCCCTGTCTCTGTCTTGTTTGTCCAGTCTGTCCTCCCTACAGTCCCTTGCCCAGCTCCTGTCTCCCCCCTGGTGCAAGTAATGTCCTGTCTAACAGAAATGTTCACAAGTCACAAAATTAGCGTCCGAGTCCGAGTTTTTTTCTATTAGTAACTCATCTGACTAAATGGGAATCACCACTTGAACAGTTTGAAAACTGCTTGTCTCATAATTCATTAGGCTTATACCATATATTAGCAGCATGCCAATATAATGCCAATATTCAATAAAAGGGGATAGAAGTAATCCTGCAAACTACAGGACAATCAGTGTAACTTGCATAACTGGAAAAGTAATGGAGGCTATAATCCAAGTGAAAATGGTAGATTACCTGAATTCAAATAATATTCTGAGGGATAGCCAACATGAATTTAGGAGGTAGATCATGTATAACTAATTTACTTTGGTTCTTTGAGGAAGCTACAAGAGAAATGGATAACAAAAAGGCCTATAATGTGATTTATTTAGATTTACAGAAGGTCTTTGATGTTGTCCCCCACAAACGGCTCCTGCTAAAGCTCAAAGCTGCAGGGATTGTAGGAACTTGGATCAAAAACTAATTAGCAAAGAGGAAGCAGCAGATAATTATTAGAGGCACAATGTCACAGTGGACATAGTCCCCTATGTCGTCTGTCATCATCTTCTTCAGTATAGAGACACAGTCCTGTTTTAGATTAGATGTTTTGTCTCCCCAAGTCTCTAGTCCTGAGTCTGAGCATTTGGTATCTGACCCTGTCCAGCGTCTCTGGTCCTGCCCTGTGTCCTGGTCCCATGTGCCCATCCTCTTGTCTCATCCTTCGGGCGCCCTACCCCGGCTTGCCTGACCTGATCCTGCCCTCTTGATAACCAGCCACAGCTGCCTCTCTTAATTATGTATAAAAGTGTCCCCCAGTCCTGTGCTCCCCGTTCAGTCATTTGTCTCTGTTTGCAAGTTTTCCCTGCCTGTTTCTCCTAATGAACACCCTGGGCAGGGGTTCGCCTGCAAACCTTCCCAAGGTGACACTGTCCCTGCCATATCATCAGATCTGTTTGTTTAGCAATCCCTCTCAGAGGGTCAGAGACCTATATGTTCAAACAAATTGAATAATTAAAACACTAGAACAGACTTCTGTTTTGCAGACACCATAATCAGGTAATTTAATAAATGAATGCTGGCTTTGGAACATATCTAATTTTAAGTTTGTGAAATTAACCCATTAGCACCAAAATTAAAGCAAGATTAACAGTATGATTTTCTATGATATTCAATTTTTTTTATATTTATGATAAATGATTACAAAAATGTTTACAATAATTGGGACCAATAAAACAAATAAATATGATTTTTAAACTTCAGTGTCGTTTCTGTACAAACACTGAATGCCTTGACAACCATTGTTATACACAACCTGAAAGAAGTTAGAAACCTGCCCTAAAGAGTTGCTAGGGGGCGCTGTAGCCCTACTACAGTCAAAGGCTGATAGCGGTCAGAAAGAAGGAAGCAACATAATGTCGAAAATGAGCTGTGCAGGTATATGTTTAAAACATTCCATAGAATGATAATTGGTTCCCAGTGTTTTCTGATGGAACTATCCATCCATATTTTAGAAGTACCTATCCAGTACAGGGTGGCACTGACCTTGGTCCCTGTCCCAGGATTCCAGTCCGTTACAGTATAAACTATAAATAATGAAATGTGAAAATCTCACTGTCAATGCACCATAAAGACACTTACTTAATCCCCTAAGCATGTTTTACCTGCAGAAAAATGGCATTAGTGTAGATGAGATAACAGTGACGTTGGCCTTGAGTCTTATATGCAAATATGTTCATGTTTGCAATAAAATTAGTTCCTGGAAACCACACTCTGTGTTACAATGTTACATATTAAATGCATAGTTTTCATAGAATATTATTATTCATGATCTTTTAGTGCCAGAAATAGGTTTAGAGAACACAGAGCTCAAATGGGAATAAAGAAAAGTGAACTGCATTAATGTGCTATGATCAGTCTCTACAATTAAAAGATTTTAATCCCATCAAAAAGGCTACACAATTATTAAATCTATCTTCTTTCACTATGAAGATATTAGACATTACAGCAATTATAGTCATTCAAAAGTATTATTCCGCTTATCCTTATTTGGCTTGGCCTGTAGCCATAATGTGGCTACATAACATTTTGTTTACCAGCAAACAATCTGTACAATGAATCACTGAAGTACCTGTAGTTTCACTCTAAGTGGGAGCTCTGGTTTCCCCCCGCATTGAAAACTGGGACCTTCAATTTCCCTCACTGTAGATGCATTATTAGGTTTGTGCACTGCAACAGACACAACTACCATAACTCCATCCACAGCATATGCCTCTGAAGATAGGACTCAGATTTCCAAAAATCTGAATCAACAACTGGCTATTGGAATTATGGATAAGTGCAGGAATTTATTCTTAGTTTAATTATGATTTCAATTATTTTAACTGTGGACTTCGAGATGCACCTAAAGAAAGATGCTATACAAAAATAGTAGGAGTGAAAAATATAAATTTCAAGTACAGATATTTTATGGGTTTTACACTTTCTTATGTTTCAGCATAAGTTTAAATTTATAAGTGAAATTTATTCAAAACAGGCAGACTTAACATAAGGCAAGGTTAAGCAGCCCCCTGGGCCCCTGAAATCTAGGGACCCCATGAAGACATGTAATGGTCTATTCCTACTTTGATACTGAACGCTGCCCAGCTTTGTTTTCCTACTGGAATCTACTGGTACTGATTGTTTCACTGTCAAGCGAACCAGTACAAAGTAGTGTAACAAAAGAAAAATATCGTGCAAAGGTACAAGACTGATATTACATCTCCAGTGTCTTTGATACTCTGTTAGAGTGATAGACAAACAGTGAAGACATGGAGAAAACAGAATTAAAGGAGACACGCAAAAATTCAAGACTAACCTTAGCCTCGGGGGAAGAGTAAGGTATAGGCCAGGCCAAGATCTAGCACAGTTTGCAGATTTCCCTGTTCAAAGGCACCTGTTAAACCTGGTAATCACCTGACTAAGACATGTTTAAGGCTATGTTCACACTGCCATGTTGAAGTGACTCAAATCGGATTTTTTGCCTTAATGTGACACAGATCTGATCTTTTCAGGGCTGTGTGGACACACAAATCTGATTTTTTCATATATGGTACTAAATCGGATACATATCCGATTCGCGGCTATGCGACCTGAATGTGAACGCTCAGATCGGAATTCATGTGGCTTTTTGCTTATACGCATGCCCTGACATCAGCCTACACCGGCAGCGCAATAAGGTAAAAATGGAGGAGAGCTGCGATAACAGTCAGTGGAAGGATGGAGAAGGTGGGGATTTAATTGTTATTTGGGGAAATGAATCTGTTCAAGTTAAATCGTAATACAGTAGTATTTGAAATAATTGCCAAAGAAATGGCACAGCGCGGACACAAACGTGGTTACAATGCCAAAGAAAAATAAAGAGCCTGAAGTCAAAGTTTAAAGAGGCAAAAGACTTGAATCAGCGCAGAGGTCATGGCCACACAACGTGCTAATTTAACGATCAGTTTTTTACCCGTGTAAAAACGTATCAATGTGCGCATGCATGACGTTTCGGAGGGCCGATGCATTTACATTACAGTCAGATACAGGTCACTTGTACTTATGAATGTGAACCATCAAGATAGACAAATCCAATCTGAGCAAAAAATCAGAATGGATCGATGTGGCTGGCAGTGTGAATGTAGCCTAAGTTAAACTTATTAGATTTGGATGATCAATCCACTGGCGTAATACCCCCAGATTTTCTGACAGCATTCCTGCCCCTCACCCTGATTGATAAGTATTGTCAAGGTCGATGCCCACCCATCCCTGCCCTACATGTTTTGTTCCTTGTTGACCAGCAGGTGTCACTGGTCAATTTGCTTCTCTCTCCTGTTGTCTTATACCCCTAGTCCCTATTGTGTTTCCCTGGTCTCTGGCTGCCACATAGCTGAAGGGCTTGAACGTTTGGCTCTCAAGCTGATCCCCTCCAGTCTTGAGTATGATGCTGACCAGAAACAGGCCAGTCTCACCCTCTGGTTAATTCATATTAGTTTTATTTTGCTTAGTGTTTGGTATTGTTTTCTTTGTTTTGTGTTCCTGTTTTTGGTCTTTCCTGTTCATGCCTGGGTTAACAATATTCTGCTTGTTCCTAGTTTTTTTCTGTTGTTGTTAGCCCTCAGTGTTTGTTAATGTTCCCTAGTTTCTTTGCACATTAACTGAACTTATTCAACCTGTGTCTTGCTGTTCCACTTTGATGTTTTTCGTTCGTTCTATACCTGTTCTTTGTTAGCCCTGTCTTCTGTGTGTATTTAAATGCCTGCTTTTGTTCTGTTCCTTGTTGGTGCATTGTGGCTGTTTCCCTGTCTGTTTTTTTTTTTGTTGTTGCTATGCATTTGTTCGTTGTATCTTTTGGAATGTTGTTTCTTGTTAGTTTATTAGTTTTTCTGTGTACCATCTAGCCTTGATTTCTGTTTTATTAGTTTTGTTTTGTTCATGGTCCCCTTGTTTTCTGTTTTATCACTTTCTGTTCTGTAAAATAAAACCCAGTTATTGTTCGACCTGCTGCGTGACTCATCTCTCCGTCGTAATACCCCACTCTAACAAGCATAACTGCTGGCACCCTGCACTTTGATTAGAATATTATTACATCAATCCATTGTTTTTAAATCTCTCTTGTTTCTATTTCTCCAAGTTCCAGGTGTCTAGGACACAGAGTTGTCCTTCCCAATCCACCTGTTTAGTTTTTAGGAAGTCACCAGAGGCATGAATGTCACTAGGTAACTGAACCTCTCGATGTGGTTGACACTCTCCCCACAGACACACACACTACTTGATGGCTGTGCACAAGAAGCCATTAAAGTCCTTGGATCTTGGTTTTTACTCAGGACACTCGTAATTCCAGTCATTCAGGCTCCTCACTCAGTCTCTTGAGACCCCCGATCAGAGCCCACATTGACTCCATGATGATCACAGCAATGTGAGCAAAGCCAAGAACAGTAAATCAGTAAACCAGATGCCCCACAGCTGCTGCACCCCACAGCTGTACCCAACACCCAGTCCATGAAAGCATTAAACAGACTAGGAGCAAGAACACAGCCCTGGCGAACCTCAGAAACAACTGGGAATAAAGTGGAGGTATATATATATATTCCAAATAGGGACAACAAGTCCCACTATCTAGTCAGTTGGGATGATGCCTGTGTCCCCAATGGAAGCAAAGATTGCCTGCAATGCCAGGAGGACAGCCTTATCACCAGCCTGAGGATGTTCACCACAGATACCCCAGATACCACAGATCCCTGTGGCCTTCCCTACCCCCAGCTGCTTCACCACCTGTGCAATCTCAGCAGATGACTGCAATGTCATCTGTAACGAATGTTCCATCACCTGTCCTGACTGCAAATCTCCATGGAACAGATTCACATGTACATAAAGCTTTGATTCCTCTGTAAGCAGGACATGGGTCAGTAGACCTGCTCACAGAGTCCTCTAACAAATACCTCCTTATCTCTATCACTACTGTAGCTGCGTGAGATTAAGAGGCTGATGGATATATGCTCAATCTTGATCAATAAAAATAACATATTCTACATTTATTGGACAATACAATTCCATGCAGAACATGAAAGGACACATTCATGCCTTTGGTTTTGAAGGTATAGAATCATTTGCTCAAAGCATCTGCACTATATAAAGTAATAGCAAAACTATATGTATGTATGTGTGTGTGTGTGTGTGTGTGAAGGAGAAGACAATAGCATTTTATTTGTATGCAGTTTTAGTTTAATTTTGTTTTGTCATTTTTGTCAAAATTCAGGAGCAAGCATCATGCGTGCATTTGGCTTGTCATTCCCTGCCCTAATTACAGAATAGTGTAGCACGGAGCAGACCGATGTACTGCAAGAGCAGCAAAGGACACGGAGGCTTGCTTGCCAGGAAGAATGCACTCTTATTACAGGTCTTATAAGGACTATAACAGGCACCCAATGAGCACTGAACCCAACAGAATGGCAGAAACACAAGGAGGTCAGACACCAAATTGTAAGGTACATACAGGGTGGGAGATTTATGCAAAGTGAAAGACACACAAGGAACACCACACCCATTGATGTGTACTACCAGGCCCCATTCTCCGGGGACAGCCAGGGGACAGAGCGGCTGGTGACTGCCGGCTATGTGGCCTCCTCCCAGCCCCCAGCCCTTCTTTCTACCCCTCATAGTGCTGTGTGGCAGGCTGGTCCTGCCACAGGGCCTCTTGCTTGCAGGGTCAGGCAGCCTGGCATTGTTGCTCCTGCACTGCGACTCAGGTGGTCTCTTCCCACTGCTTGTGGAGGTCTGCTGTCAGCTGGGCCTCCAGAGTGAGACACACTTACGTGTGGTCCTGCACTGCGACACA
>JAODUD010000107.1:9243105-9265646 GCA_026784285.1 Stomatorhinus walkeri
TTCTGACATTCAGTTTGGAGTTCAGGAGATTGTCTTGACCAGGACCACACCCCTAAATGCATTGAAGCAACTGCCATATGATTGGTTGATTAGACAATTGCATTAATGAGAAATTGAACAGGTGTTCCTAATAATCCTTTAGGTGAGTGTATATTATGCAAGTGAACTGAAGTTGATGCGTTGGAAGTTCCAATCATGCCAGTCCTTCTGTGTGCCACATCTCCTCGTTAACCTCGTAAGGAATCCTCTTGATTACCAACTGTACCTAGTCTTGTTTAATTGAGTCCGTGGATTTAAGTACTTCCCAGTTAATCTTTCCCCAGTCTTGTCATTAACGTCTCTAGAATTCTTGTTGCACAAATTGTTGAAAAAGGTAATGCTGGCTATGATAGCAAGGTGTCAGAGCACGCAATGCATCACAACTTACTGAATGCAGAGATGCTTAGACACAGAATAGTCAGAGTGCTTATGCTGAACCTTGTCCACCAGCAAAAGCACCTACACTGGGTATGTGAGCATCAGATCTGGACCATGGAGCAATGGAAGAAGGTGGCCTAGTTTGATGAGTTACATTTTGTTACATGTGGATGGCTAGGTGTATGTGAGTTGTTTATCTAGTAAGAGATGGCACTGGGAGGCATAATTAGAAGAAGGCAAGCAGACAGAGGCAGCGTGATGCTCTGGGCAATGTTCTGTTGGTAAATGTTAGGTCCTGGCATTCATGTGGATGTTACTTTTACATATATCACCTACATAATGAACATTGCTGTAGACCGAGTACACTCCTTCTGGCAATGTTATACCCCAATGGCAGTGACCTCTTTCAGCAGGATAATACTCCCTGCCACACATCAAAAATATTTCAGGAATGGTTTGAGGAACATGAAAAAGACTTCAAGGTGTTCACTTGGCCTCCAAATTCCCCAGATCTCAATCCAGTCGAGCATCTGTGGGACGTTCTAGACAAACAAGTCCGATCCATGGAGTTCCCACCTTGCAATTTACAGGATTAAAGGATCTGCCGCTAACGTCTTGGTGCCAGATACCACAGGACACCTTCAGAGGTCTTGTGGAGTCCATGCATTGATGGGTTAGAGTTGTTTTGCCAGAATGATGGGGACTTACACTATATTAAGCAAGTGGTTTTAATGTTATTGCTGATCAGTGTACTTAAGGATGATGTGGTCGATACTACCAACATGCACTAAGTTTCAGAGCACTAAGGGTTTGGGATATGTGAGAAACTGTCATAACTGTATGTGGGAGAACTGAACATGCATTTCACTTAAAAGCCAAAGAAATGACAGCTACTAATGCAGGGGCGAGAAGCAAATACAGCATTTGGCAGGAATGCGCAGTATTTCTGATATACGTAATTAAAACATGTATTTAAAATGTGTTTTTCTGACATTTTAATTAATGGCCATTAGAGCCATGATCACTCGATCACTTGTGTCAAACCAAAAGCCTTGCAAGTGAGGTGCTGAAATGTCATTTTTAATTTTTGTTTCCATTTTTCATTTTTTTGTCATTTGACCATTATCTGGGTGGTCACATAAGTAGCTGGGATATACTTGACACTTCAGAAAATTTGATCTTTTGCTTCGTTTTACATTTATGTTATCTCTTGTTAAGCAGTGAAAAAATGTTGCTGTTATGCTTGGCCATTTGAGTCAGTACATTTACACGCAAAGCTAAGTTGAACTGTGGTTATAGCTGGACTACGCCATTTAATTGGACCACTGTCCTTGGCTCAGTATACATGCACGAGAGGGCAATCAGTTTATTGACCCGGATACCCCTACCCCCAACTGATTCACCACCCGTGCAATCTCAGTGAGACTGGGTGGTTCACAGCTGATTGGAGCCTCAAGAACCATGGACCCAGAGATCTCCAACGTCCTAGGTGGGGCCGACCCAGCAGGTCACAACTGCAGTGTCATCCCTAAGGACCATTCCATCACCCGCCTTGACTGCAAGTCTCCGAGGAACAGATTCAGATGTGCATAATGCTTTGATTCCTCTGTAAGCAGGACGTGGGTCACTAGACCACAGATGATGTGTCACCTGTCTATCAAACGCCTCGTTCTCTGTCCTCAGTGCCCTCACAGCCATTCTCCTCAGTTCCTGGAGGTGCCATCAAGTCATGCACTTCTTTCAATAATATCCAGAGTGCCCTGTGAGATGAAACAGCTCCCTCTGGGAACACTGGCAACAGCAACCTTCAGGGTCTTTTCACAGAAGGTATCCCACATCACATTAGTGTCAGCAGTCACACCTAAGTCTGTAAATTCCTCAAACAAACTGTGTGCAGACTCATCAGAAACAACTTGATCTTGAAGTCTGGCCAGCTTCTCATTCTCCTAGTAGGTAGTAGGCTACTGGATCTAAGCTGAATCTTCAGAGTAGCAACAATAAGTTTGTGGTCATAATTCACATACTGGGCACTTTTGTAGACCCTGCAGTTCTGCAGGAGTTTCCAGTATCTACTTACGAGGATGTGATCGATCTCCTTTGCCACACCACAAGTATTAGAGTACCAATGCAGCTCAGGGCATTGGACCCAGGATCCAGCAACCCACAGCCCCTGATCTTTTGCAAAGTCAAGGAAAATGGAGCCACTCTTACCCTGGTCTCCAGACCCATGGGAACTGACACAATCCTCATAGCCATATATGTCAGGGCCAGCTGTCACAATGTTATCACAAGTCATCCATGACCAGAGGAGTGTCACCTCGTGGGCACCCATCACCCACCAATCAAAGTTATGAGTAAAATGTCTCCCTCAACAAGACATCACTCACCGTAGTCGGAGCATACACTGAGACAACACGCAAGACACCCAAGGAGTGCCTTAGCCTGAGTCTCATAATACACTTGTTGAAAGGAGTGACATCAGACACCATCGGGAGGAGCTGATTCGCTACAGCAACAGCTACTCCCTGAGTATGGCAGCCATCAGACTGGTCAGACTAAAAGTAGGTGTACCCACCTACAGAGATCTGACCACTCACCAGTCTGTGTACCTCAGAGAGTGCTGCCACCGAAATGCGGAGTTTACAAGCTCCCCCTACAGCAGAGGAAGATGGTCGTCTTGCCAGAGAGACAAGACATTCCACATGCCTACTCAGATGGGCCACTTCAAACTGGGACCCAAGTGCAGCCATGCAGGCGACGCCTCAGCATCCCATCAGCCCCGATCCTCAATAGGTCTGACCCTATTAGCTCTGTGACAGTTTCTTCTCCAGGGATGGGGCTCCCGAAAGTTTTCCCCCATCGCCTTCATGGTGCGTGTAGCCTTCCTGGGGCAACTGCAGCAGAGCTACTCCCATGGAGAGCATAAGGGCATCGTACCTGTTTATTTCTAGCTGTTGTGAGTTGTTTTACGGTGGCTGGAATGCCAATCCCACCACCAATCCCCAAACATTTTTTCCTTCATTTGGAGGACCGTTTGCAGGACCGGATGCAGTTTAATGTCATACCCAGACTCATAATTCTGAAATAACAAAAAATAAACTGTTTTGTATAATATATTATGACAGCAAGGTACTAGAATAATTTCAAATATTGCAATGTGATTTTGTTGTAATAAATATTGGGGTATTTATGAAACATAAAAGGAGTTAACAAATTTCTCACAAACCTGCCTAGGAGTGATTTAAACAGCAAGGATGAAAATGATCATGATTGTCACAGCGGAGGTAAAATTTTAAACTGTATACTCTCTGTTATACTCCACAGTTTTTCTGTTACTTCCGGGTCAAAGCCCGGCGGATGGGGACTGGAACTATGTGGCATGTTCAGAACACCTAAGCCAGTTTGAGGTAGATTGAATGTATACATGCAGGAGTAAACCCTGGGTATCTAAGTCCGAATTTGAGAAATTTGATTTAGTATGATTTCAGTCACGCTAACAAGTTAACATGTACTTTAAAAGTCTGGTTTGAGTTGGACTAACACAATAATTTGATTTTATAAGTGTGCATGTAAACGTACTGAGTGTGCTTGTGAATGAACAGGTTCATATAAAAGTATGTGAAATTTATTTTTGTATTTGTATATAAAATACAAAATATTGCAGTTTATTTTGATAATTTGTAGCTGTATTTTGTAGCTTATTCTGATACACTTGCAAGTGGAGTATTTTGTGTCAGAATACATTTTGATGTTTTTTGTCCTGTTTTTTGTATCTCTGGCATTTTGATATATGTTCTTGTAGTTAATGTTGCTAATTTAGTTCACATCCTTATTCATTTAGCTGGCATTTTTAACCAAATCTTTTTAAGCATTTTTTTCCTTGTTTGCATATCCAGATATAAGCCTTCAGAGTCAAGAAAGTACAGCCGTCATCAGAAGGCATGACAGTGAATGCACACCAGATGACTTTTCCTTTTAGAAAATGTTTTTGGGAGAAAAGGGACAGGGTTTTAATGTAAACAATTCATGCTTCTTTGAAACACTGAACAATTTCCTGACACAGCTGTAGCGCCCCAGTGCCTCGGGCTGTGCAGGGGCCTTCCCCTCAGGAAAGTTAGCATGGTTGTTTGTGATCAAAAAGGGGCACTCGGGAGGTCAAAAGCGGGGCCCTTTCAATTGTTTGGGCCAGGTGCTAAGGCAATGTCCACTCCCCAGGCCTTTGTGTCCCTGTCAGTGACTCTAAGCTCCCAATCGTTCCAGTCTAGTCTGACAGAATCCGTCTCTGCTGCCTGTGAACTACATCAGGTTTAACCCCTTGTGCCCAGTAAGGCAATGGCCCAGCATGTGAAACACTCTCCAAAAGTTTCAGATCATCTCGCACTTCCCTGCCTGGCTTTTGCTGTAAGGAGCTGGTTTTTAAACTTTCTTATGTCTACAGTACTTCCAAAGTCACTTTGCCCAGACGTGCACTTCTTGTTTTTTTATCCTGGTGGCCACGTAAGTTGTCACAGAGGGTCCCTGTATATAAAGTGTAAACATTAATGCTTCTGGAGTCTTGATGAGGGGTTCTTAGTGTTGCATGAGAAAAGTAAGCCCACTCTTTCAAAATGCAAACAAGTCCTGCGGCGGGGGGGAGGCGGGGGGGGGGCTGCCCCTCCTCCTGCTCATGCTGAAGGAGCATTGGCTAGCTGCGTTGCCCTGCCCTTTGGGCTCAGAACAAAAACAGCTCTTACTAGCTCCCGCGTGGACACTATTGCTGCTGGAGGGAGTGAGGCGGGAGACGAGGGGCAGAGAGGAAGAGACTCGACATTCGTCTCGACTTTAATGCCGCAGCAAACTGAGCTCCTCACTCCGCATAAGCTGCCTCCTGAAGGTATCCGGTCTGTTATTTCACTTTCTGATTGCACTCTTCTTAGGGTTAGCGGGTGTCTTCCTCAGCTATTTTGACTATCGTTCCTCACCTTTTATGGGAGTTCTTCTAACTAGATAAAGGCTGCCACAAAAACATGCTCCGGGGGACCCTCTCTCCTCTGCTTCAGTAGCCGCTGTGTTTTTCTGCACAGTTCCCGTTAGTAAAATGTAGGCTAAAGTTCACAAGCTTAGAAGCACTTCTGTTGCCGGAACATGTGCATCTTCCTCCTTCAGCAGCCGTACAGCTGTGCGTTCAGATGTTAAATGCAGCCAGTTTGTAGTCGTTTACGTAGTTTCTGGAAGAGCAGTTTTTGGTATCATCGGTTTGACAAGTAGGCAGCTCTAAGCAACATGAACGTGACATGATTTCAGATTGTAGGAATTACTTTCACTCCAGAAATGCAATAATGTGGGGGTTTGCCAAGAAGGTCATGAACTAATGGCATCACTGTTATTACAAACCATTTAAAGATGTACCATTATACTCAACCTTCATCACATCTTTTATCTTTATTTAAGCAAAAGTACCTGATTTATTTAGATTTGTGTGAAAAAATTTCTAGAACATTCTGAAAGGTTTTCAACAGCTACCTAAATGTCATTCAACCCAAAGCAGAGTTCATAAAAGTACTTGTAACCGTATGATTTTTTATTACATGTAAGTAAAGCATGTTTTTGTAGCGGGCTGCATGGTAGTGCATGGTTCTGCCAGGGACTGATTCCCCTCCACAATCCAAAGACATGCTAAAGCTAATTGCCCGTAGGTGTGCATGTGTGAGCGAATGGTACGTGAGTGTGTTCTGCAGTGGGTTGCTGCTCCATCCTGATTTGTTCCCTGCTTTGTGCCCATAGTCTCTGGGATTGGCTCCAGGCCCCCCGCGACCCTGAATAGGACAAGTGGTTTGGGAAAAGGGATAGATGTTGTTTGGATCTTGCAAGCTGGCTTGTTATAGTTCCTACTCCTCAATCTAGTTATTTTGTACTTCTGGTTAATACGGAGGACTTCCGCTGTTCATTAATTGGAAGCTGACCTCACAGCATTAAAGGGATTAAATCATGGATGAGCTGCAGCATGATGGACTGACTTCCACAAGAAACATATTGGGCAGATGTTGCTAAGCAGAATTGAAATCCACGACTCCTGGTTCTGTGGTGCTAATTGATTACCTGACAATCCACTCAGCGCAATGCCAACATTAATTTTAAGATGTAAGCTGTAAGATCCAAGCATAAATAGCTATACATAGAGTTAAGCACAAATTATTCTCATTATTTATATTTCTAATCTATATGGGTGAGATAAAGTCTTTGCCCATGCATGTGCCTGCTTCTGCTTGCGTGTACAAAGGCAACATCGAGAGCCAAATTATAACACAGAGCTGACTGTGCCTGCCTACTCTCACACTCTGCTGGGACCACCCTGTGGAATTTCAGTATCTCTCTATGTTGGCTGGCAATCAGTCCTTTTGTTGACCCTTAAATAAATGTAGACCCCAGTATGAATTGAGCTGGTAGTGCAGATCTGCATGTGTTACAGGTTGTAGAGAGCAATAGTCCAGCCCTGGAATAGCTTTTCAGAAGATCTCTGAAGCATCTCTCAAGGATTTCTCTGTGAACTTTGAGCTGGTGAACCCACTGGACAGTGACCAACTGATTTTATACTGAGCCAGCTGGCACCAGTCCTAAGCAATGTCTTAGCCATAGGTTCAGAGGTTTTGCCCCAGTTGCTGATCAGATCAAATCACCACAGTAGTCAGTCATCTGGGGCTCTGCTCTTTCTATGGCAGAGCTGGTAGGGGTGCGTGTAAATGGTTGCAAAATCAGCAACTTCTCTGGTGAAATATTAAATTCATCATGACATTTAAACATTCTTGTTACATAATATATTTATACATTTGTCAAATTATCTTTAAAGGTCATTTTGTACTTTTATTTTGTAGTTCTTACCACATTAAAAGCCAACTTGTCACCCTTATAGTGATAATAGTCATAGTGGTCATAAATAAAGCAGATGGACGTGAATAGGAAAGTAGGTGAAAGGGTGTTTATTTTAAACTGTGAAGCTTTAAGCTCAACACACTATCAGTTTACACAGTTACTACATTTGAATAATAATATTTTCTAATTAAAGTGGAGTATTGTTAATAAAATTGCATTTGGCAACACCAAAAATTTGTACTATTGTGTACATTATATTTCAATATACATTTCTTATATAATATATAATAATTGGCTAACAACTGACAAAACTTTACTCAGTGTAACACATATGAAGTTAAAACTGTACAATAAGGCCAAAATTTAGGACAAAAAAAAATGTTTTAGGATTTGACCCTTGGGGGGCTCAGCCCACTGAAGAAAGGTGATCCCCCATGATAAAGTTTGCTGAGCTGTAGTACTATATAAAATACAGGACAAATTCTTAAATGGTTTAAGAAAAACTATTTTCTCGGGGGCTGATACAAAAAAGGGGAGTTAAAGGGGAACTAAATTGGGTCTAGGATTACCTGTGTACCATTACCATTCTTCCTGAAAAACCAGTTTGACCAGCTTAAGTGGTCAAGCTGGTTGACCAAAATATGACTGTTGCCCTGCTTACAGTACAGTGTATGTTTCTGCATTATGGTTTGAACCCTCCCAGCTAGACCATCAATGAGCAGCAAAGATTGGTACATGAGCATCTAAGACCAGCTAAAAACAGCTACCGGCATCAGTCTTCAGCAGAAATGTGCATTCAGACCATAGACTGCTTGAATAATAAATGTCCTTTTTACAGTTATGATGTATGTACTGTAATGTTATCATGTAGAGTAATTTTCAAAGCAGAAGTACAACTACACTAGTGTTACTTAAGTGAATTACATTAATTTTTTGCGTGACACAATTAAGTGGCCCCTCAAAGCAATGCAGACTTTTAGTGAGCTTCAATATTTCCAGTTAATTGACTAATCTCAGTAATCTGTACAGAGAAAGGGTCTTAAAACATCTTGCAAGCAAACCATGAGTCTTAGCAGGTCTGATCTAGTACATTTGAATCGCAACCGTTGTCCCCACAATATGGTAAGTGAAATTCGGCATCATAGATGTACATGGCTGTTGTCCTCAGGGATATGAAGAAAGAGTGCAAGCTGCACCTGCAATTCAAACTGGCTGACCAAGATAGCAGCTTGGCACCTTCCGCTCCCAGTCCCCAGGCACGGGGCCAGTGGGCCACCAAACTGGAGTTCCTGCTGGCTGTGGCGGGACAGATCATCGGCCTGGGAAATGTGTGGAGGTTCCCATATCTGTGCTACAAGAATGGAGGAGGTAAGTAGGAACCCTAAAGAACACGGTTACTGTCTTGAACACCCTGTAGATATATATATACATTTTTTTGCAGAGTATCATAATTGTGAAGATCACAAATAAAGAACATATGAGAGATGTTTTGGTTCTGGTGGAGGTAGAACACTCGGATTGATGGGGATAACATCATATTAACAATGTTGTCTTAATTAGTCATATTTCTTTAGAGTGTAGTGTGAACTAGGTTTTGCTGGTATTCTGTGGGCCTGGACCAGTATTCAACCAAAAATAAGTCAGAAGAGACAGGAGGAAGAATGGATAAATATTTAATATGTTAATCATTGTATTTTACAGAAGTATCAATAAATGACAGTATTGCAGTAAAGAATAACGATGGTGGGCTAATCCATAACAATAGAAGGAAAAGTTGGGACCCACAGGGTATAAGTTGCAATGAGGATGGTTCTCCTGCCAAATCATGGCATTGAACTGCTAGTCACATGAAAGAGGAAGGAGGCAGCCCTGACAGATTTGCTTGGAAACCATTTTCTACTGTTTACTGTAGGAGAAACTAAGTAAATAGCACTTACATTTTGAATATGAGAAGGATCTGCTTTTCCAAAAGCAGATCAGCTATGAGGCCTGCTACTTTTTGTATTATATTTGCAACAGCATCCCCTGAAGGGCATAGATTTGGGTATGGAGAGTAGGGACCAAGTTCCAAGCAACATGGGTGTTTGGGGGGGGATTGGCGCTGATTTAGTCCCTATCGTTGCATTGCATTTGCATCCTTGCATCTTGTGAACAAAGGGATTGAGCAGTAAGATGAGATCAGTAAATCAAATTAGTGCAAGTCCATTGGAGACTTAAAAAGGTTAGAAGAAGGACCAGCTTAAGGACCATTAAGACCTGAAATAGTGTCTTCAAGAGATTGTTATGCTATCTGTCCAACACAGCATAAGTAATAAAAGGCTAGTGCCTTCCTCAGCACAGTTTGTCATCCAACCCAAACTCTTACAGTCTGACAATTAATTAACTCGTTGTGTAATTAATATAAGCTGAATGCTCCTCTAACCTCATTCTCCCCAGGGGCATTTTTCATCCCATACGTTCTGTTCCTGTTCACCTGTGGCATCCCCCTCTTCCTGCTGGAGACTGCCCTGGGCCAGTACACCAGCCAGGGGTGCATCACCTGCTGGAGAAAGATCTGCCCCCTGTTTGAGGGTAAATATTTAGGGTAACCAAAACCAGTGGATGATTTCGTTTGTTGTAAAACTGAAATCTTAAAGGGGCTTCTGACAGATGAGCTCCCCAAATAATAGAATCTAGCCCCCCCCTGCCCACCCTTACATTCCAACGGGCGCTAGACCTTGAAGAGTTTTACAGTATGGTGAACTTAGATCCAGTTTTCTAGCATTTGCTTTTATAGTTGTTCATAGCCATTTAATTTATATTAATAATTTATGAATGACATGAATACATGAATTGAAATATTAGCGTTATGTACTGATTTAAATTAATTTATATGCTATTTATTCAAACGTAGTATCATTCGAAGGTTCTAGAAAGCTGTGTATGGTATACGAAGGTAGGGCAGTAAAAATTTAGATTAATGTACTGATGAAGGTGTCCCTTGCATACTTTGTATATGTTCTCCTACCCACGTCTCTGTGCTTAGGCATGTGTGTTTTTTTCTCCACCATCCACAGGATTGGGCTATGGGAGTCAAGTAGTGGTTTTGTACTCCAGTATCTACTACATCATTATTTTGGCCTGGGCTTTCTTCTACCTCTTCTCTTCCTTCAACTCTACACTCCCCTGGTCCACCTGTGGAAACTTCTGGAACACAGGTATTAAAAACACTGGTGCTACATCATTTTTGAAACACTACAAGTGGAACACAGGAAATCCTGGTAGCTCATTCTTCTTGGAGCCTTTCAGAACAGTGTAACGGGACTAGTGCCACAGAAAATGGAAGGCATTGTTAACCATAGCAATAACTTTCCTGTTTTCTATCTGACACTTTCAGCCACCTGTGTTGATTTTGAACTGAAAAACATATCAAAAAACTGGACATTTGCCGAGAACGCTACGTCACCAGTGCGGGAGTTTTGGGAGTGAGTTCAAAGAGGCTTCGCATCTCCAGCCACGTACACGCAAACTGACATGCCGAGTGGCGGTGCTTATAATGTCAACAGAGAGACCACCAATAAGTGGAAGGTCATAGAGGTACCAGGGCGCTGGCTAGGAAATTGTGGGGTCACAGTATGCATTGTTCTGCTGTCTCATTTCTGTGTAGGGAGGGAAACCAACATGAATGTCAGAGTACAGATAAAATTGTTTGCCAAATGCTGACATTTTCTGCTCCAGGAGACGAGTGCTGAACATCACGGACAGTGTCCATAACCTTGGGGTGGTAAATTGGGAGCTGGCTTTGTGCCTCCTGCTGTCCTGGATCATCTGCTACTTCTGCATCTGGAAGGGTGTGAAGTCTACTGGAAAGGTAAGGGATCTCACCCCCCCGCATCCACAACTGGACAGTCCTACTAGGAATCTGTCCGGAACACTATACTTAAGGATCAGTTCCTGTTCTTCAGGTGGTGTACTTCACGGCCACCTTCCCCTACGTGATGCTGGTGGTGCTGCTGATTCGGGGGCTCACACTTCCTGGAGCAAAAGATGGCATCATATTCTACCTCTACCCCGATCCTGCCCGACTCACAGACCCTCAGGTACTGGTAGATAGAACTAATTTATACCAAAGTCATCACTGTGATACAATAGTGGATTGCTAAAACACATATAATGATTATACATCGAAAGCGTTACATTTTTAGAGCTTAAGCTATATAAATAAAATAAATAAATTACACAGATGCACATATTTACACAGATTACACATTTAAATTATTTTATCTAAGCCTGTACTGGAGCCATCACAGAAAGACTCTGGTATACTTTTCATTTCATATGTGTTCAGCTCCACTCCACAGTATAATGTGATGGTGTTGATAACAAGACAGAGGAGTATGAGCAGAAGTAATCATCTAGTATTATTCCAGCTTTGAGAAAACAGATTCTTTATACTTGCCAACCTTTATATTTTTTACTGCTGCAGGTACTCCTCCTAAGTATATGTGGCTCTTTTTGTGCAATGTAACCTTATTGTATCCATTTGACTTGGCTTACTTGATAAAACCCTAACTTTTTGCTGGGCCTTAGGTATGGATGGATGCTGGGACACAGATATTTTATTCCTATGCTATCTGCATAGGCTGCCTGACAGCCCTGGGGAGTTACAACAAGTACAACAACAACTGCTACAAGTGAGTGCAGTGTGGAGTATGGAAAGGAGGGAGTTTGCAGCGAGTCAGCAACAGGGAGTATAGAAAGGAGGGAGTCTGCAACTGGGAGCATAGAAGGGAGGGAGTGTACAATGGGGAGTATAGAAGGGAGGGAGTGTGCAGCAGGGAGTATAGAAGGTAGGGAGTGTACAATGGGGAGTATAGAAGGGAGGGAGTGTGCAGCAGGGAGTATAGAAGGGAGGGAGTGTGCAGCAGGGAGTATGGAAGGGAGGGAGTGTGCAGCAGGGAATATGGAAGGGAGGGAGTGTTCAGCAGGGAGTATGGAAGGGAGGGAGTGTGCATCAGGGAGTATGGAAGGGAGGGAGTGTGCAGTAGTTAATGAAGGACAATTTTGGCAACATCATTATTCTTATATGCCGTATGTATCTACAGCCCCGGGTGTAAGCTATAAATGTACTCCTCTGTACATTAACTTTAGTTATTCAAGGGCCCCTGAGAAGTGTGGTTCCTTGGAGCTGCCAGGTATCCATTCCCCTATTGCACCCCTGGCACAACTCAGGTTCTCTTGAGCTTCATAACATCAAAACTTCTCTTGACTAGTAATTGAAGAGAGTATCTTTTGTTGCAGGGATTGTATATACCTGTGCCTTCTGAACAGCGGCACCAGCTTTGTTGCTGGTTTTGCTATCTTCTCAGTGCTGGGCTTCATGGCATATGAACAGGGAGTGGACATCTCCATGGTGGCTGAGTCAGGTACAGCATGCTGAAGTCAGAACCAGTGCTCAGACATTGTATGCACACTGTAATATCTTCTGCAATGCGTTTTCCCCACAGGTCCTGGGTTGGCATTCATTGCGTACCCTCGGGCAGTCGCCATGATGCCCTTGCCCCAGCTATGGGCCGTCTTCTTCTTTGTCATGATCATCTTGCTGGGTTTGGACAGTCAGGTGAGGCATTGTTAGGACATCAGTAAGTCTGGTTTCCCAATATTCAACCCAAGTAAGCATAATGTATGTTTGTGCTTGTTTGTTCAACCTTCATTAATCTCAGAAATGAACATTTTGTATTTATTTGATTAATGTACTCCTTTTTAGTTTGTAGGTCTAGAGGCTCTCGTTACTTCCATTTCGGACATGTACCCTGCCTACTTCCAAATTGGACACCGTCGAAAACTCCTCCTCCTAATTATAAGTGTGGGATGTTTCCTCATTGGCCTGGTTATGGTCACAGAGGTGAGAGGTCATCTGTAGAGGTCTATAGTACCTCTTACAAAAGTTTATAGGACCTATTGAACCTGAGTGAACTGCTTATAGCTGAGAAAACTTCTTTACAAATGTCCACAGTCATCTGTTGTTTATTAATATTCTTACCTCTTGCCTATAGGGTGGCTTGTACATTTTCCAGTTGTTTGATTACTATGCCTGCAGTGGAATGACCCTGCTGATTTTTGCCATCCTTCAGTCAATATGTATTGGATGGGTGTACGGTAAGCTAAGAATAAAAAGGGACCCATATCCCTGATACAAATGAGACAAATTACTATTTTAAGACTCTTACCACTTAAAGTAACTTCTGATGTTTTCCTGCAGTTGCCCTGAGTTGTTGATTGTAGCTTTGTTTTTTCTTGACAGGTGCAAATCGATTATACAACAACATTGAGGATATGATTGGTTATCAGCCACTGCCTCTGATTAAATACTTTTGGCGTTATGTTACCCCACTTATCTGCGCTGTGAGTATTTGCATAGCTGGGAATGGAGCTGTAAATGCACGCACACACCCACAGCACCTAATATTACTCCATTTGGTGTCCAGGTGGACATTGTTTGCTCATCGCAAAATTAGAAATCCATGACATCACCATCAGTGTTGCCTTGAGCGCTGCTGCGTAATTATTACCATTCTGTCTCCCTTCATTTTTGTTTTTTAGGGCACCTTCATCTTCTCCCTGATCAAGTACACCCCCCTCAAATTCAACAATGTCTATGAGTACCCCTGGTGGGGCTACGCCATTGGTTGGTTCTTCACCCTTTCTTCTACACTCATAGTACCTTTCTGGATGGTATATGTCATGGCCATCACCCCTGGATCAATACGGCAGGTATGATCATTTGCACACTCAACAGGGATTTTCATTCTTTCTTCAATCATGGTGCAGTATGAGTATGACCCGTGTTCTTCTGGAACCAGCCCCATTTTTTAAAAATAGTTATTGAATAGCCACTAAAGTAGATAAATACATTATACACTAAACTATTAACTCAATACATGTAAGTTGAACCTAGATAACTACTAGTTGGATAACAATGCATTCTTCTCTTAACTTAATGACTAATCTATGAAATATAAATAGTTCATGGATGGTTTGATGGGTTTCAATTCCCATTTATAAAACTATTTTAGTAATTGAAAATGGGTAGAGCTAGAATGGGCACAGCCTTACAAAAGTTTGACTATCAACATTGCAACAGACTGGTCTGTAGAGAGTACAACTCCAAGAGGAAAATCGTCATTTATACAGGTCGTTGTTACGCTTTGTGTGATGCTTTTCTGCGGCCTGCCTTAATGTACTGACGTTCAACTAGCTGTAAACATGAACAAACTGGCAAGGAAAAAAATCATCAGTGTATTGATGCATTGATGCAAATAGTGAAATCATCCATAAAGGTCCTTTAATTATTATTTACAAAGATTTATAATGAGCTTTGGTAAAGATCTTGCAGGCTGCTCTCCATCTTGGACTGCCTCATGATCTCATGGTCCACCTGCAGTCTGCTTATACATCTCGCCCCACTGACAGGCTCCTCGTTCAGTGACCTCTGACGCTGGCTGTTTCCTTTCTTTATCCCAGCGACTCCGTGCCCTCTGCACATCAGCTGAGGACCTCCCCCTCACACGCGCACAGAAGGAGACACTCTTCTCCACTCCATACCAACCTGGAAAGCTTCCTGGATTGTACCTGCGAGACACTGGGGCAGTATAGCCTTCCCCGGGCAGTCTAGGCAGCAGTCTAGGCTGTGGCTCTGCACTGACATCGCCACCTTCGAGGAAGCAAGGTGGCCAAATGTTGCATTTTATTTGTTGGACTAATATTGTTAAGAAACCGGACTGTCTTTTACACTACTCTGACACTGAAGTGTCGTGGACCAGGGATCACTCATTTGATGTTGCCGGGATCTAACTATGGACAACTTCAGTAGTAGGTGTGATGCACAGAAAAGCACAGGGCTGTTCAGTCCGCTGACCCCCAATGTTCACAAAAAACCCAAACGAATGGTCTTGACAGAAGTTTGCTCCTTGTGTTGTTATTCATGGCTCATTAACTCCATGCCTTTTAGCACACACTGAAACAGCCATTCTTCTTCTAGGTGATGATCGATTCAGGGGTCTGGCCACACTATCTTGCAAACTCAATGTCGCTTATCTGCCTTTTGTCATAATTCACTTTTTTTTTTAGAGAAATAAGTTTATTCATATATTTCTAGTTTTTAGTATATTAATTATACTGTAATCATAACAAGGTGATAATATATTCTAAAAAAAATTGGTCCAATCATCATTATCATAACTTGGGCCACCTGTAAAATAAAGCTGGTCCATTTAATGTTCAGCAAAGGGGGCAGAAAAGTAATTGGGTCATTACGTAGTGAAAAACAACAGGAATGGTGCTCTCCATGTTACTTGTGTCAAGCATGTGGAATATCTACCTCTGTATGATTTTTTTTTTGAGAACAGGAGCCTGACATGTGGGGCTGGCATGTCAGACGTGCTCTCTGATTGGTCTACCCAGTCATGCCATTATATCGACCCACCTCACCAACTGCGGATGTCTAACCAGCCCAGCGCCCCAAACATGGCAAAGGTTAATCCGTAGCAATGCTGTACCTGGCCTTTGCATACACTCCACGCTTCAGAATGCCTTACCTTGCGTTTTTTGCAGAGTGTGTGTCTTAACGCAGTTGTTCAGTATGTGGCTTCATATGTTCACCACCCATAATGCCTGAAGAGCGACAAATTGTTGAGATAGTTTTCATGTTTTATAAAAAGAAACAAATGTCACCTAAAACAACATAGGAAAAATGACTACAGAAGATCACAGACAAATATTTCTCTAACTATAGACAGCCCAAGTTGACTTCTACACTATCCCCAGTATGATATGCTATGGGTGCTGCCGAAATTGCATACTTGCACAGTATCATCAGAACCCTACTACTCAACCATTAATACAGTATGTACTGTATCTATGCAAGAGAACAGTATACATGCTTTCGGATGCATTGTGTCTGCCATTTTGTATATTACCTGACCCAGATGTTTACCAGTGACGAGTAAATAAAAAAGAAATATGTATTCGAGTCAACTTAGGCAACTGGGTATTGTACTTAAATTTGTGTAGAGGCCGCACTTTGTCCACCATCTTGACGAACATTTCTTAGCAAGGAACATTCTTATTCTCTGGTTGCAGCTCCAGTGGCCTTCTGGGACATTTTGCAGAATGTAGTATGCCATCTGAGTACTGTTTGCTTACTATCTGACTGATACTGAGGATTCAGACATGCTGCTCATTTTGCATGCTATATTTCGCATGCTACATAGCAAGCAAGAATGCAATTTCGAACGTACCCTACGTCTATGACCACAGTGGTGCCGTTTACGTGGTACCAGTGAGCCAATTCAGTGTCTGAGCTGAAACCAATAGTAGTGGGATCAGCAAGGATAATTGTAAAGTAAATGAACTCACAGATGCCCCCATTTGTCCTACTGTGTTTCAGGAGTTCGGGTGTCACACGATATTACGATGTTCTTATGATATGTTGTAGCTTTATGGATATTGAAAAGATATATTTTTAAAATTGCGACCACCCAATGACCTTATTATGGATGTCATATTTACTTTGCCTTTTGGCTTGCTTGTCACAAACATCCCTGGCATAATTACAGTATAGGCATTTGTCCCATATAGCAAGCATTGCCTCAAAAATGCAAAGAATGTATAGCATTTGTATTGTCAAAAAAATGTGTAATTTATTACCTACTTGTTGCACATTTTTGTACAAGCTTGTCCATTCCCTGGAAAATCAGGACATGCCCTTATAAGGTAAATGTAGAAGAATCACGTTTGTTGGCCATATAGGTGTTTTTTGTTTGTTTGGACTGTTTTATGCAGTGTGACCTGTAGGCCGGCTTTCTGATGCCACAAACATAACAATATCATACTACATAAACTGCAGCGGGTGCAACACTGATCTGCATTGCCCTCATCACGTGACGACACCTCTAACTGGAGGTAGATTCGACATCTTGAAAGCACCACTGCGAGAAGCACGGTGTCACCTGCAGGATTTTTCTCTGGGGAAAGACAGAAACAGCAGGATTTGAAAACTTTTGAGAAAGAAGGACTGAAAGCATACAGAAGGTGAATTTGGGACAGAGTGAATATCGGTATTCTTATAATTCTGAAGTTTTACTTCTCTGTTGTTGATTTCATTTCCTTATCACTGACAGAACTAAATAAATAAATCATTTATCGTTTGCACATCACCTACGTGACCTGTATTCTCCAGCCATAAGAGGTTCAATTCTTAAACCAGTCAAAATAAATATTTCCAGGAACAAGAATGACAAAGTTGAATTTATGCAAGAAATATATATTTTTAAATCAAGTATCTTTTTCCCAAATAAAAATGAGAACTATATTCTTCAGACGAATTCCTCCACAGAATCAAAAGAAAGGGTTCAGTCACATCTTGCGGTTGAGGCACAATGCCTCAGTCACTTGGTGTTTTGTTGGGCTGTTAACTCACAGATCTGTGCTTGTACTGCTCAGTTTCACTAATGCTAAGCTTTTACTGTACAACCAATGGAAACAGGTATCTCTCTAGACTCCAAACACTTACAGGCAAGTAGGTCTCATCTTCATAAGCATGGCACGGATTGCCTTAAGTAAAGATAAATACATTAAAATATATTGCAAAGGAACTCAAGTTCGATAAGGTACTGACAGAACGAGGAACCCATCTTGTGGCCTCAAACAGAAATGTCGCACAATACGTCCAGACATGCAAAGTTCTGGCCTGAAATTTCCGCCGCAAAATGGGCCTCCCACCTGCCCGCAGCTGTTCAGTGGAATCCCAGCTGGGGGGGCCACGCTGAGATAGCGGCATGGTCTGCATGTGCAGCCGTTCGGTTAACCTGTGTGGCACCACAACATACTCCAGGGCGGGACACAACAATGGCAGTGCTTCTGCATTTCGAGTACAGAATGGTAACAACAGCCAAAGGCTACAGTACAATGATAAACAGTACTTCGATTGTCCTCTCTAGGTACGGGGGTTGACTTCTTGCTGCATCTGCTCGATGTGTGTACGCAGTGGGGGGTGGGTTTGCAGTGGGGGGTTGGTTTGCAGGCCTTCTAGCATTGGTGGTGGTATCATATGGAGTTGGAGGGTGAGGCACCCGCTCCCGATACCAACAGAACCCAACATTAATCAATCAAAAACTGGAACGGCTTGGACCAAAGAAAAGAGCAAGGGTAGGAACTAAGTACGTGTACTGAGTACATGTGGCTTTGATTCTTCACTTTGTATTCTCAGGCTTTCATGCAAGATGTGTCTGCGTGTGACTGATTCTTCTAGCTGAAGAAACAGAGCCCCCTGCTCTACCACCACCAACCCCCACCCACCTGGCTATAAAAAGGACAGACGGACAACCCGACCTTAATTCGTATTGATCGCAGAAGCTGGTGGCCACAAGCAAGTTGAGCAGATGTCTCCTTGCTTGTAAATACAAGACACCAGTGGTAGAAACTCACCTCCAAACATGGTCCAGGTGAAGCTAGGGTAGGTCTTATGGCACTGGTAGGTAGTGAGAAGCAGGTTAAATTAGTGAAGGACCAGCGCAGCCCTTCTCCCAAAACTTGAGAATGCTTCGTAGTTATGTAAACCAAAGCTACAGATATTAAACCCAATATGGAAATGACAAAACAGGTGAAAGGAACGCATGTGGGGTGGAGTGAACATGTGCAGCTCTCTCCATGACAGCAGCAGCTGTGCGGATCTGAGTGGCTACCCCTGACTGCTGGCTAAAGCTTTGCAGTTTGTCCCACTCCTGTAAATGAACGAAATGCACACCTCTCCGAAACAGTGGTCAGAACAATTGTGAAATCATCTTGTTGCCGGCAGAAAAGAGGAACAAAAAATGGGGGGCACCTCCTCATCAACCGCCGCGTCTCCCCAATGAAGACATCCACACAGAGACACACAAAAAGCGGACGGCCCTGACAGAACCAGCTGTGCCGTGTCCTACTTCCACCTTCCTCTGAGAATGACAAGGACCAAGAGGAAGAGTGCAAGTCTGCCAAAGCAGAAAGAACATTGGTCCGAGACATCAACAGGGCTATTGAAAGGAGGCACAGGGCTGGGTTTTGTTACATCTGTCTGTCTATTCTCAGTCAGGTGGAAGTCCCGCCCTGGGGCAGCAATGCAAATAAAGGGCAAAAAAAGAAAAAATTTACAACAACGATGAGACTCAATAACAGTGACAGCAATCAGTACAGGAGACGAAGGAAGGCCTTCTGCAGGTAGCTCTGTGGGGACTCGGGGCATGGTGGAAATGGTTGTGTGGTTTGTGTGCGATTCTTCGGGGTGAGAGGCAGGGAGAGAATGAGACCAGGGTGTTATTCCCTTCCCTGCCTCTCTGTCCCCTGATGGTTCTTTCTGCTGAGGTTGTGGAGAGGTAGAGGAGGCCAGCCTCCCTGTCCAGTTTCTGCTTCAGTTCCCCCTGGCCTGCAGGGGGCGATACTCAGGGATGGTCCTCACTCGGACATCGCTTCTTGGCTCCAAGATCGATTTCTTCGGGCTTGTCGCTCTCATCTTTCCTCTTCAGTGTCCTTGCCTGGAGGGGGCAGGATCAGACCACAAAGATTAGCCACAATTAATGTGAATGTTCCACCCAATGGGAGGCTAATAATGTAATAGGCAGCAGTTTTGTCCGTGATGGGAAAGGACAGTATGTGCAGGTTGGCTTCCAAAAACTTCAGTTAAGCACCCTACGGTCTGCGCACTGCCTCTCATCATCTTCTTCAATTTGACATTCTGTACCATTAAGTCACCGCGACGCATTTGTGCCAGATTTTACTTACACTCTACTCAGCCCTTACTCCACAGATGAGCCCATCTTACCATGCACTAAATCCACCAAAGCAGGCACCTTCTCACCATCTAGCTGATAGCCCCACTCCTTCCTTCCCCATCCCATAATACCCAGCACTGTGCCGCTCACTGTCACAACCCCCCTCTCAGTGCATTCAGTCTAACTCCCCGATACAGTCGAGATTTAATTTCTGATGCTCATGTTTCGCCACCTTGTAGAACATTTTCAATGCAAAGCCAGCCTACAGGAGGTCTGTCCCTACTCCCACACTCATTTGTATCCCTGCATCCTAATAGGTGGGACAAGTATCTATAGACTTCCAGATTACTCCTATGTGATAACTACATATAAAACCTATGCCTTACCTACTTCCCTTAGTATGTGCCCTATTACATTCTTCACCATTCACAGTTATAGACACACTACACTCAGGCTGACATTAACACTGACATTAACCTCCTCTTTTGTGTGACACATAAGTCTTTGATCCCATTGGACAAATTAATTACAATGCTATACATTTTAAGGTAGAAAGATTCACTCCCCAAGGAACGAATAACATTAATGTGCCCCCAATGGTACAAACATTTTCCTCATAGTCCATTTCTGTACTGTAAAAGGTTACAACTGGCAGACCCTTGAAGGTACAGCACCAGTGATAATCAAAGGGACGAATCTGTGCCCTTGAAATGACATTAGGTTTTATCGACTGTGAACCATACAGGGCTTGTAACCACCTGTAATTATGGCACATCTGTTTGCAATCATGACGCGTCATCTAATTGTACCCCACAATGGACTGGCAAACTGTCTACAGTGTCCCCTGCCTGCTCCAGGATAAGTCATTTTGCAAGATGGAGAAACGGATCTCTAATGGTAGAGAGACCTCAGATGATAGGCAGAGGTGGCTTAATGGTTAGGAAGGCACACGTTTATTTGAAAGAGTGCTGGTTTCAATCACCTCCCAGAAAAGTGCCATAAAGTACTGCTCCCTGGGTGATGGATTAGCTGCCCCCTGCAGGCCATGTGAGATATAGGTTAAATACAGAGGACACATCTAATCCCTTTCACTTCACTAATACTGAGATACAGCATATCTTGTTAAAGGCTATGAAGTGTCTCCACTAACACTTTAATAAGCCAGAGAGTTTACATTTCAATTTAGCACATAAGCATTAGCATCAGCTGTCAACAGTCCAACCAAGGCTATGAATGAGAAGCAGCTGACTGTATTATAAAAGGGAAAAAACAACCATCCTCCCACCTCATTATAAAACATATGATATGAAAACAAATGGGTGACAATTTAAAACCATTGCAGATTTACTCGGATATATTATTAGGCCATTTGTAAAGTGCTGCAGTTGGTGAAATGTAAGCTTTAGTGGCATTATTGCAGATGCGCTTCAGACATAATTATAATTATATTCAACAAACACAAAGAATAGCCTTGGGGCACAATTAGAATTAGTTCTTTCAGGGAACCAACCTTATGCTTGTACTTAATGGAGGCCTTGCAAGAACCAGATCATTATACATTACCAAATTAGGAAAACAGCAATTACTGCTGCAGGCTCATCTAACAAACAAGCTGTGACATTTTTGGTCTCCAATTCCCAAAAAAAGGGCATTTCCCAACACAGTTCTGGGAAGGTAGACTTCTAAGAAGCATTAAGGTATGATACAAAACACTCTGTATGCAAACGTTATTATAAATGTCAAGTGTAATTGCTTAACCAATCCAATTGGGAAGAAAAGAGGTTACAAAGCACACTTGCGTGTAAACAGTTCTGTGTTACGTTTGGAGGAATGCTAGGGAGGGCTCGGTCCACCTTGGCATCATGCTCTGCAAACTTCTGGAACATGTTGGCATAGATCTTCTTGTCACGCTCGTGGTGCTCTCGGATCTTGCGCTGGCAGATGCAGATCTGGCCGCGTGCAGCGCGGTTGGAGGGGTTCACCTCCAGGACCTGCTGGAAGTCGTCCATTGCCAGGCTGAACTCGTTACGCAGGAGCCGGGCTTCCCCACGGCGGTACAATGCCTTCTCATTCCTCTCATCCAGCTCAATCACCTGATAAGTAAATAAGCATGGGCAGATCAGTGCATGCACACACCTGTAACATTCCTCTGGGGAAAATGCTAATGCTAACTGTGACAAGCTTCACTTCATCCCAAAATTCAGGAGTTTTTTTTTTTTGCATTCTTAGTTTTTTGCAGTCATGGATATTTAGAAAATTAAGTTTTCCCTCAGGAAACTTGCTAGATGAGATAAGGTAAAAAAAATACATTCATTACGTTGTGGGAATTTTTGGTCCCACCATTTGATAATGGTACATCTGGATCACACACACACACACAGACACACAGTCACACACACACACACACGTACATACACACACACACACACACACACATGTAGGGTAAACATATCCTTATGGGGACCGCTCATTCATTTCAAAGGGAAAAAT
>JAODUD010000107.1:9271071-9281161 GCA_026784285.1 Stomatorhinus walkeri
GGTCTCACCCTGCCTTGGTCTTGTCTCGGTCTCACCCTGCCTTGGTCTTGTCTTGGTCTCACCCTGCCTTGGTCTTGGTCTTATCTCGGTCTCACCCTGCCTTGGTCCTGTCTTTGTCTCGATCTAGATAGCCTTTACTCTCGGTAATGACTTGGTTTCAGTTTAGGTGGTCTTGACTGCATCACTACCTATAGATCTCATAATATGTTTTATGAAAGCATTTTTTGATTGAGGAGAAATGTCAGAAAGGACCATATTTTTGTTTCGCAGTAATGAAAAATTACATTTTGTTTATAAACATTGCTCCACCCATCACCAATTTTTTATATCCTTTAAATTTTTAGCTACCAGCTAAAAACAGCCAACAGTTGACCTGAATTGAAAATAACATCATTAATAACTGAAAAAATGCACTGGAGTGGCACTAAAAGTGAATGGTAGTTTTATAGGTAGCACAGCTGCTCTAGAGTAACGGGCTTAAATAAGCCTTCACGCTGCTTGCATGAAGTTTGCATGCTCTGTCCATGTCAGAAGGGTTTCTTCCTACAGCCCAAAGACATGCCTTAAGGCTAACTGGCCTGTCGTGTGTGATTTGGTAAGAGTGTGTGTATATATGCTATGATGGACTGGCATCCTGTCCAGGTTATACCCCTTCCTTGTATCCTATGTTGCCAGTTTTTATGACTTTACTAACATCCTGTGTCATTCTAGGCCCCACAATCTTCACCAAGGGTTCTATTTTCCACCTGTGCAAAGAGGAACGTAAGGTGGTTTTGCTAGTATTTGTACCAGCACATTGCTCATTTTCATGCCATGCACGCATTTCATCAAAATAGTAAACGATTTTGCATCTGCGTTCTGCTCGTAGGAGTGGTGTTTCTTAAATGAGGCGTGGTCGGGCACATTATCAGCGCGTTGCTACTTTAAGGAAGTGCAATGTCATTCGTGCATTGTTAAAGGTATTTAAGCAGTATGCTCTAGAAACGTGTAGGTGCACAACACTCACTACAGACAAGTTGTGCCCTCGAGGTGCACTAACGTTTTTTTTTACTTTATTTTATTTAAAAATGTTTCTATGGGTAGAGTGCACCTCTGCTTTTCACGTAATCACACTGTTTAATGAAACACCAAAAGACAAAAAACATACATTAAGTAAAGAACCAACCGTATCATTAAATAATCTTTGAAGTTCATTATCAGAATTAAGCACGTACTGTAATTGAAAGGACATTTGGAGTGTTGAAAGTTCGTTCCAGATATTTATATAAGTCAGGTGAAACATTGCAATGCAGCCGTCAGAAGATCACAGCCTTCTTTGTGGCATGTTGTGTGTTGCCTAACATTGCCATGTGTGGAGGATGTCTGTTGGACTTAAATAAGGACACATTAGAGGACTTTAGAAGGCGTGATGCTGAACTGCATGTGTCAAAGCCAGCAAAGGAGTGTACGCTGGCAGCAGCGCAGGCAAGGGGGGGTTGGCTGGCAGAACAGCTGAATCGTCTGTAGCCTTATAAGGAATTTAAATTGTGTGATGTAGAAAAATAACAGCCCTATTGCCTTTTACGTTAACATTTTAAAACAACTTTAAAACTATAGGTTGTGTTTTGTTTGATCAAAGATTGCACTTTTCTTTATATTTTGCGAACTGAAGATCCAAAATTAAAACAAAAAACACACAAGCACAATTAAGTCCCCATTCCCAGCCGCTGCTCTCGTTCAGCGGCGAGCTTCTGTTTTCCCTGTTTTCTGACATCATTATACTGCGTTCGGTACTGTGCGTATGATCTGATGATACCAGAAAATGAGGACACACTCCCTGCTACTTCATCCCATGCCTGCTTCACCTTGAAAGGCTTAGGTCAGCGGTGGCCAATCTTAATCCGCAAAGGGCCGGTGTGCATGCAGGTTTTTGGGAAAACCTGTAGATCAGCTGTTCAAACCCAGGTGTGAGGACTCTTCAGCCAATCAGTCCTCTAATTAGTGACCTAATTAGGGAGTTGCAGTGAAAACCTGCACACACAGCGGCCCTTTGTGGATAAGATTGGCCACCCCTGGCTTAGGTGGAACAGTGGTGCACCCATAGATGTTCACACATTTTTGCTTCTCACACACCTGTTTCCTCATCTGTGATCTGACTTGCCAGGCAAACATGCCACTGTAATAGCAATCTGCCATAGATCATGCAGCGCTGCCTTTTAAAGGTGAGGTGACGCGCCGTTTTCATTGGTTTATTGCTTGTTACGAGAGGACAACCTTTTTGCACCTTCCGCTGATGCAAATTCTGGTTTTTCCACCATCGAAATATTGAAATGGATTTGGACACACCCATAAACTTTAGTTCCGCTTTGCACTTTACACTATGCATTAGGTCATCAAAATAGAGCCTCAAGTCTCACCTTTTCAAAGCTCTTGAGTGTCACTTCATACAGCAGCTCGGCGTTTGGCCCGATGTCCATCTTTGGCCTGCCTTCTTTCCCAAAGCCGTATCTGAAACAGGGTGACGGGTAAATGGGGATTTTAATCACCACATCCTGGAATCACTATGGGCCAAGAAACATGGTCCTATCATTTCTACACTCCTGGGCAAAAGCAAATGGGCCAAACATAGAACGAATCCAGATCTGAACTCTATAGAGAATATTTGGTCTCACATTAAACACAAACTAATCAGGAAACATCTTTCAGCCACTCATCATGAACCCATTAACACTGCATGGAACAACACTGACTCTTCTTTATGCATGTCCTCAAATTTACCCACTAGACTTAAACATCTAAGGAAATCAAAGAAAAAAGCTAAGTTACTTTATCTGTTTGAACTGTAAACGGGGAGGTGGGACTGACTTGGGTTTTAGGAATAAGAGGCAGCACTCCCCCTTCTGCATCTTCTCCATGGCGCGATCCACACCCAGGGGCACACTCACGTCCTCCGCCTCGCCCACCACAAAGCACACATCCCGCTTATCAAAGACCCGTCCATTACAGCTGCCCTGTATGTGCACTGATGGATACAGACAAAGCAGGCTGGAGCTTAAAGGCTGCAATCGCAAATGAAAATATTTGAACTATGAAAAAAGGATCACTAGGCACAGACCAAAATGTATACCCAGGTGCACTTAAAAACAAGTTATAAAGTAAACAATGTAGTAAATGAATAATGAGTACAATTCATTAACAAATAAGTTAAATGAATCATAAATTAATCATAAAGAAAATGTCATTCATACAGCTCAGTCACACTCTGAAGGACAGCATGATCCAGCACTTTCACTTCTCTGCTGGAGAAAACATTCAGTATTTTAACACCCTGCACAGATTGATGGGCACATGGAATCCAGGCTGGGACAGGAAGGAAGGGACAATGGGGAACAGACAGAGAGAGACAGGAAGGGATGGAAGGTCAGGGAGGAAGGACAGGGCAGGACAGGGACTGAGGTTTGCAAACAAAGGCTACGCCTGACACTGGGCTTGGGTCACGAGGCCTCTGCTTGCCAGCGTCGCATATCTAACAAAGCTAAGGCCACCAGAATTAGTCAGACATGTTTACACTCTTTGAATGCGAGTCTGGCCGAGCTACGTAGCTGGAAGCACGTTCATGCCTCGACACCTGGGCAATCTGGCACCCACTTTAGCTGCACTCACCACTGACGGTGGCCCCCTCGTTCGGGTTGCTGAAGCCCTCCCCTTTGACTTTTATCCTCCGGACAATGCCCCCATCTTCCGTCAGCTCCTCACCTTTGAAGTTCAGCAACTCCACCTAAGGGAGACAATAGTAGGGTGAGGGCAACATGGGAAGAGCCTCCCTGGATATCAAGCAAAACTCACCTGCTCTCCTCAGTATCAGACAACATTGTTCTGGTCTCTATTAGAAATATATGTAGTCATGAAAAAACAGTTACATGCAGTACTGCACAGAAGTCTTAGGCAGTCAAAGGAAATGATGGTTAAATATTGTGATTGGTGTGAATCTATGATAATATGTTGGTAGAAGTGTCTCAGCAGACCCGTTTCAGACCTCTGCTAAAAGCCACCACAACATTCGCAGCAACCATCCAACACACCCATGCGTTTTCTGACTCAACCACTGACATACCATGTACGGCTACTCATACCTCACTGACTTTTTAAACTAATTGAATTAATTAAGTGAACTGATTGTCAAATGTAATGAATACATGAAGGGATGAGGTGGCCAGAGGAGAGGTTTGGGAAACGAAGTGATGTTCTTCTAGCTGTCCGACACGATATCAGTGACATTTTGGAGTACTGAAAAAATGTTGTGTTAGCTTTTATTGTGTTACTCTTAATTTGCATATGTCCTGAGCACTAATTATACAGATTAATTTCCTTTGACTGCCTAAGACGTTTGCACAGTGCTGTACATTGTGAATTGTCAGGATTATCTGAGGTATTGCTGGTTGTGTTCTACTGCTTTCAATTCATGCACTCAGCTTTCTAACAACATACCTATATTGAGATTTTTTTTTTTTAAGGTAGCCCTCTCTTTTCACATTCTCAGCCTCAGCTTCTTATGAATTCTTGGTTCTAGGCTAAAGCAATGAACAGTGTGATATCATCATAATATTCTGGATCTGAATCTAACCTGCGTTATCAAATAATGGTGCACAATTCAGGAACCAAAATTAAGTAAAATCTAGTTATGAAATGTCTGTCAGTTATTGAAGATTTTTATCACTGTCATGACATACGACTACATTAATATTCCTTCAATGTCAAGCTGGAGAAGAAAAGCACTAAACAACAAGCAGCTGCAGATCTGGGTTTCTCCAAGAAATTGTGGAAACTTACATTTGATGCTGAGATTGCTAATGCCATGAAACTACAAGCTGTGGTAAGATTCAGATAGGCGTTGGCAACTCAGTTATCATGGTTTCTGTGACTGAGAAAGCCCTTGGGGAGACCTACGAAAATACCAACCTCGAAGAGCAGGGCCGAGTTTGGGGGGATCTTGGGGGGACTACCAGCCGTCCCATAGGCATACTCAGGCTTGCAGAGGAACCAACAGACCTCTCCCCTCTGCATAGTGGCCACACCAATGTCCCAGGCCTTGATCACCTGACCTAGTCGCAAAAGAAGAAACACATTTTTTCATCCTGCCTCGATTCTCAACCCCTATGTCTACCACATGTGACACAAGCTCCAGTATGCCGCTAGATGACAGGTGTCTACATTAAAATATCAATGCTACATTTACTTTCAAGAAAATGTAGTTTTGGGAAAGTACTTGACGTGCCATATAGGCGTAGCAATAGGTTTCACAGCTAACCTGACTTTCAGCATCATGGTGAATGGCTTAAGAGAAGCTGAGCTCTCCTGTAATGTGTAACAAAACGGCAGCTGTTAAGTACCTTTGCCCAGGTTAAAGGTGAAGGGCTCCTTACGGTCCATGCTGGAGTCAAACTTCTTCCCATTCAGCAGTTTGCCAGTATAGTGCACATATACCTTATCCCCAATCATAGGCTTATCTGCATCCACACCCTGCCACTTTACCACCTGGAGTGATCAAATGAAAAAGCCCTTTTGAAGTGAGACAGCTGTGGACATACACTAATACACCCATCATCAAGTCTAAGCCATCAGGTTCTAATCCAAATAAGTGACTGAAGTTCTTCTTTTGATTGTGATTCATCCTTATTGATCCTCAGAAGACCCAAGACAGGTTGTGGGGACAAATGATTGAAATACTCAGTGGGCCATGTCTCAATCCTCTCTGGGAAATAGCTGGCATTCACCAAGAGGATAAAGCTCATATCTTAGGAGACCTGCGGTGCTGTCTTTTAAAATATACTTTAATTTCATTGCAGTTACATTTTACTGACACGTATCCAGAGTAGCATAATACATTCAACTGAACAGTGCCTGCAGCATTCATATTTCAAGTCCAATGCATTGGTAAATTCAACAATTCAGAAGTAAAAGAGCTGTATTGTGAGTTGGCTATTTCAAATTTAAAGAATGAATAATGAGACACTATTTTTGAGGCCAAAAGAATCAACAGTCAAATGATATACAGATACGTACCTTACACACACCTCTGTCTTTAGTGGGTGTGATATCTACACCATGTTTGGCACAGAAGTCGGCCAGAGACTGGTCGTCCATGGAGAGTTCACTGTCAGTAGTCATCTCACCTATGTGCACATGAACACAAGTTTCCTGTGTACTCATCCATGTATATGCACACACCTAATAATCCTTCAGGACACCACATTTTTTCACCTTGCTCCTCCTGCTCTAAGCACCTTTTAACTACACCTTTAAACTCTTACACAAACAAGTAAAAGCTTCTGTTTTTTAATACTTAATGGCAGTTTATTGTAGTTTATCAGCTCCGTTATTTACAATACTCTGGTACTGGGTTTCACTAATGTTCCCAGTGAAATCTCTAGTTGGCACAACACTTCTTTCTGGAACTAATACACACAAGTCCCACATTTACCCACTGTACTGGCTACTCAAATTTACCAGAGGAAATACTTCTGTCCTGTAAAGCATCAAACCCACTTAAATAGCTATTTCTCTTCTTCCCTAACAGCCTAAATTATATTAGGACAGAGCAAATCAAACCTATTTAGTGCCTTCTGTAGCAGAAGCCTAAGATGAGTGTAGGCCGCAGAGATTTTTGCAATCCAGGTAGTCAGGACTCTTGCCATCACATAGTATGTGATTACCTCATTATGTGTTCCAAGGCATTTTGATATAGAATGTACAATTTCATTTCTTATTTTCATTTCTATAGCAGCTATTTTCCAGGTGTACTCTTTGGTCATCTGCTTTGAGGAGGTCAGGGAACAATTTTCAGTTTTATAAACGTTGTTTTGTGGGGGTTTTTTTTTGCGGTTTTCCAAATACGTAATGCATTTGACATTGATAGACGTGAAATTCTGCTGAAATTGCAATTCACTGAGAAATAAAATTTGATTTGGTTTGATTTGATTCAAAGAAAAAAGGGGAAACCAATGGACAGATAAATGGTCAATTAACCCAACCATGCTGACATAAAAGCATCATTTTATCATGCAAGTTCTAAACGAGGCTAGTTTCCCAATCTCTGGTTGTTGCCCTGTGGGGCACCCAAGGGATTTCATGTTCTGGAGAGAACCAGTGCAGGTTTGGCTCTGCGATGTTCATGTAACGTTCTACTCCTGTAGTACACACTGCAGCTGGGTAACATGAGAAACCAGTAATTCTATCTTATCCATAATCCACAGCATAGAGTACTTGCAAAAACCACAGTCTCCCAGCTCTAAACTCGCCTGACCTCTGACCGGAAACCAAGTTCATCTTCTCACATTCCACTGTAGCAGTGCGACACTGGGGCCACTTAGGCCAGGACACAGTCTCATCTCCGGCCCAAACTAGGCTTGATCTGGGCATAATGGTGCACAGCACATTCATGAAAGAGCAGACCAGCACAGCCTGCAATCAGAAGTGCAATGAGCGAAACAGCAGGAGCACATGGCACCTGCATCGCTCATATAAACTCTCCTAACTGGTATAATGTGGCATGCAGTGCACGTCAAAACAAACATGCTGAAATGGTCCGTATTGTCACTTTAATCCAAAGTACAGCTGCCTGCCATCTCATCCCCGGCAACATTGGGCACAAGGCAGGGTATAGACTGGATGAGATGCTTTTAAGAATATGAGAAAATAATAAATGTTTAAAGATAGAATTTTAAAAAATGATAAGTCCTTGTTTCATGTTAAGTGTTTCAGAGTGTGTGTTTAGCAATTGCCTTGGTTAGAGTGACTTTCTTTATCAAACGGTTATCATAATTCATCAGTGTCTTCATTTGATTATATTACTGCACATATTATGCTCAGGTTGGAAGCGGCTCAGTGGGCTGCACTATTGCCTGATACCCCCAGGGTTGGGAGTTTAATCCCACAGGTCTGCGTGTGTGCAGTTTGCATGTTCTCTCTGCGTTTGTATACATTTACTCCCTCTGTCCAAAGGTGTTCATCCATCCATCAATTCAGCCATCAATCCAAGCATTCTGAAGCCCAACCTAGGCAGCTGAAAAATGTTTAAATTTTGCAAAATTAGTAAAGTGTAGCTGGACTGTGTCTAATTTGGTAGGCAGTTACTGCATTTACAATCCCAAACAGCTGAATACAAAAGCTCTATTTGTATACAGAGTGTGAAGTGGTTGTGTGTTTAATCGACAACTAAAATTTTAAACAGATCATGGGACGTATGCACAGTACTTCGATGCAATATTACAGAAAGAGAAAAGTAATCTCACTGATGCCTACTGAGCACGGTGTTTGGACCTTGATTCTCGAACTACACAACTACAATCAAAGCAGAATGTGCTGATGACTTTGGTCAGTTGTAAGTTGGTAAGTTAATCTTGTTGATTAATCATGACTGACATTTTAAGGAAGAGGAGATCTTCATAAGGACATTTGACAACATGATGAGATTGCACCACAGCTCTGGCAGGCTTCATGTCTGTTGTACCATATCTAAACTCCCTGTCTCTTCCCTCCTGTGGTACCGTCACCTTCCTGTGTTCAGCCTGTATTTCCTGAGGAACGATCACACTCAAAATTGCACATATTTGAAACCAGGTACTTTCATTTAAAAAGTTGCTCAGTATTGAAATGCCTGCATGCAGGATATAAATAATTGTAGGATTAAAGAAATGGAAAATTATTGTTAAATTGAACAAGCCGACAGATTTTTTTAATGTAACAATTGCCAGAAAACTCCATTTCACTTCTTTGCCCTACACTCCCATCTGATATGATGGAATTAAGTGGAAGAGTGGAGAAATGTATAATGTATACTTCACTACACTCTGTTACATATCATCTATTACTACCTACACATGCTTGGATTTTCAGCTGACAAATGAGAATAACTGCTTGCAAGAATCCAATAAACGAGTCGATAAGAGTGAAGAGGTGAGATGTGATGGAACAGATGAGCAAGTAAATAAAAATAATAATGGAATGAGCAATTAATGGAGTGAGTGTTTAATTTTGTAACAACGGATTAACATGTAATTCCCATTTTATTAAGATAAACAGTTGTGTACCTTCTCACAAATATCAAAAAATCAACATCATTTATTTATTACTTTTTCTTGTCTCGTCAACAGGAGACAAACATATCTTGTTATTCATTCAATAATGAATATTTTACCTTAATAGAAATACATTCTGTTTTCTGATATTGAGTAACCCCCATATTAATTATATCCTCAGGCAAAAATAGTAGGCTAAATGCTTAATACCAAACCGCTCTCTCTCTCCGTCCATATACAACCTGTACATTTTTGCAAGTAAGGATGCATATGTAAGAAATCATGTGTGTGAATATAAGGCATATAAATACACCTGAGAGTATGACAGTGTGAGGCTGTCTGCATGTGTGTGTGTGTGTGTGTGTGCATGTGTGAGCATCCTGGAACATCGTGTTCCTTCAGCTTCAGAGTTGCTGGCATGAGACAGTCTTTGCCGGCGATCCCAAACCCACGTACTGCTGTATCAGCTGCAACTGACAGAAACCCTCCCCAAAACATGCCAAGACGCAAGACGCAGGTCTCCCTGTGACAAAGGCACCTCTGTGCCATAAGTGACCTCCTTGCTTTCAAGCATCATGTATACCAGTCCTGTGACGCAGCATCTCCTTCAAATGATTCCATAACGATTGGTTCGAAAAAATAGGAAAGGCTTAATTTAAAAAGTTAAATAAGTATGATTGCTGTCTCAATTATATATTAATAAAAGTATTACTATTGACATATAATTCATTATTAAAAGTATCTCTATTGTACTTATAACCATTTCATAAGCATTCACACAAACACAGAAAGTGAACATGCCTTCGTATTTCAGCGTGTATATGTACATATGGACTGAGTGTCTGCACTGTGAGTGCAAGTGACAATGTTAGTATAGATGTATATATCAGTGCACACACACACATACTCAATCACACACACACAATAACAGTTGTAAGTGAATGTGTGTACATTGGTGCATTAGACCAATATTTCTATACGCAGTTTAAGTGTAGAGTGACAGTATTTGGAATTTTAAATTAAATTAAATTAAA
>JAODUD010000107.1:9303877-9313937 GCA_026784285.1 Stomatorhinus walkeri
CCTCAGCATTGCTTGGGACGGTGGGGGGGGTGGGGGACCAGGGAGTCTGGAGGAAACCCCACAATGACATGGGGAGAACATGCAAACTCCACATACATGTAACCCAGGCAGAGACTCAAACCCTGGTCCCAGAGGTGTGAGGCAACAGCACTAACCACTGTACCACTATGCCACCCCAAATTTGTATATTACAATTTCAATTTTCTGCAATATGCACCAGTCCCCCATAATAAGCAGTTATAAAATGGATGGATTATATTATTTGACTTGTCCTGTTTCGGATTGGTGCCCCATCCTGGGTTATTCCCTTTCTTAAGCCCTTTGCTTCTGGGATTGGTTCTGATCCCCACAACCCTGCATAGGACAAGCGGGACTTGGTTCATCCAGCTCTTGAATCTATGTCAGTGTATGAAAAGTAACAAGGAACAAGCTAGTTTTTGTAGTTATTTAATAAATATGTCATGTTGGTCATTTAACTGGATGAGTCATATGGATGGATTTTCATACTGATGCTACACTATGCCAAATTGGATCTGTCTTTCACCGGGTAATCATGACTACTAAGACCCAAATGCAGAAACAATTATGTGATTGTTCCAGGAATTCCTGTGATTGTAGTAAGCTGTCCTCTGTTTTACAGAAAGGTAACGCACAGAAAGTAGGCCATTCATCCACTTGAGATTATTCTTGGACATTTTTATAGGTCAAAGTCATTTTCTCCCAACCAGATCAAATAATTTATTTCAATTAATTTTTATAATGGGGTCTTCCTAATAAGATCCCTGATCACTTAACGTATCATCTAGAATCAACAGCACCTTTAAGTCTGTAGGTAGATACTGATTGAACAGCATAGGAAGATATGGCTAATTCCTTTCAAGAATCAGTAATCCACAGGGTTGGCAACTTGGTCAGCAAGATTTTCAATTCAAAATCATGTACATGTATGTAACGGTTTTATTACCTTATAAATAGACGGTTTGCAAGCTACCCCAACACTGTGGATGTAGCTTGTATTAGGTTTATAATGGAATAATATAGATTTGCTGTAAGATTTCTTGTGTGAGCTAAAAGAGTGTCACACCAAACGCATGAGAGCTGGCAACCATGAATCCATCTTTTAATTTTCCAGTACCACTTGTGCTGCACGGGCTTATTTTGAGTATATACCAGGAAAAAGCCTAAAATGAGATACCATGGACAGGATTCCAATCATTACAAGACACACTATTACAAATAGTTGAGAGAACTATTCATATAACCACTTGTTCTTGGACTGTACAAAGAAATTGGCTCACACACAGGAAATTAATTCACAATGGCCAGACCTGTTTTAAAGAAATGGCACAAACCCTCTTTTCCAGTTAAAATTCAACCCTGACATCGTGTGATTTTTCAACTGCATTCACTGTTATCTGTAAATTCTTAATTAACCGTCCATCCATCCTTCCATCAATCCATCCATTTTTTTATACATGATTGCCCTAACAGGGTGCCTATCCCGAAAACTACGTTTGCAAGGCAGGAAATAACCACGGAACTGTAGGTCCATACCAATATTGGCATTTTCATTTTTTCATTAATTATTCATTGACCAAAATAGGCAATGCGAATTTTAATTAATTCCTTTAGTAGTTATTTGAATAATTATGTTATGTAAAAGGTTCCCCCGTTCCACAGGTTGCATTGCAAGTATCCCTGCCTTCAAGTCATGTCGGAAAAATCGTAAATACGACATAAGAGCAGATGAACGCCACCATTAAGTCGTATTAACCAGTGGGAAACTCGGTATTTTCTTTAAGTCCTGACTTCCTGGCGTATCATTACAATAATCATGGCAATGGATAGCTCCACTATGAAAGGCAAATTACTTTTAAAACAGTACGTTTTATGAAGCGTATCATTGCAAAACAGTTTATTGTTCTTAATGTTCAAGAGATTGTTAATGAATGGTGTACTGTGGAAAAAAATGCTAGGTTTTGTCTCAATATTTGATATGTAGCTGGTCAGCTACCTATGGTGTTTAGGCAAGGGATTACGAAAAGTTCAATTAATGCTATGAATGCGTTCTGGCGTTGGAGGAACGAAAAAAATAACAGTAAAACAAAAAGTATATAGCTTTCTTATCGCTTCCATTTGGTTCCGACTAAGCCAATTCCCTAGTCAGACCTTCCGACTAACACTTAAACGCAGATACGTCAAGGTACTATCGCGTCCCTTAGGCTCGACGAAGCGTTTGCGTCATGTACGTAGTGCACGTAGAGCACGTAGGGAAAAGCACGTGTAGAGGAGGGTGTGGCTGCGCGCTTTTGCGCAGCGGAAAATGTATGCCTGATTGTGATATGAAATGATATTCTCAAAAAATATTACATTTAACTAGGGATGTCCATTTCAGATTTCTCATTAATCGCCTACCGTTAACGATAGAAAAAAGTTGCTATTCAGAATGGATGCGTGTCCCTCACCAAATACCTATACAGAAATGCTGTAGAAATTAGAAATGCTTTATTTTTTCAATGACATTTTCAATAGTCATTAGCAAACTTTACAATGAATAAAACATTTAATCCTCCAGCGCCAAGTGCGTTAACTGGCAGGTCCGGCTCCCGTGTAGGAAAATATTGTAGAACTCAAATGAACTGCAAGTAGCCCGCACAGTTTTTAACGTATAGCACGGAGAGTGCCGTAACAAAAACCAGCTCAGCTGTCGGGAATATTTAATCTTGCCTAATGAATGATCAGTAACAAACGTCGATGTTTGCACGTATGCATACGCCTTCGTGAGTTGATAGGCTATATATCCAAGCAGATAGTTCTTTTACATTCTCCGTTCTATGCGTTTACCACGCTGCAAGCTTAACATATTTTTATTGCAATTACAATTTATTACATTTACCTCCCCTCATTACATAGACGAGCCTTCTAAGGCAATAGCATTTAATCTGTGTTTTTGGTTTTGGGATGAAACACTTCTTGTGACTGTAACAAGGTAATTTCCCTGGGATACGGCGTGAATATTGCACAGCAGAGCTGGCTAGTGTCAAGTCTGTCTGTTTATTTGAAACAAATATTAAATAGTATGGTATAGAACTGTAATTTATTTAACTTCCATTTGTAAGTTGCGGCATTTTAGTTGTGTACACGTCTTAAAAGTAAGAATATAATTTCATGTTGCAATCAGGAACCGATTCCACAGATACATTTCCCGTCGTGGCGGAGCGTGCCCGTGACGTCAGAGGCAGAGCGTGCAGCGGCAGCTCCTCTTGGTATAAAGCTGGTGTCCGGCATTACGCCATTTTGCGTTTCTGAGAGAAGAACGAAGGAGGCAGTGACGAAGCAAGGACACGTTTTCGTTATTACGCGAATCTTTAAGGTATTCTTACATTTATTTACCAATAAGCAGGCCCATATTTATATAATCAGGAGTACATTCGCATTATTTGTTTTTAGGCTGCTATATTTGTAGGGGTGGGAATCGGACAAACGCATTGTTTTGAGATCGGCAGCCGTTGTTTCCACATGCTGTCCATGACGTGGATATTGGTATTTGATCCAAATTCATTTGAACTTTATCTTTGTCGTTAGGCTTTTCACCTCAGCCCCAAACATTTATGTGGAATTTTGGATTGCGTCGCTAAGAAATGGCGGTAGCTTACTCGCCGCACATCGTTCTCATTCGCACGGTTTCGCCATTTTGAGTTTCGCGATGGCTGCTAAGTGGGCTATGGCTGCTAAGGCTGTGTCTCGGTGGACGTTTTTGTCCAGGCTCCTTCAGTAGAGCGGATGTAGCTGAAATTGTAGCCAATCAGTTGCATGGAAACATCTTGTCGCAAATCACACTTTTATACTCTGCACAGATGCAAGCAAGAAATCTGTGTGAAGGCCCCGATCGATTTTCTTAATGGTTTGTGGGGTAGTTACAGTACCATGAATTGGACATTAATCTGTCTGAGGACTATCGTAACTGATTTTACATTTCCATCCGGTAATCGTTTCATGCTTCGATTTGTTTTCTATATATGCGGCGTTTATTAAGCACGTTGGGTCCCCGTTCTCCTAAATTTAGCTGCACGCATGCGTGGGTCACAGGTCCTAGTACGGTTTCTGCGACTACTGTATGTCTTGCTTGCGTATGGTTATAGCCGAGCCTGTCCTTGCAAGTTGCATTGTTTTCCTACCCGAATTTAGTAATTGGACCAATATTAGTAATGGGGCTAAAACAGTTTGTCTCGAACAGGTTAGGTGTTAAAAAGTGTTACATGTGACATGTCTAGTTGATTTAACATTACCAGAATGAGTCACTGCTTCTTGAATGACAATGTGGTTGTGCGGCTGGTACGGTCTGGATTGTTCAGAATCTTTGACTATTTTTTGTCTTCTGATATGTGATGAATCAATGTGTTTTCTTCCCCTGTTACAGTTGGTCCAACTTCAAAACATTGCGGACAGTTGAAATGGGAGGTAATTGCCATCTTAATTGTGATCCGGCTGTTGGCCGGATTATGATTTTTAGTAATTGGTACTGTAGTTTTAAGCAATTGAATCTAGCTGTAATGTATTAAGATTAACTTCCACTGTGTTGCTTTGCCCTCCAGATCCCAGTGTGCACAGAGATTGCCCTCTTGACTGCAAAGTCTATGTAGGCAATTTGGGAAGCAGTGGTAATAAGACTGAATTGGAGCGTTCATTCGGGTACTACGGCCCCTTGCGCAGTGTGTGGGTGGCCCGGAACCCCCCCGGTTTTGCCTTTGTGGAGTTTGAGGACCCCCGTGATGCAACTGATGCTGTGCGTGAGCTCAATGGAAGGTAAGGAGCAATCGCATATTGCCGTTTTGGTAGCTCGCAGCTTGGGTACATTTAAACGTTTGCTTCTTCCAGTGCTTCCATTGTTGTGCAGTGTAGGTTTCAAGTGAGTCTAAGATCTGTGCTTCGTTGGCTGTCGTCTAAATCACAGAACACTCTGCGGGTGCCGTGTCCGGGTGGAACTGTCCACTGGGGAGAAACGTTCTTGGAACAGGGGGCCGCCCCCTTCATGGAGCCGCCGACCTCGGGATGACTACCGTCGGCGCAGCCCCCCCGCACGCAGGAGGTAAGCCTGCCCTTGTCTTTTCCACTTGTAAGAAGTGGCTTTGAAATCTTGTCCTCGTTAGTCACTTTCCCTGGCAGTTTAAAAAATTCAAGGTGGAGTTCCATGATCACATTTCCTGTTAAGCCACAGGCCTGGTTTTACTGAATCCACAGAATGTTTTGGGAAGTGAGGAATAGCTGCAGAATAGTGCTGGTTTTACTGCATTTATAATGTGTACTATTGACTGTCAGCTAGCAAAGGTACGTGCAATGCCACAAACCAGATGTGGTGCTTTTTTCTTTTGGATTAGTTTTTTTTTTTTTTTTTTTTTGCTCCCTTCCCTCATTATAAAAGCAGCAGGGTAGAGCTGTTGCTAGTGGTACTGCAGGATACATTGCAGTCCTCCACTAATGAAACAAAACTTGTGGTCATTCGGTATGTTGCTAGTTTGCGTTTCTTGGAGCCTAGATTTATTGCTTTGGGGCAGATTCTTTCAGAATGTGCACTGGATGTCTTGTTAGCCTTTGTTTCATTATGAAGTTTGCTTTTTAATCTATATTAATAAAAACGAACCCCGTTGCAGAGTCATCACCATGCCTCTTCTCGGCACCCTCTGAGTTGGTCAACTAGTCCTCTTTCAGCATCATGTGACCAGCGTGCCCCATCAACTTGGCTGGTGTCATGTCACATGACCCAGGCTTGGCCAGTCGTCAGGTTGCACCGCCCATTGGTTCCTGACCGTGCTGTTCTCAGCGTCCTCTCCAACCTTAAATCGGCAGCGGCCTACCTCATATTTACGACCAGTCAGCTATTTACTTTCCCAATGTCAACACAACCTACAAGCAGCAGCCCTCGGCTAACCAATAAAAGCAGGAAAAATCCGCAGCCAGCCCCCAACAGCCAACCATCTAAACACCTTGCAACATCTGGCAAATCCTTTCAGCATACTCTGCCTTCCCGGCCTCCAGTCTGCTTTTCCTTCGCCATTTCTAGCTTGTTGAGAACCAGAAAAACTAGTAAGTTTTCCCTGCTTCGTACAGTTTACTCCTGGTTCATTTTAAAAGCTGCTTCATGAGGTTAACCGATTTTGCTTAAACCTTCGAAGGTGTCAGTTTAAAGGTGAACAGGTCCCATTGTAGGATATGACATGTCGGTTGAAAAGATCATTGTAGGTATGTCATTGGAGAGCTGTCACCTTTAAACTCCTAGAACAGAAATAGATGAATTGAATGTTCTTTGCCCAATAGAATGTCTGGGCCATGCCATGGTTTAGTATGACTGGACCTGGATGTGTGTAGTGGTGTGTGAGCCTGGTCCTCCTTAGTACCAGTCACATCGGCAGTGTGTGCCTGCATTTGCATTTTTATTAAATGCGTGCAGTTCCAATATGATTCCCTCTCCTCCCCCACAGGCAGTTCAGTCCAGGCTTCCTCTTGGTGCCTTAGCATGTTCTTGTCCTTGCATTGTCTCTCTACAGAGACGTGCAACACCTCTGTCCAGGTGTGAGCTTGAGCTTCCCCCACCATCTGCCTCCTAATGGGGATGCTAGGAACCCTCCCCAGGTGATGGGGGGGGGGGAAAAAGCCATAGCTCCTGTGGGGTGTCTGCAGAAGTAGGACTTGCCTTTCAGAATCTTCCCCAAGTTTTCAGTGATTTTTCTGACATACACTCTATCTCTCTCCGTCCTCTGTTCTCCCTGCACCCAGATCTCCACGTAGGAGGAGCGGCAGTCGCAGTCGCAGCCGGTAATTCATGCTTTGTTCCCATTGGCTTAGCCATATCGGCCTATTACAGCTTTTTGAATTTGCGTTTAATATACTTTGATCTTGCTTGGTGGGATTTGCACCTACATTAAGGCATTTTGGATTTGTGCAGATCTCTCTCCAGAGACAGGAGGAGGGATAGGTCCTTCTCTCGTGACAGGAACCACAAACCTTCACGCTCATTCTCCAGATCTCGCAGGTGCGTTTGCTCCGTTGGTTCTGTCCTTTTAGTAGTGATGTTGTGAATTAGGCTGTCTTGTTCTGCTTTACCTGTTAGATTTAGCTGGCTGTAAGATAATCCAGCCATACCACCGCAGTTCCAATTATCATATATCCAATCATTCACGAGATGTGGCATGCCAGTGGTGGTGCATATAAACTGCCAATCGGTGTGTAAGTTTGTGTTGAACTAACCTATCCATTTTTTTTTCTTAGTCGTTCCAGGTCTAATGACAGAGTAAGAAGAACCTGAAAGCATCGTCTGAACTTGCTTGCTCATACTTTAAGATTTATATGGACTTTGAGCTCTTTTTTCCTGTGATGTGCAAGGCGACCAATTCCAACAGTGTATGCAAGATAGTAATATGCCGATTTGTATAAATGTGTTCAGTTCTTGTACAGTCCGATGAGCACTATGCCCATCTGGACATTGGGATCTGTAAAATGCCTGAAGGAGGGTGATGCTGTTGGCATGTTTGGAGTGCCATGTGATGTGAAATAACCCCCTTTTTTATTTTTTCCCTTTTCCACCTGTCTTTTGAATTAAATTTGTTTGTAGAAATCTGGTGTGTTTTTGAGTGCCACACTTGCAGTGTGTGAAATGCATCTCATGCCTTCCAGCTTCTATGTGCTGCTGACCTGTCGCCTTCGTGTAGCTCTGCTACATTTTATGTGCTGGAGGGTTGGTTCAGGGATGTCAGTGGGGCAGCATTTCTAGGTATAGTGCTGGGTTTCACACTGAGACGGTAGCTTCCTTTGGACATGTGTATCTAGGCTTGGGTTTTTTTTTTGCCCTTACTCAAAGTTCCCACTGTAGAACTGTTCTGCTAAATGGAAATTCAACTGCCCCCTTACTGTGACTGCAGATACTTTATCACTAGGTCATTCAGAAAGTGCATCTTCAGCATCTCTGATTTCACCCTTCTGTAATATGTTTCCATAACCCTTGGCAATAACAGCCTCCACATTTTTCTTGTCATTGTCTGCTAGTAATTATTCTCATTCTGTTGCATTTCTCTCCAAGTTTTTAATGTTTGTTGGCTTGTATGGTGCCTTGACAAACACCTTCCCCCACAAACGCAAAACAACTTGTGTGCTCATATCCTACACCTCAGCTTTCAAGGAACCACCATTTTAAAGACATTTTAGAACTATTATTTTGGAATTGATTTTATTAATTGCATTGGCATTACCAGGTTAGAACTGCAGTCCTGAGATTTACCCCACTCGTGCCAAGGTTAAATAGCTCACACGGTGTTATATTTGCGACACGTGCAGATTTCACAACTTTTTTTGGTGCGGGCCCCCTATCCCGCCCCGGCACGATTCTGGGTGGCTGCCAATGTTATCCATACCCAAGTCCGTTCGCGTATTCCACGGATACATCGTTTCTATGATTTCACGCTACATGAAATATGTATTTGCGATGCATAGTCACCGATTATACGATTAATTTTTATTCATATATAAAAATTTCAAACCATGGAAGGGGCTAGTTAAACCCTCGACGGAAAATATCCCGGAGATTGATTGATCTATCTCTAGAACAGATGCAATGAAAGGGAGGGTTTCCATCTTCAATATATACAAATTCCGCGCATGCTTCGCCGAGCCTGCTTGGAATTCTGGGTCGCCCCTCTAAACAGCCAATCCGTGACCACTACGCGCCAACCCGCTCATTTCATCCAATCATATGCACCCTCCCGCCCCGATGTCCAATGTGAATTCGCACCGCCCCTAACTGGAGAGCCAAACTCGGATTGTGAGTGGTCTGTGGCTATCAGTGATGTAATTCACAAGTACATAGTAACAGAACTGAACCACAGATCTGCGTTTCACTTTATTGCTGAAATGTAGCGACTGACGTAGTTGCTGGGGGCGAAGGGATTGTTTCTATAGCTACCAAGTACAAATCGGTGCGCCTACAGTACGCAATCATCTCACAATTTGGCGCCGCATTGAGCACAGAAAGGTGCGACGTCCCAGTACTTGTCAGTGCTGAGATCTTAATTTCACGCCTAAACATCAGACATTCCGGGTTCAGCAATGCTGTAAATCGCTGTAGTGAATAAGATTAGTGTTAAAAATGCCGCCTGCGACCACGATAATTACACAGAATGTATTTATGAGAAGAAATATATAAAATGTTCTACTTGTAAGAAAATAATTTGCGAATAAACACCATACACTGGTAATGATGATTTTTAACAGCAGAGTAGGCCTACTTGGAGTGTATGTGCGTGATTCTTAATTAAATAATTTTTAAATAAATAATTTTGATATGTATTTAATGTGCCAATAAATTATACAAATTTATAGGTGTTCTATATTTAACTTTCCCGGGTTCGGTGACTACGGGAAAAACGTGGAAGAAGATTCACGTGCGTCTGCGGCTCAGGCTCCGCCCATGCTCCGCCCATGCTCCAGCCGCGTGGCAACCCGCCCACCGACGTTATAATTCCTCGGCGCCGGCAAACGTTCATCATAATTTTTTTGCGAACGGCAGAACGTAGTTTTATATTGAGACTGGGTGCTATTTGGCGCTCTTGATTTGCACATATTACATATATATTCCCGTTTTCTTCTAAGAAATATTGTTATATTTCGAAGTACGACGTAATCATAGAAGACACGGTCTTCTTTTCCAGCGAAACTAGTTAATCTATAACCATTCGAAGACTTCACTGGATCAGGACACGTAAGTTTGTCGGTTTATTTTCTTTGAAACGTTTGAGTTTTGTATAATCTGGAGAAATTTTTTGGTGATAGGCAGGTTTCAATGATTTGTTTTTTAATGTGTGTTTATATAGATTGGTTTGTAAGGACCAGATGCTTTGGAATTAGCTGCTTTTTATATTATACTTACAAGTTAGTACAAAACCTATGGACTGTTCATTATGAATGGAATAGTCGTTTCTTGTTATGTTATTTGGCTTTATAGCATTTTGTTTGTGTGCTTCTCTATCAGACACGAGCTCTGTATTCACGTGCGCTGTTCCCGCATACGTCA
>JAODUD010000107.1:9342060-9353197 GCA_026784285.1 Stomatorhinus walkeri
GGAGATGACGAGGGACTGAACGAGTATCTGGGTAGCCTGTGTGGAAAGGAATGGACGTATCCTTCTGATATTAAACAAGAGAATAATTATAATAGCCAGGTGTCCCAGTACTTTTGTCCATATAGTATGTTTGTATGTACATGACAGGTCTTGACAGCTGTATCCAGTCTCTAGTGGTGGATGGTAGACGTGTCCTTCTACAGCTATGGGACACTGCTGGACAGGAGAGGTAAGAGTTTCTACTTAAGTTCATAATATGAATTGCATATGCAGTATTAATAATTTTGGCAGATTACAGCCACCCCTTCACATTCACAAGGGTCTGGGGTAGATGTGCCCCACAAATGAGAAGGTTTGCAAATAATACTTGTGCCCATTATTAAAAATGCAAAATTAATGGCACTGAAAAGTTGAAAAGCAAGTGTGACAGATGTGAGGTTCCACAGTCACAGAGATGGGTCTGACACATGAGTGAGGCTGGTTGCAGAGACAAAGATGCGTGGCACACTCAAGCGAAGATGCGTAGATCCCATAGTCCGACATACATTTTAATGTTTTCATATATATAAATGATTTTATGCAATCCAAATAATCATTTTTGGCTTACACATTATCTGGGCATTTCTGCAGTCTTTCAGAGAACTCCAAATGCATTCCCATTTCATTATCCATGGCCAAGTCATGAATAACTTCATCTGTTGGGGCAACTGTGTGTTTGTCTATATATGCTTTCAGTTACAATGTGTCGTTCTCCTCAGGTACCACAGCATCACTAAACAGATCTTACGCAAAGCCCAGGGACTGATGCTCATGTACGACATAACTTGCATTGATAGTTTCAACAGTGTCCAATACTGGATGTCCTGCATTCAGGTAGTGTCCTTATACCAGTGTATCTGTCATTCTGTCAGACCCTCTTAATCTCTTCAGAAGCCAGACACAGCTGCTCTCAGCAGGAGCTATAATGATTAAACAGCAGAACACTGATCAAAATGCTGCTAAGTCCAGTAGGAATCCTGCTATTCTGCATTGAAAAACATGCATCAGAAAAGTTTTGTGTGTGTGTGTGTGTGTGTGTGTGTGTGTGTACACACACGCACACACAATATATTGCCAAAAGTATTGGGACACCCCTTCAAATCTGAAATGAATTCAGATGCTCCTATCACTTCCACAGCCACAGGTGTATGAAATCAAGCACCTACACATGCAGACTGCTTCTACAAAAACCAAGCACCTATGCATGCAGACTGCTTCTACAAAAACCAAGCACCTATGCATGCAGACTGCTTCTACAAACATTTGCAAAGGAATGGAACCCAGAGAACTTCATAGAATGAGTTTCCATGACAGCAGCCTTACATCGCCAAATGCAATGCAAAGTGTCAGATGCAGTGGTGTAAAGCACGCCAGCACTGGACTCTAGAGTGGTGGAGACTTGTTCTCTGGAGTGGTGAATCACGCTTCTCTGTCTGGCAATCCAATGGAAGAGTTTGGGTTTGCTGGTTGCCAGGAGAACAACACTTGGATTGTGCCAAGTGTAAAGTTTGGTGGAGGGGAGATTAGGGTGGGGGTTGTTTTTAGGGGTTGGGCTTGGCCCCTTAATTGGCCTGCACAGAGCTTTGACCTCAACCCAATAGAACACCTTTGGGATGAATTAGAGCAGAGACTGCGAGCCAGGTCTTCTCATCCAACATCAGTACCTGACCTCAGAAATGCTCTCCTGGAAGTATGGTCAACAATCCCCATAAACACACCCCTAAACCTTGTGGACAGCCTTCCAAGAAGAGTTGAAGCTGTTATAGCTGCCAAGAGTGGGCCAGCTCCTTATTATGTATATATTAAGAATGGGATGTCATTAAAGTTTGTGTGCAAAGGCAGGTGTTCCAATACTTTTGGCAAAACAATGTATGTGCAAATTGTACATAATGGAATTGATACAGCATGATTTCTGATTAAGATTAAAATGACTCATATTGCAAAGTCAGATATCCCACTGCATTTCAAACTAAGGTCAGCTTAACAACCTGAACTGGTCATAATTTTCTAACAAATTAAGTCTCTTAGGACAGTTTTAGCCTCAGCGTTTTTATGGTTTAGGTTAATTGAAACCATGTAAACAGGTCTGACTCTTTAAACATATAAGTGAGAAAGGCTTTCTCGCATGATATTTTATCTATAGTGATCTTCCCTCTAACAGGAAGGAGCCACAGATGATGTCATCATTATGTTGCTGGGCAACAAAAATGACAGCTTCAAACGAGTTGTCCCTCTCCATGAGGGGGAAAGATTAGCTAAGGTTAGTATAATGACATACTAACATCTGTCAACATCTGTCAACTTCAGCTATTGGATTTTGTAGACCATAGCATGTATACAGAGTCTTTGGTTAATGTCTGAATATTTCATAGTATTATCACTATTGCTAAACTTTTAATTACAGTAGGTTATTTTATTTTTACAGAAGCTTACAGATGATTTCATCAGTTTCTGCCCAGTTTTTCCCTAAACAATATAAATTCAGTAGGGTATTTCCAGAAACACTTAAAATTATTTTATGGTTAGTCATTACGACTGACAACACACCACTGATTTTCCACTGAACTGACCAAGGAACTACTAAAATAAGGGCAGTAGAAGTGTTGGAGAGTTGTTTATATTTTAAGCATATTTACCATCATAACCTAGCCTACGTGAGCTAGCTGGTTCTACTTGAGTATCTTCTGTCGCTGTGATGGAGAATTTTTTCAGAAAAATAAGTTCAAATGTCACACTTTTGAGTCTCACCATAACAAGGGTCTAACATGCACTTTGAATATATTCTATGTACGTTAAGTAAATATCAACAAAAAACAGTTATGGTGTTAATGAAAGAATTGACTCTGAACTACAAACATAAAGCTGTTTACTGTTGAGTTTAACTTCTTCATAAGAGAAACAGAAGCCAATATTGGTTGTAGGCTACACTGAAAATAACAGATCTTATTACCACACAGCAAATAACCCACAGAACTGTCCATAGTAACCATATGAATGCTAATTTTGGACACTATTTTTGATCTAAGTACTTGCGCAAGGCAGAATGCAGCACGTATTCTTTGGTCGGGTTGTCTCATGATATCGTTATAGTGTATTGAGCAATATGAGGTCCTGACATTGGTTACTGGGTATCTGTTTCTTTTAAAGGAGTACAGAATTAAGTTCATGGAGTGTAGCGTTGCCACTGGGGAGAATGTGACACTCTCGATGGAAACTTTGGCCCGGTATGTCCCTCAGCAAATCTATGATTAGGAACCATAATTACTGTAAATGACCGTCGTTAATTTTCCTTACAGCATCACTGTTATTGCACCATAGAGATTGGAATGTGAATGCTACTTACAAATGCTATTTGCATTTTGCATGATGCTACAGCAGGACTGTTAGCATATACTGTATAGAAGGACTTTCTGCTGTTACGCTTCGTGTTTCTGTGCCTCCAGGATGCTCAAACAGCAGACGGATCAGAGGGAAGAAGCACCATTGATCTTGCGCAAGGAGCAGTCGAAGAAAAAATCAGGCTGCTGCTGATTGGCTCTTAGAGATGCCTTCCAAAGCACTCAGCTTCTTTTATATTGTTCACATACCCATATAAACAAATTATAAAGTGCCATATAATTCAGGGTTTTTTTGCCATGGGAAACCACAGAAATTAGCCAAAGATCACAAACAAATGGGACATTTACAAAATCCTACTGTGAGCATCAAAACATTGCCCTAGCTGTACAAAGACTGTGACTGTGAAATATGTAAATGTATTTTCTGCTGATAACAGTAACAGTGGCCAAGAGGAAGCCGCCAATCTTGGCCCATAGGCTCATGTTTGCAATTCATAAAAGCACAATTATTGCAACTATTCTGCCATGTTCACTATTAAAGTTTATTAATGCCTTAAGAAATGGGTCGTTGGCTTTCTTGCAGAAATGAGTGGGAGTTTATCTATAGCTCATTGAAGCTGTCAGTACTGCCAAAGAAATGCCAACGGGGCTGTGTTTAGTATGCTGTGATTTTCTATAACAGACCCGATGCTCTATTATACTTTTGGTAGGATACTGTAAATTGAGAATTACTATCTTCATGCACTTTTATATCTGTAATTTGCAAAACGTTTCTCAGCTTTATGTAATACTCAAAACAATGTACATAAAAATATGCATTAAACAATAAAAAAAAACAGTGTACATTTTTTTTTTTAATAAACCTGCCATACTTGCAGCGGGAGTGGGATTTTGTAGGAAACATTTTGTTTTTATCGAGCTCAGATGCAACTGCCATTTACTATAAACAAGATCCAGCAATGCAATGACAGTCTGAACCAACAGGGAACAGATTTCTTTGACATATCAGAACCATCATCTGTCTTCCATTCTGCACATAGGTTGCAGGTTCTAAACCCTGGGGACTGCCCCTGGAATCACAGGGCACTCACTCAAACTACGGGGCAGTTTTGAGATGTCAGTTTGCCTATTTCTGCCTAATCGCCTGAGGAAACTTAACAGCTCAGTTCAACAAGCAAGACTGTGGCTCAGACTCTTCAGGTGTGTAATGCAACAGAGATGGAGGTTAAAAAACAGCCACGTAGGCCAGTGATTGGAGCTGAACCATTTCTTTTGCAATATTTTGTGCAAAGTTACATTCAGTTACTTCCCTTTTACTCCCCACATCATTTCACAACTCCCTTCCTAGTGCCCCATACCTAGTATCTGCGTCAGTCTTACTGACCTCTTACTATCTGAGCACATGCTATCATACAATTTTGCTCAATGTCATTTGCACTACGTGTACTGTCTTTGCATTTTCTCTATGTGTTTGTATACTTGACCTAATTGGCTATATGCTAAATAGTTTCCCCCAGGGATCAATAAATTTGGTAACACTTCCTATGAAGTTCTCATTTGTAATGCATTCTAGATACCTTCATACCTCAAACATGAGCTCTCATGGGAACTGCTCTGAACCTCCTAACCTGTAGAGGGCAGAAAACACAACCCTCTGTTCGTTAGAAAACCTATAGATCAGCCAGTGTTTCCGAAGGGACCCATATACCTGTGCACCTGAGAGAAAAGTTTGGAAGGAAAGGCTCCACTGGGATGCAAATAAAACACTCACAGTAAAAACACTGGAGACGCAACTGGAGATGGGCATTTAAAATGTATAAATTAAGTTTGAAATGCATGAACTCGAAGTCATACAGACATAAAGTCATCTCACCAGTATTTAAGTCAGGATCAGTAGCTTGTCTGATCAACTATCATTTATTTACTTGTTCATGTTTCAACTACATGCCTGTTTAGTTTGAGGGTGTTATATTATGAGTGAAAGTGTAATAGTCTTATGGGCATCAACTATTGGCTCAATTTGCATTGTATTATTGTGTTAAAAAAAGCCACGGTTTATGTTGTAGAAAAGCATCTACTGTTTGCATTGTTAGTATAGCTCATTTCAATGAAGTGGCATAATATATTGTGTTGCTTGTGTATTTAAGTAAACGTAACGTGACTTCCTAATTTTTACTACTTAGACTTTATTAGTCTACTTTTACTTTATTTGTGACAGTGACGACCCGGATATTGATGAATAAAACAGATGTTTAGTTAAAAAAATGTTTATTTAAAATAAAGCAATATTGTTCTTGTTCACCTTTGAAGGATCTCAGCCTAACCTTCCAATTTAAGAAGATAATTGAGTTGTTCCTTTCATCCTTCAGTCTTGAGCAGGCAGTTTTTCAAGTTTGGGCAAAAGCTGATTTGTTGAAACCTAACATAACGGGACAGCTGAGAACCAACGTGGCAGTGGCAGAGATCGATAAACTGTCATCGTAGAGGGAGAATTGACAGGTAACAATGAAGGAGGAAACTCTTGGACAGACAGTGAAGCAGCTGAAGCAAGGAAGGACCTTAGCTAAAAGCGCCTTCACCAAGCAAGCCAACTTCCTGAGAAGGGCCGCTGGAAACATGAGCATGAGTGAACTACAAGAGTTCAGGGAGGTAATTTCTCTAGAACTATGGGGCCATGGTGTTCTTCAGATGGGAGACAGAGCAAGGCATTCACATCAGATTGGTTGGGTCCAAGCAAAGGTCGCACCACTTGACCGAAAAGGAGAACCAGTCAAAGCTGAAATCTCTGGTGCCGTCTTCGCAGTATGACTCCGAAGGTACATTGAAAAGCATAGTCGGATGTTGATTGAATGATGGCTTCATCTTCTGGATAGCCAAACTGTGTTGGGAATAATCCAAATAGACAGTTACAGATAACAGGCCTTCTTCGTGAAGAGTTGGAGAGACCCAGAGATCCTCGTCTGTCAATGACTGGTGTTGGATCCCAGGACACCTCAATGTTGCAGACATCATAATAAGAGAGGTAACTCTAGAGGGCCAACAAGAGAATTCAGTGCCGCTGAATGACCTTCCTGCATTTTCAGAACTTGAAAATGAAGCCTCCAAGCATGGAACTGAATGGAGTTTGAAATTTCATTAGGTCACATTCCTCTGTCTGGCAATCTGATGGAGGAGCCTGGGTTTGGCAGTTACCAGGAGAACGACACTTGCCTGACTGGATTGTGCCAAGTGTTGTGCTTGGTCCCTTAGTTCCAGTGTAAGGAAGTCTTAATGCTACAGCATTCTAAGCCATTTTGGTCAATTTCATGCTCCCGATTTTGTGGGAACAGTTTGGTGACGGCCCCTTCCTGTTCCAATATGACTGTGCAACAGTGCACTAGTCCATAAGGACATGGATGAGCGAGTCTGGTGTGGAGGAATTTGACTGGCCTTCACAGAGCCCTTACTTCAACCCAACAGAACAGGCTTTCTCGTCCAATATCAGAGTCTGACCTCGCAAACACTCTCCAATAAGAATGATCATAAAATTCCCATAAACACACTCCTAAACCTTGTGGACAGCCTTCCCAAAAGAGTTGAAGCCATTATAGCTGCAAAGGGTGGGCCAACTCCATATTAAAACCTAAGTATTAAAAATGGGATGTCATTAAAGTTCATGTGTGTGTAAAGGCAGGTGTCCAAATACTTTTTTGGCAATACAGTGTATGTGGCTGGGGTACACCCCCACTGTCGAACCCTAGATTGGAGGCCATCACAGGGCTCCCATGCAGATCCATATAGATGCAAGAAGAACATGACAACTTCCCAGCCCTCAGTCAAATTCACAGCCCTGGAGGTGCAAATGCTGCTTGCGTAGCTACTTGAGGACTGATTGTACAATATAGGTCAATATAGGTCCATCAAAACAAATATTTACAAATACAATGCAGCCTTTTTTTGTTGTGCTATCTTATGTTGCCGAAACAGGCACATAAAGACATTTTCCAGGTGTCACACTCCACTATTTCTACCACTGAGTGCTGGCCCATCAGAATGTATTTTTGAGAATGTTTGTGGGAAGCAGAAGTGAAATTCAGAAAAAGAAACCCCTTCTTGCTCCGTTAGCTGCAGGCTCCGCCTTCTTCCTTTTCATGATGCGCCTTATGTTCTGACTGCCAGAGGTGACTTCATTCTTTGCTGGAATGTTAACATCAGTCATTGCCAGTTATTTGTGACTTTGTAGGAAACAAAAATTAACCAGGTAAGAATGTCTTATTGATCTTTCCCGCAAAAGATTGATGGCAGAGTGATCTAAATGTTAGATTTTACATGTTTTGTTCTTTGGGACGTGTAGGTGAAGGGTTTGTTTCTTTTTGGGTTGTCAAAAGTTACATTCTTTCCGTAAAATCATCGAGCTTTTCATTTTTACATTGTATGTATATTGGCAAAGCTGAACTGTTGCCGCTTCCTAAATGTCAGACATCACTAACACTCCAAGTTCATCTTTATTACATTAAAGCTGTGTTTTGTTTTCAGTGAAAACTTGACAACAGCATGCTGTTAATAGCTTATACTTTCGAAGTGTTATTTAAACTAGTTTTTAGCAGGTATTACGGTTATCATAATGCAGTATTCTTTAGATAGACCTGATGCTGAACCTTTTCAATTTACTTTCAAGAATGAAATGAGGCTGTAATACCAAAGTGGGTCCTGATAGTAAAATAGTTTTTTTTGGTGGGGGGTGGGTTGTACGAAAGACAGCACCTTTTAACTACAACAGTTCACATTCAGCTCAGGAGACCTGTCTTGACAAGATATAAGCAAAACAAATGAAAGTAAATCTAGACAAAAAAAAAACACTTTGTCAAAAATAGGGAAGTTGATCTGTTTGCAGTAAAACATTAAAAAAGTTAATAAGATTTCAAGGAAGTTGATATATAGCAGCGTGGAGGGAAGACCTGCTGCGCAGACTGTTGGTATTGTGGCACAGACTAGGAGTGACTCAAGATTAAAAGTTTCAAAGCTGGGTTTCACACAAAGTTATTGCCTTGTTTGGAAACTTTGTTTTAGTGTGGTAGGAAGGAGGGTTTCTAGCACATATCAACATGCTGGTTGTCCCTTTGCCTGTTATGGTCAGGTACCAGAATAAGGGTTTTGTTGCTGCAGAAGAGAAATCATATGATGGGTGTACAGGGGTGATAGGATTGTTCACATTCTGGTTGCATGTATAAGTGGTTTAATTGGAGCTGAATTATAAGATATGTAGGTATCTGATTGTGCAGGACTACAAAAGGTTGTATTGTTCAAAGATTATAAATGTATGAAGTAAGCTTATTTTGCTAGTTGTCATTGCAGGTATGTCCTTTCTATAAAAATTATTTAAAGAGACCTTCCCCCTGACTCCAGTCTTCTACTACTGTGAATAGGGCCATTAAAATGCAATAGCAATTTCTCAGCAGGAAATCGCATAGAACATAGATCTATTCATATTCATTTTTGTACAAGGTTGCAGAACCTCTAGACCAGGGGTCGACAATCTTATGCGCAAAGGGCCAATGTGCATGCAGGTTTTTGGGATAACCTTTAGGTCACCTGTTCAAACCCAGGTGTGAGGACTCTTCAGCCATTCAGTCTTCTAATTAGTAATCTAATTAGGGAGTTGCGGTGAAAACCCGCACACACAGCGGCCCTTTCTGGATAAGATTGCCGACCCCTGGTCTAGAGTCTGTCCTAGGTAGCACAGGGCATGGATGGGGTGCAAATCCATCATAGAGCACAGACACACAAACTAAAGGTAATTTAACAACATGACTTTTTTCGTGTAGCTGAAGGAAACTCACACATTACAGGCAGGACAGGTGGTATGTGTGCATGTCTTGATGAGACACACAGCAAAGCAATTCTCTGTTTATAGATTTCAGAATTTTTTCTTTTGATGCACAGGAAATAGCGTGATGTAAAACTAAACGTGTCATTTAAAGATCGATTCCACACAAAATTAATTTTGTCGTTTGTTTTTAGCTCTGTCAAGCATTTATCGGTTTGTATTTCCAACTCTTGTCTCACCCTGAAATGCATATATGAGAAGCTGTACAGGAAATATTAAATGGAAACTTGAAATGTAACAGGAACAGGAAGTGCAGTCAGTTTTGGGCTGCTGAGCATGACGCATGATTCTTTTTCTAAAGGCAGGTTTTTGACCCACACTGGTGTGAATGTTTAGAGGTCTTTGTGAGATGTGATGTATGAACTGTAAGTTATATTGACCTCTTTCTCTTTCACCAGGGCATAAAAGTGTTTTTCTGTAGGACTGAGCACCAGTCAACCGCGATGTCTCAGAGCTGTCTGAACTGTCTCAAGTACACAATGTGTGCGATCAACTTTCTCTGCTGGGTAGGCTTCAGTGTCAATCTCATTTAAACAGAGAGTGCTTCAAAAATCCTCCCTGATCGTCATTCAGTCAATTACAGTAGGTTCCACTGGAATCTACTCCATTATAGTCTATAAGGCGTGAGAGCTAAGCAGACAGCCAGTACATTTACCATCCAGATACCTTTTTAGCCAAATTCCAAGTTTGCCATTATATTCAACATGATAAAAAAACGAAGTGAAATTGCATCCATGTCAGTATATCAGTTTGTATTTATTTTGCCTGTTTCTGCCCTGGATTCTTCACGGAACATTTAATAAGCAGCTTTTTACCAAGAACTTAAAAGACACTTTAGATTTTGGCAAGGAATATGCTACTTTCACATTATGTTTATTGTGCCATAATGCACTAAATGTTCAGTTCAATAATGTTCAGTTATGTTCTCACTCCTGTTTGTTGCCTTTGAATTCTGTTATGGAGAATATGTTCATTTATGGTCTGTTTTCTCTGTGTGTCAGTTGTTTGGAACAATCGTTCTTGGCACCGGGGTCTACCTGATGATGAACTCCAAGTTCTCTTCGTTGATCCCAACCCTTCCCTCCATCAATCTGGCCAGTGGCCTTGTGATCATCGGCACCATTGTCACCTGCATCTCATTCCTGGGTTTCCTGGGTGCCCTCAAGGAAAATCGGTGTCTCCTCTTATCTGTGGGTGTCCGTGCTCTTGTCTTGTAATCTCTTCTGTGGGTTTCACTGGCCTTTTCTCATTGATTGGCCATATTCTTGCGGGCTCACCCCACTGGTTACTTCATCCTATCTGGTGTGTCACAGTCCTACTATTTTTTCTGGTCAGGGTTGCCATGGCGGCATCCTGAGCAGGTCAGACCAGAACATCCTTCCAAGAATACAGATCCTATTACCCAGATGCTACATTGTGAGCATTCTCTGCTTGAGAATGTGGCATAGAGGAGGAGTTTGCAAGCTTCAGAGATCAATAGATGTATGTCACCTGGAGCATGAGCTCCCGTTGGGGTTCTTCATGGCTAGCAGGTCTGTGAAGACCGGCCAGCAAACTATCATTTAATAATAGCTGTCATGAAAGGTACCAAGCAAAACCAACGTGCTGTGCCAGGAACAGGGTTGTTGGGACCCAAGCCTGCAGCCAGGCCTGGAGGTGATGTAACCCAGCAAGGCTTAGAGAGAAGTGGCTGTGTACAGCTCACCACCTGCAAGGTGAACAGAGAGAAGTGGCTGTGTACAGCTCACCACCTGCAAGGTGAACAGTGAGAAGTGGCTGTGTACAGCTCACCACCTACAAGGTGAACAGTGAGAAGTGGCTGTGTACAGCTCACCACCTGCAAGGTGAACAGTGAGAAGTGGCTGTGTACAGCTCACCACCTGCAAGGTGAACA
>JAODUD010000107.1:9354233-9367618 GCA_026784285.1 Stomatorhinus walkeri
GCTGTGTACAGCTCACCACCTGCAAGGTGAACAGTGAGAAGTGGCTGTGTACAGCTCACCACCTGCAAGGTGAACAGTGGGACTCAGGTGTTGGGTGTGAGACACGTAAAAGATCGGCCTGTTCATCATTTGTTACCTCAGATGGACGTCCTGTACCTCAAAATATGCTGCTCTGTATTTTACCTTCTTCTTCTTTCTCTCATCTTTCACTCCATGGATGATGGTTCACAGTCATTTCTCTTTCAAGCTTCACGACATTCTGACTATTTCTGAGTCTGTACGACACTAAAATTTGCATAAACATTTGAATATCTATTTCAGTTTGATGTCATAGTTTGATTGTCACTGTTGTGATTCTGACATCGCTGAGAGATTTGTGTCTTTGGTGTTTGGTGTTTGCAGTTTTTCATCCTGCTCTTCATCCTGATGATGGCCGAGCTGTCTGTGGCCTGTCTTCTGCTGTTGTATGAGCAAACGGTGAGTTGGTCGTGTGTGTGTGTGTATTCTACACCTGTACAAAATCTACAGCAATTGTGCTTGACAAAACAGTTTAAATGCTTGCAAAATATTTATATATGGGTTCCCCAAGTATTTTAACTGCATCTCATGAAGTCTTAATCTTTGGATCTTACATGGGAAAATAATATTTTATTACTGAACACTATACGATTTAAAGCATTGTTAAAAATATGGGTATGGCAATAAGCATAACTTAAGATAACCAGTGGGGAACTGACCTTAGCTGTTCCATCCATCCTCTAACTATGTCTTGGATAGAGTCATGGGGGCGCTGGAGTCATTCCCAAGCCATGCAGGCACAAGGCTGGGCTGCGCCGTACACACCTACCCATCTATCACAGTCCACACATACTACTGACAATTTACAGTCGCCATCTAGCCTGACTGCGCACCTTTAGAAGCCAGAGAACTGAAGGGTGATCAAGCAGGAAGCAGCATCATAATACACTGAGTAAACCATGCCACCCAGATTTTTGCTTTCATTTTTTTTATATAATTCAGCACTTAAGTAGTTTCTTTTAGGTGTTTTAAGTATTATCTTATGTATAAGCATAAATGGAAAGAACCCATCAGGGGCAGATCAATTTAGAGTTAACTCTCTCAGGCATTGTATGTATATTTAAATGTGTATTTGCACTTTACTTTTAGCATTTTTACCATATGCATTTAATTTTTTTAAATGGTCTGGGGATCTGTATTTAGTTATTATTTATTAATTTGCAAATGCTATACATATATCTACATATGATAGAATGTAGATACGCTACAATGTATGAGAATGTATTAATTCTGATTGCAGGCATTTGCATTGCAATAGACAGTCATATTGTGTTTTTCCTCTGCAGATCGACTCATTCATTGAAAGAGACTTAAATAAAAGTCTTAAAGAATCCCACGATTTAAGAAAAAGTAATAATCAAACTGATGACTGGGACAAAGTGCAGGAATTAGTAAGTTCAAATTATAATGATTTCAATCAACTTATTACTTTGACTGTTATTTTGCACATTTTATTAGTTGAATTTGGTAAATGTTTAATTAATTTTATTAAGTAAATATTCTAAGCAAGCATTTATATTACCTGACTGAAACTATATTTTATTCATTGTTTTCTGTTTAATTCCTAATTAGTGATGTCAATCGATAGTCATAAACATAGATTTTTCTGATATCATCTTGTAAAAAGGATTTTTAAATGATAACTTGTTGCACAGTGTTATATATACAATGATTATATTCTCCTGATATAATTAAGAAATATTATTTGCTTCTCAGGAAGCATTTTTATAAAGTGTGACATGCATAACCTTTGGTGGAACAAACTTTCACACATTTCTACTGTAAGAACGAAAATCCTGCACCTAGAAGGAAACAGGAGCAGGATCCTGTTTTTTGTTTTGTTTTTTTTCACACCCTGCATTGCATGTTGATCTTGTTGCTTGCAGTTTCAGTGCTGTGGTGTTCATAATGCATCTGAATGGGGACATAATATTCCTCACTCCTGCTGTCCGTTTTCCGACTGCAAGAATGAACCACGTTTCTGGGAAAAGGTAATGCAGTGTATAAGCAGATGGTGTTGGCCTCCTAATCATAACCTTCAGTTCCAGATTTTAAACTCAGCTAGTCTTTAATTTGCAGAGAATAATTTGTCTGATTTATCTGTGTTCCTCCTACTCAAATTCTTCTCAATGTTTCTTCCCTTTTCATTTGTATGTTCATGTTGCATGAATTCTATGATCCCACATTTCCCAAAATTTCTTTGGAGGAGACAAATTATTAGAATCTTCAGTGGCTCTTACAACACGGTTTTTTGAGGGATGATATCACACGCATATCAAAAAATATCAAATTAAACAACCATTATCAAATTTATGATAAAATTTAGTAAATTGCAAAATGTGTCATTTAAATGAGTACACAGGAATTTATTTGGTTATATCTGTACAGATATAGTACATTTAAATATTGCTCAACAATGGATTACAAAATTTGAAAATTTTAAAAATATTTTAAAGAAATTTGGAAGCCCAAAATTACAGATGATTTTATATATGAATCCCGTTCAACATCAATTGTGAAGTTACAAATCTTAAATCAGTTGCACACTTTAAGTTAATTGTATGCTAATTAACGATATGCAAAACGTATGGCTACAAGTGACTGTCCAATAAAATGTTATGCATCACACACTTCTCATTTGGACAAATAATAGATAACAAATAATGGAGTGTCAATGCTATGTCCATGTTGGTAATGTGATGTCCCTGTCTGTCCCCCCCCCAGGGCTGCTATAAAAAACTAAAAGAGAACTTTGAGAGTAACCTCTTGACCATTGGGGCCATTGTGATTGTCATGTGCATCATTGAGGTACACCAGCCCCCCTGAAACACTTCTGCATTCACACCAGTCCCAAACCATATTCATATTCAGCCTTTGGCTTAGTTAATGTCTCAGGTTGTGGTCTTTATGGTGAAATAAATTATATGCTAAATAATCACAGTATTGCAAAATCTAAGCATGCTCGTGGTTAAGATACAATTTAAAACAAATTATTATAGAAGTTCTGTAGAATATCATTCCATGCAGCATAATCACTGTTGCACAATGCTGAATGGAGATCCACTGTGTGAATGTGAATATCAGAATTCACAGAAAATTCTTATATAAAGCTTATTGAATCATCAGCCACCGGACAATCAAGAATACATTTTCCAGATGTTCAAATTAAGATCAGAACACCTTTGATGACTTTCAGATGGTATTCTGTCCATCCTACATGTGGTTTTACTGCAAATAATAACAAACCATCGCTTACAGCGAACCAAATGTCACATAAGAGAGTGATATTTGATATGTGACAGCGCCATTTATCTGACACAGATTTTTAGGTTTCCATAGAGGACGTAGGATTTCCCATAAAACACTATTGGTAAATGCAGAAGTTCCATAAGCGAATCAAATATCCTCCCCAAATGTGGTGCTTATATGGGTCCTCAGTTGTCTGATCTGACTCTCGATCTGTCTCTCCGTGGTCTCGAGTAGGTCTTGGCCATGTGCTTCTCCATGACGCTGTTCTGTCACATCAGCCAGTCTGGACTGGGCTACAAGTGAAGCAGCCTCTGAATATGGTGACCTGTTAAGACGGCTGGAGGTGAAGGTCATGAAAGTTCCCCTTTGCAGTCCCTGAACTGATCTCTCTTTACTTGTTTTGCATTATAGCCATTGATTTTTAAATGGAAAAACCTTTATTGACATTGTATATGTCAGGTACATCAAAATTGTCCTTAAACTATATACAGTGCATGTTCATATGCTGATGATTTTGTGAGAGTAATTGAATTTAAAAGGTAATCATGGTATTAATTATTTTGAGACTGAATTACTTAAGCTTTTAAAATATGATCATAATGATACTTAGCCTTTCAATAAATATTATCTTTTTTTTTTACAAATAACAAATAATATATACAGCCGCGGAAAAAAATTAGAGACAACAGCACAATTTTTTGTTTCACTCATTCCTCAATTTATGGGTGTGCATCTGTGAATAACATGTGTTTCTCTGCAAACACCAGGCTGGTTCTTCTGTGTTTCTCAATGATGAAGGGCTTCTTCCTTGCATTATGGGGCCTCAGTCATGCTTCTAGGAGCCTGATACAGACTGTCTTAGCAGTGCACCTCACACCTGCACTTAATGTTTCCCAATCCTTTTGAAGGTCACTTTATGTCTTTATATCCAATGTTGGATAAGTATACTGTCATCTCTGGCATTAGAAAGTCACTTCTGCTCTTTACCTGGCTGGGTTCTGGTCGTTCCCAGTGTCTCCTGCTTCCCCTTATTCTTGTGTACTGCTATCTTAGAAATTTTGAGCCTGGAAGCAGCCTGCTGCTCAGTGTATCCTTCTGCCAGCAGAACCAGGATTAAACCAGGATTTAAAAATGCAGATTTGTTTAAAAATATAGAGTGGTCTCTTCATTTTTTCTGTGGCTGTCTGTGATGTCACATTACCCTGTGATGGATGGGCATCTGCAGGGTGTCTTGACCCCTGTGGACTGGGCTTCAGGCTCACCTTGAATCTACACTTGATAAGAGGCTGTTAAAGATGGAAGCAATTTTTGCAAGCATTTCACTGGGCATTTATAAAACGTGCAGCATGTTCACGGCAAACACAGCTTGACACCCAATGCTGCAAAAGTTTGTTGCTGATATCAGTGTAATTTTTGCATGTATATCTTGCATTCATGTTATTACGAGATTGGGTGTGATTCTAAGGCACTATTGGAGAATGCTAGTACTTGTTAGCAGGCCAGGATTCTTTTCAGGTTGTATGTTGCAGTGCAATTGTAACATTTAGGTTTGATTTTTCTTTTATTGAACTGCAGAAGATTACTGCATCCCACCACAATTCTATGTTATCTGCGGTGTATGGTAGACAAGTAAACAGATTAAAGAGGCTTTTTATCACATCATACAAGCAGAAATACCTGTGCCTATCATAGCAGTCAGTGGGTCTGATGCACGTGTTACACACAGTTAAAAACTGCTTTGAAATCATGCTGCACCTTGCCTTAACTATTAAGCAATATGCAAAGCTCTAACTCATTCGTATCACAGGTGTCTTCTGGTCCTACTCCAGTTTCTCACCAACAAGCAAATTCATACATATTCAAAGCAACTGAGTCATTAAATAGGCCTTTCACAAAATAACTATTGTTTTTCAGATTATATTTATTATATTTTGTATTGGCAAATGCAGTGCAGTATATTTGCCATGCCTCATTCTAGTACCATTTAATTTTCAATTCTTTACATTTTAAATACATATCAGTAAACTGTAAAAGAATTAATATATTATTTGCATTTATAGATTGCTAATGCTATGTTGAATTGTTCCTCCTGATTTTTAAATATTAGATGAAATGTAATATTTACGCATTGTAAAATTAATCAATAATGTACAATAAAAATCACGTTGATTATATAATGAAAGTAGACTGGAGCATCCAGTTCAGCACTATTTTACATCAGCAGGGTAACATTATAATAATAAGAATATGAACTGCTGGTGGTTAGCTTTTAGTTCATGTTTAATCTTGTGTTAGTTGGCACTAATCTCAGCTTCTTGGCTTATGACAGTATGTATTAGTCTGTCATCCTGTGCCAGCTTTTCTTTGCTTGTCTACATTTTTTTGAAGCTTGTCTTGTCTTTTGGTTTGCATTGACCTTTATCTGCCTACATTAGACTGTATCAGGTAGTGTCAGTCTATGTGTGTAAAATGAGCATGCCTTTCACCCTGTGTCAGCCTATTTATGGTCATCATAGACACAGGGCAAGTATTCTGTCTTTATGTCTCCATACGCCAAGCTAGTGGGCTTGTAGACGGGGGTGCTTAACCAACATAAGGGTGCTGCCTTAAATAGAAGAAGAAGTGTTGCCTTTAGTTTCTAAAGAAGGTGACAGAATATTTCCATCACAAAACCCCCATAGGAATGTACCTTAATCACTAAAAAAAAAGGTCAGATCTGTTGTATACGTAGAAATGACAGAGTTTGACTAAAACTTCCCTGTGTGTCTGCTTGTTAGCTCTGAAAATAGTGGTCACTTCTCACATGTTCGTTTGTGCCACCATGAGTCACATACATCCACATGCTTAATCAGAAAAGGAACAAATGTCAGAGATGTGTTTCTGAGAATGACCGGGAGGTAAACTGCAGTTTAACTAAACACACTGTTTAATTACAATATTTTACAGAACAAAATACAAACTTTCCCTCACAGTCGAAGGCAATAAAATGTTTGGGAAGAAAAAAATACAAATGTAGGAGGTAAGACAAAGCATTGCACATTATTTCAGTGAAAATGCATGTGTGGGACACGCGCATTTATACGCAAAATGCATGTGTGGGACACGCGCATTTATACGCAAAATGCATAGCATGGCTGAAGTCAGAGCCGAACTACATCGTATGTGTTAAACATCTGATCAAAAACATAGGTATCATAAGAAGACCCTAACCTGAGGTTTCCTCTTTGATATCACTTCTGTCAACATACTGTTATCACTAGTATTATTGGCTATTTTTATGATTCACAGAATACTAGCATTGATTGTTACATCTGGATTTTCTCTTTATAGCTCTCTTTATATTTATTGGACAAATACAGCATTACAACTATGGAGCCAGCTAAATGGGTACCTACACACTGGCCTAATGTCTGGCCAGCTCTGGAGAGACGGTATAGCAGCAGGCTGGATACGTGCGTGCTTAAATGATGGGTGTGTGTGTAGCTGTGTGGACTAGTGCATGCATCACTCCATGTGTGTATAATCTATGTGCACTTAACACTCACAATTACCTGTCTGAGAGTCCCTGATGCATCTAAAGGATTTTTTCGGTCTGACTCCTGCATATCATTAAATGTTTGGGAACACAATAGATAAGACAGCATGATCAGAACTGTGTATAAGTGACATTCTCAGGATGCCTGGGAGGCAGTGTGATAAGCCAGGGCAGTGATGGAGCAGTGCTTCACTGTGACACTGCATTAAACGCTTGCCAGGAGACTTAACTGAAGGCCCTGTACCTATACCTGTGTCATGTTTTCACCATGGACCTTCAAGGTAAAACCTGGCGTGTTGTGACACCACGAAAATCCCACCATACAGTTGGTGCAGGTGGATGAAGGGAAGACAAAATACTGTCCCTGCAAGTCTGAGTGGGAATTCTGTTTCATCAACAGTCAAAAGTCTGGACACACCAGTTTTTAATGCATTTGTTAGTCACCTTGTAGTAAAAGGCTACAAGGCAAGGAAGTGATATTAATAATTATTGCTATCACCAAAATCGTGTTCAACATCTTAAATTTTTTCTTAAGATTTTAGACTCTTCATCATATCCGGCTTTTGCTTCTATGACAGCATTGCAGACCCTTGGCATTCATTCAACTTGCATCCAGATGTAGCCACCTGGATGCTTCTCCCACAGTCTTGAAAGAGTTTCCACGAGTTGGCTCTCTCTCTCTTAGATCCAAGTCATCACAAAGCAGCTCTGTAGGGTTTAGGTGAGGGGATTGTGGGGGCCAGGTCATCTGTTACAGCACTCCTTCACCAGATAATAATATTACTACATAACCATGCATAACAAAAGGTGTGCTTAATGTCACTACCTTGTTGAAAACCAAATGATTTTTAAGTGTGTCCAGGCTTGTGTCTGGCACTGTATAAAGCTGTGCCCTCTAGAGGAAGCTTCTGACAACTAATCCCTCCCCCAGATGGAGAATGTCATTCAGCTCTCATTCAGATGTTTGATTCTTTGCCACAAAAATGTGCTTTTGCGGCCAAGGTCGCTATGGAAACCAGACAGGCACCTCCCAACAACCTGGATGGTAAGGTAAGGTACTCAGAATGCTGGATCTTTTGCTTTGAATTAAAGCTGCTTTCATATTGAGAGCAAAAACACGTTGTAAAATTGCAAATAGCAAAAAACTGACAATTTTTACGATCAGTGGTTGACAAATTGATACCTTTAACTGGTCCATTTTCTTTTAGCCACTGACTTAATGAAGGTTAATGATCAATAAATCCTTGGATCAAACCCTGCATGCTGAGTCATGTGCCCAGCCGGCAGAATAAGAAAAGCTTTTTATTCTACCCCATGCGATGCGATTCTAAAGGCAGCAGGTGGCGCTCTACACCATGGTCTCCTTGGTAGTCGGCTGGTTGAGAGCCTGCATGCGGGCAGTGAGAGTGTGTAGCAGGGCCTTTCCCAGGCAGTCTTTGTCCTCGCTAGCCAATAGGAGGCGGCGGAAGGAGCTGACATCCAGCAGGGTCACAATGTTCTTCAGAAAGTAGCCTTCACAGAAAGTTTTCAGTTCAGTGGCCTGGTCCACCTGCAGAAGTGGGGGGACAGCTGGGTCGAGGTTTTCCACTTCACTCCTTCATGGTCATTCAATTTATATTTATACCGGCTGTAATTTCAAAATGTGACTGGCCAGAAAAGCACTCCATGTGCCATCCAACAACAATATGTCCAAACCCGGTAGGGGGGTAATATGCGTAATATGCATGATATTCTGTCTTACAAGAAGAAAGTGCAGCAAAGGATCAGGCACATAAAACCACAGGCATGGCTTCCCCACCTTAGCCTGCCGGTAGACACTCGCTGCGTCAGACGGGGAGATGTTCTTAGAGCACAGAAACTCACAGTGCCGCCTCAGGCCAGTAATGCCGAAGACGTGAGCAGCGTGCAGCACCTGATGGGGACAGGCAAGCGGAGACCCCAACGATGAATCCGTCAATAAAGAACTGCAGACTCTGCATTCTTCCAACAAGCTTCCGGACATATAACACATTTCATATGTATCTGCAAACATTTAATTATTACTTGATTTAACCTCTTATGATTTGCCATGACCTGCTATAAGACTATTGCTAACTATACTGTGTAATGGTTTTAAACTGTCATCCAATTTGCTACCATATTAGCAGCTCCACACTAGCCATTAAGCACTGATCCTGAAACACCACATGGTGCTCCTATAGAATTGCACATCCAGCAATGCCTTTAGAAACGACTGCACATATAACAATGCTTTTAGATACATCTATAATGATATGATCTTATTGATAAGTCAATAATGGAAATCTAGAGTAAATCTATTATTCTTTGTAAGAATAACGTCTGCAGTGATATCAAAGCAAACTGACATATATAACAACAGTGAGAGTAGCATCCTGCCTCTGCTCTGTCTGCGTGGAGCTTATTTAGGCAGTCCCCGGGTTAAGAACGTCCAACATACGGACAATTTGCATTTATGAATGAACCGCCATAGAGTGCATTATCTTAGAAATCTGAGTAAAAGACGATTTATAATGACAGACGTACACACCACTTCGTAACACTCGTGAAAACACCGCAACGCTTCAGTGGCTCGTCAGCTTGAGGTACAGTACTGCATGCAGCTACTTTTATTATTAGCATATCATAATTTTTATTATTATTATCATGTACGGTTTTATCATTTTTCTGACTTACCTACAAATTCAACTTCACAGACTTAGGGAATGGAACTCATTCGTAACCTGGAGACCTGGAGCTTGTACTGGTGTTTCAACATCACACCAACACTGAATTTTCTTTTCCTCGGTCTTGTTTTTTGGCATCTCCCCTGCAATATTTGCCTTGCGCCCGAGCCCTTATAAACTCTGACATGGGAAATCCTCCTTCCCAGTGACGTGACCTTGGCCATCCCAGTCCCCACATGGTTCTCTTCAGAGTGGGAAGCATCACCTTCAGTGCCGTGACCTGTCTTTGGCTCACAATAGTATAAGAGGCCGTGTTTGCAGGGGTTGCCCTGAGCAGACGTTAAGGTCTTTAGCCCATGGCAATGACTACAGTTATGTCTTCTGCAAAATCTAGACCACATTCTTAGCCTGCAGTGGTCTACATAAATATCTATACCTAACACTTTAACTTGTAGCTAAAGCTGCATCTGTGCTTGTAGCCTACAGAAAGATATTTAGCCATAAAAATTAGCTACAGCAGTATCTACAACAAAGTATTTGTTATATAATGATGTCTACAGGTCCCATACCTCCAAGGTCTCCTGCTTGCCTATGTGGAAGCCTTCAGCTGCCCCGCCGTATATGTACTGCATCACCAGCTGTCAGGAAAAGACAAATGCACTGTAAATTCTGACTCAAAAGCTCTTTCACTGGAGCCCTGTTTCACCTGATATTCCTTTTTCCTGCATTGCCCAAAGCTGTGTGATCGTATTAGGGTAAGGTTTGCAGTCAGATGCAAGTTTCAGGATACAAGGGAATGTTCTGCTGGATAACACACATTATAAATTATAGTAAAGGAGTGTAAGTTGGCTGCTATGCACATATCAGCCCCAGGTCACAGCCGGAATGGCTGGATTACCTGGAAGGTCTTGTATTTGATGTCAGGAACCTCCACTGGGACTGAGCTCCATGCCGATGCTTCGCAGATCAGCTTCTCAAGCCTGCAGCACAAAGGCATGTTGATTCAGAAAAGCCCACATGCTTCTGCTTTGCTGATGCTGTTAAGCGTTGGAGTTTGCAGCTTTAAAGAAGCTCTCCATTTTCAGATAAACCACCAGTCACAGTTCAACAAACAGTAGGAATCAAAAATTAATTATAACATATTGCATTAATTATCACTAAGATTTCATAAATAATGTCTTTGGAGGTGAAGCATGGCCAGGGGTATTGCAACCACATGCTGTCACCCCACAGCAGGGAGATTTTCTCTCCAATCAGGGGAGCTCTCTAACCCCGGAGATGCAGAAGACACTAGGTCCTTGTGTCCATAGAATGGCTCGCCCTCCACCAAGAAGGTGATGTCACACATCTCTTTGTTATTCAGGAAGACAGGGTCTGAGGACAGTAGGAATACAAAATTGAATATATAGATACACAGACACACACACTAAATGTATATTCTGGGACAAGCTCCAGAGTACAAGCAGGTAGAAAATGGATGGTTGCATGTGTGTGAAGTATGCTAAGGATGTTTTTGATGCATCTGTGGTATCTATGATCTTTGTACCTGTGATCTGAGATGTCCTGTTTGTCCGAGTGTTTTCTTAAGGTGTATTTACTCAATCTATGAAGGTTGTGGTTGGTATCTTAGGTACATCCAATGACATCTGTTGGTTATCTGTGTGTTTTTAGCATACCTAGAGTTTTGTGAGGTTTTGCTACATCCTCGTGGACTGGGGGAACGGGGAATGGACCGTAGCAACCAGATAAGATGGCAGCCAGCTGATGCACTGTGGATTCGCTCTTGAAACAGAGAAGACAACATCAGAAATAGCAACGCACAACAGCTAGGTAACACAATCAAAACCCTGCTGAGGTCGTTTTTGATGCTACAGAGTACTGAAATCGCTTCTTCGACGATGAGAAACGGCATGTGGCATTTAATTTACGGTAAGGTCACACCTGGCAGGTTTTGAGGATTTTGAAGAGGAGTGGCAGTCCCTCATGCACCAGCTCTTTGCTGTACATATCCTGTCGTGTGGGGAAATCTCCCAAGAGACTGTGCATCACTTCCCAGCACTGCTGGGAGAAGGACGTACTTAAGCACTGGAGCCAGGAATGTAGAGTCCAGGGCACATTCTCTGTCGGGGGATTAACATGACCAGGGTGAAAGTCAAGATTCACACACGCATGACTGGAAGGTGAGTACAGTAGACATAAAGGCGAAGGGACAGTCAGTGACATACATGCTTAACCCATGGACAGGATGTACTCAAGACATGATGCACTGACAACACAGAGGTTATGTAGTCAAGAAAGGATATAGCTTTGGGCTCTATAGGTTAGCCAATAGACTGCCAAATACTAACCTTGAAACAGTTAATTCTGCTTTCTATACTGTGCCTTCGAAACAAAACTTTACATTTAATAGCAATCTACGTTACTACCCTCAGCTATGGTCATGAGCTCTGGGTAGTGACCGGAAGAACGAGATTGCAAATAAAAGTGGACAAAATGATTTTCCGCCGTAGGGTCTGGGCTCACCCTTAGAGACAGGGTGAGGAGCTCAGACTTTGGGAGGAGCTCAAAGTAGGGCTGCTGCTGCTCTGCATCGAAAGGAGCTAGATGAGCTGGCTCAGGCATCTATCTAGGATGCCCCCTGGACAGCTCCCTGGGGAGATGTTTTGGGCATGTCTAACTGGGAAGAGGCCCTAGGGACCCAGGACATGCTAGAGAGTTAAAATCTTTCCATTGGAGGAGCTGGAGGAGGCCTGGGCGTCCCTGTATAGACTGCTGCCCCTGCGACCCCACCCAGGATAAGCGGCAGATGATGGATGGATGGGTGGATGGATTTAATTGTGATTCCAACTGAAAGTCAATACATTATTTAAATATCTGTTAATATAAAAATAAACATATATGAAATTAAATGATATGAATCACGTTTCTCATTACCTAAAAGAGACTTTAATGATTTAAACTTGTTCCGGAAACCCAGAAGATGTAAGAGAGCACTACCTTGTTGTCTGAGCTGCATAGCAATGTCCAGGAATCCATGCTCGGCACTATGGTAGAGTGCCCCCTGTAGGGCACGTTGCCTAATGCGCTTGCTTCTTCCAGACCGGGGCCTCCTGCTGTTTTGTGACACTAGGCCTTCTTCCAGCATGTCCTCCAGGGACACGATGTCACTATTGATGGTGGACAGCAGGGTCCACAGGACCACCCTGCAACGACATGCAGAGTGATTCACTGTCTGATCATACTGACACACATACATGTGTTCCTGATTGTTCGGCGCTAGCAGGAGTACGTGGCTGTGGGTATGTGTCCTCAGGCTCTGACAGCGGTGTGTTAGTGTCTGTGGTTGTAGGCTGGTTTGTCTTGCACTCACCGATGGCCATGTGCTGCTGCCAGGGAGAAAGCACTAGTTGTCCCCCGTAGGGAGGCACCGCCCCCTACAGTACAGGAGGTCCCGCACAGTGGATCAGCACCTTTTTCCAGCAGCATTGAGACGAGTGGAAAACGTCCTGAGTGGGCAAGACATATTGCAGATTCTTCAGAGGAATGCAGGGGACGGCCCTGACAACATCTCTAAGCACATTAGGTTCTTAACTGAAGGTTTCATCCAAAGCAACTTCCACTTAAAAATTTCTGATTTGTTACATATGATGAATCATTCTGCTGTTGTAGGGGACGTGTAACTTCCAGGTTAATGAGACCCTGACCTCACAGTACGCCCAGAGCAGACCTGACCTGCTGTTGTAGGGGACGTGACTGGACCTCACTCAAGACTTCCAGGTTAATGAGACCCTGACCTCACAGTACGCCCAGAGCAGACCTGACCTGCTGTTGTAGGGGAC
>JAODUD010000107.1:9401753-9413258 GCA_026784285.1 Stomatorhinus walkeri
CACTGTGAGCAGTTTCCACTGTAATTTATGCCATCGACTCAGAGAGACCTGACCACTGTGAGCAGTTTCCACTGTAATTTATGCAAACTGTTTATTTTCTATTTTCAGGGCACTTGCTTTTTGCATTAAAACTAAAATGTGACATTTTTCACAAGACGTTTTCATTTCAAGCAGTTTGTCCATCCATCCATCTCCTAGCACTTTTCCGGGTCGGGTCGTGAGGGCAGCAGTCTAAGCAGGGAAACCCAGACTTCCCACTCCCTGGTCACTTTGTCCAGCTCCTCTGGCGTTCCCAGGCCAGCTGGGAGAAATAGTCTGTCCAGCGTGTCCTGGATCTTCCCCCGGGGCCTCCTCCCAGTGGGAAATGCCCGGAACACCTCACCAGGGAGGTGTCCAGGAGGCATCCTGACCAGATGCCCGAGCCACCCCATCTGGCTCCTCTCAATGCGGAGGAGCAGCGGCTCTGCTCAGAGTCCCTCCCGAATGACCGAACTCCTCACCCTTAGATTTCAGTTCAAAATATTCAATAAATAACCATAAATTCATCGGTTCATCTCAGTGTTTCCTGCAATTATAAAAAAAAATCATAAAGATATACAGTCTTTCATTAGAAAAACATATCCTAGCTTTAATAGTTGATCATATTTACAGTACAAACCTTGTCAGTGAAATACAAGGGCAAACGAACTAACAAAGCAAAACAAAGTAATCATTCATTAATCGTAATCAAAGAAAAAGTTAAATTAATCGTAATACTGATTTGAGCCACGTTATATAGTTTTTAGTAAATGCTTTGCGGAACACATGCAGGAGCCACTTGCTGAGGACAGAAGTGGACCTCGAACCTCTGACATTGTGGACCTGTTTTAGCTCAGACCATCCTAATCATGTAGTTGTCAGAGACTATAAAAAAGCAGTTTTGCAGTTAGGCACGGCGCTGAAAAATGACTTATGCTGAATTTAATGTCACTGGGGATAAATTAAACTGCATATTCGGGAGACTGGGGGTAATTGTATCTGCTATCAGTTCACAGGCAGCTTCATGGAGACCATGCTTGCGTCAGTCTTCTCTGGTTCTAGACTGTTTTCCTGGGGGTAAGTCAAATGTAACAGGTTGTTACAGTTCATAAAGCTACCAGTCTCATATTTCATATTTCTTTTACCAAATCTCTTCACCATTTGTGCACTAGTTCTGTTTGGAGTTTCATGAAGGTGCCTTCACAAAGACTGAGCTGAACTAAAGCCAGCTGGTGTCTGTCCCACAGCGAAATGCATAAAACTGCAAGTCAGCTGATTGTTGACTATCCTCTTTCACCTTAAAGTTGAACTCACTGACACATCTAGAGTCTTCAGTTCACAAATCATTTAAAGCTTCCAAAGGAGTACTGATTAGCTCCCCAGCCCCACACAAATTAAATGAATGGGCTTACAAAACTTCAAGACATCAAGAACCTTCAAAAGGAACTTTCCCATTTGTAAAATATGCTTTCTCATCTGTAAATCCATGGGTGCAGGACAACACTCAGGCATATCAGTTCATCAGAACATATAGTCTTGGTTTTCACTAAACTCTTCCTACTTCACATCACAGTGACTGGTCCACTGTATTGTAATGAAGCATAAAGTGGCTCTGAAAGTGGAAAAAAAATGATTTAAGGCATGAGCCTGCTTGCATTGTTTGCAATACTGTGAATCACAGCAGACGATTTTGCCAATGGATGGATGCATGCATCTACCAAGCTTTACAGCGGTGCCTTCGCTCTACCATTCACCCTGCTCGTCACGGACGCTCCATCATAGCACTGGCAAATAACACGATCGGCACAGTGATGTCCATTATTGTGAAGCTTCAGCATTTGATTAGTTCTGCATTCCCTGATGAGATGTTCTACTGGAGCAGAAATAATTCTGGTGAGATTCTCAGCATTGCACCTGTACTGACTGTCCAAAATAAGCCCCTCCCCTGGAGGGCGGAAAAATCCTGTTAACGACTCGCTATGCTGGTCCACTATACAAAGTAACTTGAGATCAACAACGAATTAATCTTTGGGCGATGTTCCCATTTAATAGCGATACTATGAAAGGTTACAGCATATAACAACGTGAGGGTTAATATAGCTAATGGCATGTTAGGGGTAAAACCCATATGATCACCCTGCCACCTCACCTGCTGCCCCTGTGCCTTTGTAAGGTTTTGCTATCGCCTCCGTGCCCCCGAGTTTACTCAGCCCACACTGCCACCTAGTGTCAACCTTCACCACACAAAAAAATAACGAACGGCTCCCACAGCACCAGTGTTGAGCTCCATCAGCCTTTATAGAATAGGCTGCTGTGTCTGGGTTTGTTATGCCAGCACATGGCAAGAGGACGATCCACCGTGCAACTCACAGAACAAAATGGATTTTAATTCAACAAACTGAACTCAAAAAAGGAAACCAAAAAACACCATGAGGACTCAAAACGAACAAGTGAACAACCAGGCACATCTGGAAAGAGGTTACAGCTAAGGAGCATATACAGTGGGCACAAGGCAAAGAAACGCTGACTTCTGTGGGGAAACAGGCAGGAGGCAAAGGCAACAACACACATACAGAAACACACACAAACACAGACTGAAACTTAGAGTAAGGACCGGCATTTAAACACATACATAACACCGATCAACAAGAGAGGTGTGGGCCCTTAACAAGCACTAGGAACACTGAAATATAGGTGAGGGCAATTAACAGATAAATGTTCAGACTCTAGGGGAGAGCAGAGAACAAGGGTGACTGAACATTACTACAAACAGGGAATAGCAGGGAGCAAAAGCAAGGAGCGGTTATAGATGCATAGCAATACACAATTAACCAGTGACCTGCATAAAAACATAAACGTTAAATCACAAACATAGTTGAGTTACACGCAACACAAAGGAAAGTCTAGAGGGCGAAGCTACTCACTCAACCCGTTAAGCCAGGTAGTTGCTCGAGGAACAAGGGAAGACATTAGGAGGCCAAACAGGATGACCAGCGATACCTACTGGCCAAACAGGACACTGACATGCAGAACGGAGCAGGACAGGGAACTATTTCTGTTTCACCACATCTAACGGCAAGCTTGCTATTTGTGACACATTTCATTTGCATATCTTTTGATGCATGATGTCACTTTCACAGTTAGGCTGGGTTGCATGGATAACATGCATTCAAAAAGCTTAATGTAAGGATCATTATGACTTGTAGTGGTATATAGGATTCCTCAAACAGGCAGTAAATTTACAGACAAAAAGTTTAAGCAGTTTTTCTCAGTCTAAGTGAGTTCTAAAAGGCTAATAATAGTGTACTTGTTTCCTTCTGTCTGCCTAATTTCTGCCCACATAAACAGGTTTCATAAACACCCCAGCCTTGATGCATGCATCTCAAAGACATAGAAAGCAAAAGTATTCAAACCCATGGACTGCAATGGTGACAGCTCAAATTGAAAGAATGTCTTGAGTTTCAAAACTGCTTGCTAGTTTTCTATGATTCAAACAACCAATCAAAAAAAAGGAGAAACTGAACGCTGAAAGTTGAAGTTTATATTTGTGAAGGAGTAGAGTGAGTTCAAATGTAATTTATTTCGCTTGTCTGCCTTGTCTGGACTGGGGAGCCGGATGGGGGCTAATCTAGAAACCACAAGGAACAAGGTAGGAAAACACTAGACAGGTTACCCTTTCAATGTAAGGCACACATTCATACACAAAAGAAATGAAAGAAATTATATTTAAAGAAATATGCCTTCACTCTGTTTTACTGCTCATGCGAATGCTTGTAATGTTATTCAAAAACATTTCGAAAATTGCATTGTTAAAATTCATACTCCAATAACTGACTTAGTAAACGTAAGGAATAATAAACATTTTCAGTATTTAAAACATACTGTAATGAATACAGAAGGTGCATTTTAAACAGCACCAATACTGCAAGTTCCAAGTGATGCCATACAGTAGACGTATGCATTTTTATGTCTCCTTCCATGATATAAATGTTGCTGTAACGACACAAGACAATGAGGTTGGACCCAAGATTCCAGTGTATTCTATTAGTCTAGATCTCCAAAATCATGTTCAGTGTTCAGGCAAAGGTTTGAATGGGAGCTAACGGGATACTATAGTTTAGGTAGGCTACGAGTCAAAAAGAGAAACCACACTATATAGACAAACGTATTAGGGTACACCTCTTAACCACTGAATTCAGGTGTTTCACTCAAACCCATTAGTACAGTTGCATAAAATGAAGCACCAATCCAAGCAGTCAGGTTAACAAACATTTATGAAAGAACAGGTCGTTCCAAAGAGCTCAGAGAATTCAGGCATGGCACTGCCATAGGATGCCACCTTTGCAATAAGTCAGTTTGTGAAATTTCCTCCCTGCTATATAATCCAACTGTCAACTGTTAGTGGTATTATAACAAAGTGGAAGCAATTGGGAACACCAGAAACTACGTAAATTAAGAATGGGGTTGCCAAATGTTGAGGTACATAGTGCATAAAAGTCACCAGTGCTCTGTCGACTTGGTAACTGCAGAGTTCCAAACTTCCGCTGGCATTAACCCCAGCACAAAAAGTGTGCGCCATGGAATGGGCATCCATGTCCCAGCAGCTGCATGCACGCCTCACATCACCAAGCGTGCAGTGCCAAGCGTTGGATGGAGTGGTGTAAAGCACACTGCCACTGGACTCTGGAGCAGTGAAAACGTGTTCTGTGATGAATCACGCTTCTCTGTCTGCCAGTCTGATGGATGAGTCTGGTTTTGGCAGATTCCAGGAGAACGTTACCTGCCTGACTGCATTGTGCCAAATATAAAGTTTGGTGGAGGTGAGATAATGATGTGGGGCTGTTTTTCCATGGGTTGGGAAAAGCCAATTCCAGTTCCAGTGAAGAAAACTCATAATGCTTCAGCATACAAAGACATTTTGGACAATTATTTCCAACTTTGTGGGAACAGTTTGGGCCCTTTTCTGTTCCAGCATGACTGTGCCCCAGTGCTCAAAGCAAGGTTCATAAAGACATGATTGGCAGAGTTTGGTTTGGTGGAACTTGATTGTCCTGCACAGAGCCCTGATCTCAAACCCATTGAACACCTTTGGTTTTAACTATAACAGAGATTGTGAGCCAGGTCTTCACATCCAACATCAGTGCCAGACCTCACAAATGCTCTTCTGGGTGAATGGGCAAAACTTCCCACAGACACAATCCAAAATCCTGTGGAAAGTCTTCCCAGAAGAGTGGGAGGTGTTATAGTATTGGGAACCAACTCCATATTGATGCCTATGGATTTAGAATGGGACGTCATAAAAGTTCATGTAGGTGTAATGGCCAGATGTCCCAAGGCTTTTGTCTATATAGCATAGATAGATTCATAAAAACAGACTGCAGCAGCACTGCTCAGTGCAACACAGTCTGTAGATAGCAGCAAGATCTGAGGTTTAGACAGGCTTTATATAACTCAGAAATGTTTTTGTGGTTTTGTGATGTCAGGTAGCAACCAAATACAGATGGGTGATCTGAGATAATTTTGTACCTATTACCTTTTACGTTTTTTTTTTTTTGTGGTCCATGGGCTCTTTTCCCAAGTCATCAACTAGAGCTTCATTTTTTTCAAAAGTAAATCAAGCTGCAGCATTTTAAATAGTTTCAAAGAGTATGATGTAATAAAGCCCACATTCAGCGCAGTCGTGCCTCATTCTCATTTTCTTCAGAATAATGTTTCAAATTGCTATGCATGCATCAAATTAATCAAAGCATTTCACAACAGGATCTTCAGTCCGACATCTCTAGTATCTGTACTGTTCTGGATTTTTTTCTGACGTTGGGCAGGATGGTCAGTGAGTAGCACTGCTGACCCCCAGCACCCCCCAGGTTTGGGGGTTTGAATCCTACAACCAAATGTTCTCCTTCTGCTGAGAAGGTGTTTCCTGGGCACTCAGCTCTCCCACTGACCAAAATCATGCAGTCTGGCTCAGTGTCTCTGCTCCCTCCCAGGTGCTCAGCGCATGAGGACCAAACAACCCAGAACACGGAATACCTGGTAGAAGCGTGACAGGAGCTGGGAGGAACACGGAATACCTGGTAAAAGCGTGACGGGAGCTGGGAGGAACACGGAATACCTGGTACAAGCGTGACGGGAGCTGGGAGGAACACGGAATACCTGGTACAAGCGTGACGGGAGCTGGGAGGAACACGGAATACCTGGTACAAGCGTGACGGAGGCTGGGAGGAACACGGAATACCTGGTACAAGCGTGACGGGAGCTGGGAGGAACACGGAATACCTGGTACAAGTGTGACGGGGGCTGGGAGGAACACGGAATACCTGGTACAAGCGTGACGGGAGCTGGGAGGAACACGTAATACCTGGTACAAGTGTGACGGGGGCTGGGGGGAACACGGAATACCTGGTACAAGCGTGACGGGAGCTGGGGGGAACACGGAATACCTGGTACAAGCGTGACGGGAACTGGGAGGAAGCAAAAATGTGCAAAAAATGTGTCTCGAGGTCCCCAAAAACTGGGTTTCAGTAACACTAGGCTGATTATTTTAATTTGCCCATATTGTATGATTGTGTGTGCGAATGGTGCCCAGTGATGCACTGCTGGGAAGATAGATAGAGACTGCACATTTTATTAAGGGGCTTAAAGAGAAGCTTGTCCAATCCCCTTAGGCCTATTGAGTTTAGTGGTATTCCTGTTTTGCAGGTTTGAAAAGAAGGCGAGTTAGAATCCGCTTTAGCTTAACCTGTTTTATGTGATTCATCAGTCTAACTGAATCACTCAAAAGCTCATACTTTTACTGTAATTTATCATGTTATGTGCAAAAACAGTGCACAGTACAACAGCGGGCTTTTTGCAATTTTAGTTACATGTGTTTTTTATTAGCATACAACGGCCACTTAAAAAAGTCAATACTGAAACAGATCTGCACTTAGATTAATTGGTATCTCTGTTTTATGTATGTGCCTGGTGATAGACTGGGATCCTGTCCAGGGTGTCTTCTCCCATATGCTGCCATGAACTGGCTCCAGGACTCCCAGTAACCCTGACTGGGATAAGCCCTTGGAGATGGCCCAGTGTTTTCCCTGTACCTTTAGCAAATATTATTCTTCAACTGTAATTTGTTGTTACTTGTTATTCAGGAGTAAAGTTTATTAAACCCAAGAATCACAGGGCCAAAATCTACGAAGAACCTGGGTTTGCAGGCACCAGAAATAAGTTCTGATTAACAGAATAACTAAGAATGCCAATCGTGGCTTCATTCAGTTTTCCAGTCCTAATGGTTTTATTAAAGAGTGACCAATCAGGTGCTTCATAAAGCTTTACATAAATTACAACTCATTTCAGGGAAAAGCTCAAATGAACCTGGTTATTAATATGCTCGTTATTCTGAGTATTCTGTAAGGCAGAATGGAGGGTCTGTTCATACAGAAAAAAATCTTCTGTTCATCATGCAAAATGCCTTTTAAAATTATATATATAGACAATGAAGGGCAGCGAATAAGTATGTCAAATAATTACAATTGTGATATTTTAACTTAAGATTTGTTTGAAATGTTTTAATCCTGATACATGGCACGTATATACGCATACAAACCCATAACACAAATAAACTTTCATCCGCCATTTGTTTCACAACTGAAATGCAATAGCATACCTGTCTAGTGCTACCATTTCAATCATCTATTTGAGAAGCAAATCAACTTACACATGGTTCGTATTAAAAGCGGCGTTTCACGGCAAACCTGTGATGGTGTATTTCGGATGATCCTCTTTATAATCGTGAGATTAAACAGTCCTCATCAGTCAATGATGTACAATTGGAAAGCATGGAAGTGAGAGCAGCCTGGACTGGTGCTTCACCAATGCCAGAGTGTCACTGAGGATCGCTAAAGCTGGTTTGGTACACGAATTTCACACATCAATAGCTGAGATAAAAAAAAATACTGTTTAGTTTGCCATTTTTAGCAATTTTCAAGACAATCCACTTAAAAATAAATATGATATATATGTAAACATATATGTTTATTTCAAAAGCATTTACTCATTTCCGTCTGTAAGAAAGTTTTGCCTGAGTGAACCTTGAAGCAACTTCAGCATAGGATCCACAAGGGTGATGACCAGCCACTATGCTGAGAAGCACAGAGAGATGCTCAGCGGGTCCTTGCTGTTTGACAGGTCTGCGTGTGAAGTGGTCAGAGCCTGTGTCACTCAGATGCTGGCTCCCGTGTTCCACGTTCCTGCTCCTGTTCTCTTGTCTTTGAGGAGATAGAGTCTGTGGACTGGTTGGTGTCCTTCTCTCCCAGTTTCTCGCCGTGCAAGGCTAAGGCCAAGTAAAGGAACTGGTATTGCTCAGTGGTCTGGATCATCCCACCCCTGGCAATAACAGGAGACATTATTTACAGAGGCCGAGTAGCAATGCGGACGACATCACAACAGAAAGCAGTGCTGTGAAACGTGCTGAAATAAGAAAGCTATATTCAGCCACCTTCTTATCGTGAATCAAATTCATTTCATGGATGAGTGTAATTAAATCGCAGGCTGGATCAGGTGCTGTTAGCGTCAATGCCACACCTGTCGAGCCGCAGCCGGCAGACGGTCCCCAGCACGTCCACCTGTCCTTCCTGCTCCAGCTGCTCACAGCACGCGCTGCAGGCGATGAAGCAGCCCGTGCGTCCGATGCCTGCCCTGACGGGGACAGGGTGCACTTGCTCACAAGCACGCAAGCTACACACAAGTCTAAAGAAGACAACCCACACAAAATGACACGGACAGACAATGACAATATACATTGACATCTGCCAATGGTACACACACTATCAGCTGACAGGCACACCCCTATACAGAGTGCATGCTGCCACACAGATTAAATACATGTCAGTTGTAATGGATAACATGCACACCTATTTACAAAGAGTACACACCAACGTCTACATCAGCGATTCTCAAACTATGGTATCTGTATCACTCATTGTACGTGGGAGCCCCTCTAGTGGTGTGTGAAGGTAGTACTATATTTAAGCGTCAGTCACAATGATGGCATGAAGCAAGCATACCATCAACAGCTGTCGTTCCCCCTGACGGGGAGCTTGATATATTCTGAGGCGGGCAAATGGTGTAAAGAGTTTAAGATCCACTAACCTACATTATTCATGTCTGGCAGATGTGGGTCATATTAAAAGCTGATGAGGGTCGTAGGAGTGGAATCAGAGATAAAACCTGGTTGTACAAAGGGATTGAAATCGTGTTTGAGGAGACGTGGAGGTTGAACCTGCAGTGGACGACAGTGGGGCCAGGACTGCACAGGGTCTTTCTGTAGGACTGGACATCCAGAACTAGTTGCAAGAGGGGACCTGCCGGGGGTATCTGGTGGTCCGGCCAAGTGGAGTACCAGTAGTGCCTCAACTGTCTGCTCTCTGACCCCACCTGAGGGACCGTAATGACAGAAGCAATGGCTTAGAGTCATACACGTCTGCAGAGTAACTCTAGTCCAACTGACAGCAGCGTACATAAGCAGCTGTGCAGCTCTGCCCACTATAGTCGTATCTGTCAGATGTCTCAACAAATACATGTTGCCAAGTTCTCTGTTAATTTAGAGGAAGGGTGTATCCACCTTACAGCATAAGCAGCTACCACAGGTGTAAATTGAGCTGTCCTCTAAAATGCCAATACACTGAACTTCACTCCATGACATCCAGAGCTTGCATGATGAAATGTGATATCCTCAAGATTGGCGTTGTTCTTATTTGAACAATGAGCTGTCGTCGAATCAGCAATTCATCCCTTGTATAGCGGGATCTTGAACAAACGGTTAGTTCTAACCTGGACGGTCATCTCGCGAACTGTGTAGCCGTTGCCCGACACGACTGAGTTCACAACCACGGTGACCCGGCCATATACACAGGTCTGGTCCGGCCAGTACTGGACACATTTCTGGAACACAGACAAAAAGAGTGGGTTCATCCTGCAACACAAACCTTATATTTTCCATTATTCTTAGGTTTCAGAATAATGGAAAAGGCAGAGGATTATTCTGGACTTCTCCATTTAGACTTAGACGGTTATTTGACTCTGAGGCGCCACCAGGACCTTGAGTCCGCATCGTTTGGTTAAAAATTCATATCATTAGCCACCTAGTTACCTCGTGTTTCCTCAGCATGCTGTGAACATACACTCATATCATCTCTACAGTATCACACAGGGAAGGAAATGACATATTTTATCTACACTTCGGAGATAACAAAAAAGTAATTTACAAACATTCAACATTGCAGAGACTTCCTGATTGGTGACGTAAAAGCTGTACAGGCAGCTCCTATTTCTGCTGACAAATGCCAAAGCCAGGATATTCTTGTCCCATTCCAGAAGACCTCCTCACCTCTGTCATCTCCTTGAGCTCTACAATCATGACAATTATCGCAGACTCCTCCTGCCAGACCATCTCCCAGAAGTCCTCCACCGTGTTAACCATGGGAGCCTGCGTAGCAATATAGCTCTTGGCTGATTGACCGCAGCCCTGAGTGAGATGTACGGGGCAGTAGGTGGTATTAGACACATTGACCTTGATCCCACATGCACAAACCAGCAGGAAACCAACTCTTTGCACGAATCCCACCAAAAAAATGAAGAATAAAATGGTGGCGTGAGTGACCATTACATATATTCCATACTCCACAAATCACTCCTCCCATAAAATGGTATTTTAGACACAAGCACCTTTGCATTACAGGGACTAGGCCGGCTAGATATTTCTTCACCAGGTTTCAGAGAAACCCACCTAGCACTCAAAAAAAATAACAATATAGACAGCCTCCTCTAGGTGAACGCTGTCAATGAGACATGATTTATGACATTTCTGCTGGTGTTTGACCCATAACACAGGAAACTAGATGACACTGGTATTAACCCAATCTATCTCAAATGTAGTTTTTCATCCCAGTCTAACCCACATGTAGGGAATGTCTGAAACCGATTACTTACACAGTATGTACTGACCTTTGCTTGACCATTAATGTAGTATGCATTGTATGTATGTATGAGAACAGTACAAATGCCCTTGGCTATGCTGTGCTTGCTATATTGCATACTACCTGACCCAGATATGCACCAATAACGTACATATAGTTAAAAATAGTTAAATAGTTAAAAACTATTAAAAACTATCAATGAAAAATACATTCACATCAGCTTATGAAATTGTGTATTTGCTATCTTGATGCAAATTACTGAGACTACTGTCTCATTGATACTGAGGATTCCAACATACTATTCACTATACTCCATGTCAACTACTACATAGCAAACAAGTATTCGATTTCAGCCCCATCTAACCAGGATGTAAATTAAGGACCCCATCTAGTGGAGGTGTACCTTATGACCCCAATCTAACCTGGATGTAGTTTATGACCCCAATCTGACCTGGATGTCGTTTATGACCCCAATCTAACCTGGATGTAGTTTATGACCCCAATCTAACCTGGATGTCGTTTAGGA
>JAODUD010000107.1:9423005-9440231 GCA_026784285.1 Stomatorhinus walkeri
GCTGAGCTTCCAGTGAATGGCCAGGTACAGCTAGGCTGAGCTTCCAGTGAATGGCCAGGTACAGCTAAGCTGAGCTTCCAGTGAATGGCCAGGTACAGCTAAGGTGAGCTTCCAGTGAATGGCCAGGTACAAGTGTAAGCAGTATTGAGGCAAGAGCCGCACAACATCTTCAAAACAAAGCAAGACATTAATGCGACTACTCTTTAATCAACAAAATCTGTAATATTCAGGGAACTTGGAGTGGTGTCAGACTAGAGGAGGTACTTCTAGAACAGATCGGTCTTGAGGCATTTCTTGAAGATGGAGATAGAATCTAAGGACTGGATGTGGTTCAGCAGCTAATTCCACCATCAGGAAACCACATATGAGAAACATCTGGAGTGAGACTTCTTGCATGGTGAAGGATCTCCAAGTGCTGTTGGTTTGTTAACCTAAGAGGGAAGATGGGACACAGTTTAACTATATGGAGATGGGTGCCTGTCCATTAATGGCTCTGAAAGCAAGAACCGAGGCCTTGAACTTGATGTAAGCAGCTATCTTACGTCCATGAAGAGAGACGAGGCGTGGGGTGACATGGCTGCATTGAGGCTCACTGAATACCAGACATGCAGCACGTGCATTCTGAATCATTTGCAGCTTCTGTTGCAGAAGGAGAAAAAAAACAATATGCAAAAGTAAGTCAATGATACTTGACTGTGGTGTAGAAATGTAGGATTAAAATCCGTAAGTTTCAAACACTTTGTTTAACCTTGCTACACTGGATGAAGGTATCTGTAAATAATTGGTAGAGTATTAGTATCATCTCTCCAATAAAAACACCGTATCAGTCTTTTGATCCGAGCTAGGCTGTCAACAGGCTAAGTCATGAATTGCAAATCCCACAAAGAAACGTGCGGATCAAGGCGCATTCTCACCTGCGCGCGTGGACAGCGGGCGTACGGTATGCTGCTCGGAGACACGCGGCTGTACAGCTGTCGCCATCTGCCGGCATCGGGCGCTCCACGTACTCAAAACTATTACTGTGCGTCTCCCCTCTACGCAAAAACAAAATCGTGTTAATAGCTAATATTATAGGTGCTGTCAGCTGTAATGGCATGGTGGTTTAGCATTTTGGGCTCATGGCGACTAATGCACAGTTGTTTCCCAGATTGCTTACGTGCGAATTTTAATTAATTTTTTTATGTTCAAATGTATCCGTATAATGTGCAATGGGACAAAATATGAATGAGTTAACTTTAAAACTAGACAAGACAGGCACTTCTAGTGAAGTGTGCTTTGAAAAGCGGACTACAGGGAACAATGCACACCCCTTGGATTTTCAGAATAACTTTCTCTCTATTAGTAGTTAATTAATACATTCTATCCATATTACATGGCATAGGGGTAATGCACCAAAGGGTTAATAGCTCTGAAACAAAATGGGACAGCCACGTCCTATGAAGTGTGCATGGATCAGGGGAACCTGGGGGACAATGCACACCCCTTGGATTTTCAAGATCACTTTCTCTCTAACAGCTATTAATTAATAAGTTGTATGCATATTACATGCCATTGCTCCATTTCATACATATTGAAAGTTAACTGATAACACAAATTAATCCACTTCATACAATGACCGGACTGGGGAAACAAACTGAAACGCGGACGAAATCCAGAGGACTAATGCATGACAACAAGCAGAAAGAGCTGATCACACGGGGATTCCACGCGGGGTTAACGAGGGGGCGCGGACGATCGGGGCAGGAGACATTGTTTTTTTTTTTTTTAACTTTGCACATTGTTTGGATACATTTATTTTCTTACTTTACATATTACTGTTTTGATAAATGTCCTTAGTACTGTTTAGTACCGTATATGCTCTTGTTTTTCCGGTTCATTTCGTGTTTAAATGCTAAAAAACATTTTTAGGTGTCATTTATTGGTTTTCCATTATTTCTTATGGGAAAATTCTATCAGAACTCGAACTTTTTAGGATTCGGTCCGGAGTTCTGAACGGATTAAGTTCGAGTTCTGAGAAACCACTCTATTTTAATATTTAAGGAAGTAGTATTTCTTCTTATACTAAACGGTTTGGCCTGTTCAGACTGAAATTTAACCACCAGCAGATGGCATGAATGTAATAGCGTCTTCGGATAAATGGGGAGAATCAAATGGGCAGGGGGGCGGTCACCCGTGCCGTGACCAAGCGGGTGAAAAAGAAGCGCAGTTTTCGTGTGGCGGTGTCTATTGAATAGGGGCGTCGGGCGCAGAGAGAAGGGGATCCTGAACCGCTCATGTTTTCTTCCATCGTAGTTGCTCTTTAAATCAGCAGATGCCCTTGTTCTGTATTAAAGTATAACTGTTTAAAACATCGTTTGGGTTGAACAGTCTATTGTTCAGAGGTTTGGCAACTTTTACTAAACCAGCGCAAGATGACCTCCTATATTCTTCTCCTGATTTTGGCAGTAGGTGGTTTGGAGGCTAAAAATGTGCTTCCCCGAGATGTGCAACAACCTGCTTTGGAAACTGCGCTGGACAAGGCTGCAGGTGTCCTGCCAACTGGAGAACAAGGTGTTAGTCGTACGGTTCATTTAATCCGAAACCAAGGTCTGGAGAAAAGCGATCCCTCGACTTTAAGATCGGATACTGACCACAAGAGAATCCCACGGGGCGCAAGAGATGCGGGCGGCAAAAAGCGGGACCAGCAGCCCTCTTTCAGCGTCAGGTATCCCCGACCGTATGATCCTAACGATTATTTCACGACCCCGAGATCTGTGCATCTATCCAACGCCACGATGCACCTCGGAGGCGACAGCGGGATTACTAGGAACTCGCCCTGGGAGGAGGGTGCAGGGAACAGCTCCGTGCAGAAAGGCACAACTCGCATCCACAATCCCTTGTATCCGGTTACCGACAGCTCGTACAGCGCCTATGCGGTGATGCTCCTGTCGCTCGTCGTCTTCGCCGTGGGCATCGTGGGCAACCTGGCCGTGATGTGCATCGTGTGGCACAACTACTACATGAAAAGCGCGTGGAACTGCATTCTTGCGAGTGTGGCCTTCTGGGACTTCATGGTGCTTTTCTTCTGCTTGCCCGTCGTCATTTTTAACGAACTGACGAAGAAACGGCTGCTGGGAGACTTTTCATGTAGGATCGTTCCGTACATGGAGGTGAGTTTTACTTCTGGTCCTCTACTAATATACACACACACTTTATTAAGGTCAATTAGAATTTCTGAATGCTCATACATACACATAGAATTATATTGTTGTACATAAGTATTTATTATGGCTTCTGCTATTTGACTTTAATATGCAGAATATATATCTATTTAAATTTGTTTTGGAGCTGTACGTATTTTCCATCTGCATAATCATACTGAATAACCACTCTCTGAGTGACATCTCTTAGAGGGAGCCAGACTGAACTCTGAAAGGGTCTTTATGCTGTTATTCTCTGGCTGTGGCTCTATTGTCCTTAGCTGGTATGGGCTGCGTATCCTAGTGTTTGGAAGGATGTGATGAGCAGGATATAATGACTTTGACTCGCTGGTGACAACCACTGCGTTTCTCGACGCGCTGCTATCTGCGTGGGTTTGACGAGTCTTTCCGCGTCCCTCAGGTGACCTCTCTGGGCGTGACCACTTTCAGCCTGTGTGCCCTGGGCATCGACCGCTTCCACGCAGCCACGAGTACGCAGCCAAAGGTGCGGCAGGTGGAGCAATGCCAGTCTATCTTGGCTAAGTTGGCCGTGGTGTGGGTGGGGTCGATGGTTTTGGCCCTGCCTGAGCTGCTGTTGTGGCAGATAAGCCGAGACGTGTCGTCAGCGACCGGCGATCTAGTGGACTCTTGTTCCATGAAGCCATCGCTGAGCCTCCCCGAGTCCATCTACTCTCTGGTGCTCACCTACCATGACGCCCGCATGTGGTGGTACTTTGGCTGTTACTTCTGCTTGCCCGTGCTCTTCACCGTTGCCTGCCAGCTGGTCACCCGGCGCATCGCCTGCAGCGCCAGCCGCAAGCTGGACGAGCTCACGCCCAGCGCCACGTCCTCCGGGCCGCAGAAGCAGCAGCTCCACCACCAGAGGGAACGGCAGCTCAACTGCACCGTCATGGCGCTGGCGGTCGTCTATGGCATCTGCACGCTCCCCGAGAACGTATGCAACCTGGCCGTGGCCTACTCCTCCACGCAGGTGTCGCCATCCACCCGAGCCCTTCTCAGCCTCATCAACCAGTTCTTCCTGTTCTTCCGCTCTTCGGTGACACCCGTACTCTTGCTGTGCCTGTGCCGCTCCCTGGGTCAGGCCTTCATGGACTGCTGCTGCTGCTGCTGCGAGGACTGCCTGCCGGACGGCACCCCCACCCCCGGCCCCTCCGGCCCCAGCAGCCCCGCTGGGGATTCCAAGCTCAAGGTCGAAGTAGCCCCCTCCATCTTCTACGACAAGGCCAAGGACAGCTCCTCCATCCTGGCCATTGGGACAACTTGCTGAAGCAGCCCTCCTTGAACCTTCCCATTTGCTCTGACCCACAATGCCCCCCCACCAGCCCCCGGGCCAGAGCCCAGACAGACAGGAAATATCAGTTTATCAGAACGCATAAAGGCTCATGCAGAATATGGGAAGTCTCCTTCCTGCCCTCTAATTCATAATGAAGTTATGGTATAATAGTGCAGTGCTGAAGCAGCCTCTTCTTAACATAGCTGTCAAATGACCACTAACATTGTATCATAACAATCAGCAGAAAAAGCCAAGACTTTCCTCTTTGATCCCTGACCGTCCAGCTAGCTGTGCAGCTCCCAGCCCAAACATGGGCCGAATGTGCAGTGAATATGCAGCAGACATTAGTGTTTCAGGTCTATAGAAGCTCCCAGGATGGACTGAGTACTACAACAGGTGCACCATTTTCTGTGTGTTGCTTTCTGTGTTTTGGCTGTGTGTTTCAGTTTGTCACAAGGTGCTAACCCCTTTTAAAGTCCTGTACATAGTGTCCCCTAACGCCTGACCCATCTGTGGAATCGGATGGAGTCTGAAAGTCTCGTCACCAGCTGCCAACCACAGTGATGACTTTTGCAGTCATCGCCTTCACAACAGCACAAGGAGTTGTGTGCATTCGTTATTAGAAACTATCACGGCTGTTATAAAAAGCACTTACAGCAACAGACACGCATTAACTTCCTTTCTACACTAGTATCTATAAACATTATATATTAAAGAATATAAATGCATTTATATGCTATTGCTGGGACGTCTTGGCCAAAATAATAGAGCCAGGGCACATGAGACACTGTGTGCCACACTTCCAGTCCTTTGATGGGGGGCGCGCTGTATCACCTGAAACTGCCTTTAACAGTACACCGAATGTGCGAATTTGAAGCCGTCCCTTTAGCCAAACGCTCTGTCGTTAGGGGCATGTGTTAGAATAACCGAAAGTAAGTCCTAACCGGTCCAAATGCAGAAACATTGTTAAGAAAGACACAAAATGAAGACGGTTGGTGACTTTTGTAAAGTCCCGCTACAGAACAAAAAATATGAAAATTGTGTATATATTTTACAGATTTAACATGCTGTAGACATTTAGCAGAGGTATGTGCTGAAAGTATACGAGCTGTGTTGTGACGTAAAACTTCACAGTGACAAACACAGCTACTGAAATTACAGTTTTACTTTATTACCCCTCATTTTTCAAATAAACTATGTAGAATTGTTAATGCTTATGGGGTCTTGTTTCTTTGTGTATAATGGAGTTTAGGTTCTACTCATGGAGGACTCATTAAAGTGGTTTTGGAGAACAGTGTCATTTACATTCAACTCAGAGACTACGGACTGAACAAATTCTGTGGGGTTGTTATGTCCGGTTGGTTCATGGAGACAGAGCATGCCCTGGTCTAGGATCAGTGCTTACACCAATCATGGCCCCATAATGAGGGAGGGATGTTTTATAAGGATGCCATTGTTCCCCAATCCCCAGTCGGAATCCCTTTCTGAATATCAATGCCATGTGACAGCCACAGTTGCCCAGCTACAGTCCTAGAATCCAAGTTTAATTCAGAGCGGCCAAGTGAGAGCTTAACAACCGACACTTTCTTCCTGACTTGTCTCCATGACGACTAGGCTTTTGTTCCTCAGACTTGGACGCACCTGTTGTGTTTAAGGTCTGAAGAGCAAACATGTGGAGAGAGAAAAAAAGGCCGAACAAATAGAGCCGGAGTGCGGAAAGGGACAGCGCGCTCCCCCCACACTCCCTCAGACATGGTCTCCTGCACTACAGTGCTAGAAACCTCCCCCCAGCTGAGCCGGGGGCTGTAACAGGGAAGCCACATCCGCAAAAACAGAATTGCCAGATCCAGGGATGACTTGAGTCATGACACACACGCTTTGTGCCACGTACGCCGCTACCTCACTGCTGAAACACTTACAGTCTGCTAGTTGTACTCTATAGCTGTAGGTACTTGTACCGTTTATTGTACAGAAATGGCCTATGAGGAACATTTTTGTACCATTGGGGCTACAATAATGTTGTTTGTACCTTAGGGATGTTCCTCAAAGTGCACTTCTGCATCTAAAATTAGACTAAAAGGTACATTTACCCACAGCTAGGGTACAATCAGCAGACCCTTGAGGGTACAGTCCCAGTGACAAGCAAAGGTACAAACTGGTGCTGATTTTCTGACTGTGTGCTCAGGTGACTTTAGGAGAGGTTCTGAAAGGGCTCAGCAGACACACTTTGACTGGTATAATATCACACTTTTACACCAACATGAAGATCATTTAAACATCTTTTTCCTTACCTGCCTGTGACTTTTGCACAGTGCTGTAGACTAAAACCAGTCAAAAGGTACAAAAGTAGTCCTCACATTAATCCCAGTATTAAACTGCATTATTTCTTAAATACTTGACTAGTCACAATAAGCATGGTCACATGAAAAGATGACATGGTAGTTATCCTCACAGGGTTCAAATCCAAGCTCCACTCTCTGTGTGGAGTCTGCAGAATCTCCCCATCGTGCAGGTTCCCTCCTGCAATCCAAAGACATGAGCTTAGGGTACCTGGCATCTCTATCTGCCTGTAGTGGACGGCTGAGAATGCGCGTGAATGTGCCCTGTGATGGGCTACTATCTTACCCAGAGTGTCTCCCAGCCTGGTGCCCAATACCGCCTTACACACGACAGTCGCCACGATGCAGTTGGAAAAATGAACAGATGGGCCCCTGACGTCTTGTGAAGTGAGAACCACATTTTAAGTTGATGATAGGTTCTCAACCCCTAATCGGTGGATTGTTACTGGTCTGTTGCCAGTATCTCAGTGGGTCGTGGAACACTGGGGTTTTGTGGAGAGGCTGGTAAGTTTCCCAAAACTAAATTATATATTTGACATTTATGACCCCTCATGTTTGCACATTCTGTTCACAAATAAATAAACTGAAGCAGCTAAACAGAAAATCACTGCTCAATCCACTGGCAAAGTGAATTTTTGAAATGGTGTCCACTAACATCAAAACTTTGGGAACCTCTATTCTAAGACATTAACACTATCTGTGAATCACCTAAAGATGTGATCTGCAAGCAGTGAATAGAACTGATGATTCCTTTTTAATTCAAGACTACAGGAGCTGAATAGAGTGTTAAATTTGTTGGGCAATAAGAACACATGACCCCCCCAACACATTAATTATTTAAGCAATGGTGGGACACGACACTAAGTAGTTGGATTCACTGTTGCGTTGCCATAGACACTGGGAAAATATGGCTTTCTTTAACTGGGTTGTTTAAGTTTTAAGATGTGCTAAAGGTATCTATCAGGCTCAACTGGGGGTGCAAAATGAGACTCCCCCCCTCCAGGGTCATGAGACAAAGAGAAGCTCTGTATTGGGACTGAGTGTCGGCTACGTATGTGAAATGAAAATGAAGGAGACCATCTCAGACTTTCAGTCCCGGATCTGAATCATGGCGCCTCTCTTTTTGAAAGTGTGGCTGACTACATCACAGTAACAGTAACAGTGTGTGTAGCGGCGCCTGGTCCTTGTGAAGATGTCTCTGTGTCTGTGAGTGTGAGTTAATGTGCAAGTACGAGTCTGACCGTACATGTGTGTGTCTCCCACATTAGCAGGCGCTACTCACATAGCTCGACTGCCCCACTTAGCTCTCGTAATGAACAGAGCTTCCTCTCAAGTTTTGGCAGTGGGACAGCGTTTGTTTGTTTGGTGGGAACACAGGAGAGCAGCCTGGGGGGCAGTGAGACATCAGAGAAAATCTCCCAGTTGTCATGGTGAGATTCTGACAGCCAGCTCTGGCTCTGGAGAGCAAGTGAATCGGTTGACGAGTCTGGGCTCAACTGGAGTCCTGGGCTTTAGGCCGAGAGGGTCCAGTCCATTAGAAGTGGGAAACACCACAGCAGAGCGCAGGAGCACAGGCCTGGAATTAGGGCAGTGTTTCTAATTCCGCTCCCTCAGGGACCCCCATACCGTCCAGATTTTTGCTCCTTCCCAGCTCCCGGAAAATTTGTACTGTCTGGCAGGGAGCTGGGAGGGAGCAGAAACCGGGGGCCGTCTGGGGGTTGCTGAGGATTACGTTCAGAAACACAGAATTAGGACATTGGGGGGGGCCTGTCTCACTCAATGACAAAATATTTCAAACCTTAATAATAAAAAAAACTGCCATTCAAATATTGTCAAAAAAATCATTCTGATGTACAATTTACTGTATTGGGCTGAACACTGAGATTCCTTTAAAACTTAAACTTATGAGAGTATTCAAACAATAGCAGTTAAATGCTGGCTTTATTTAAATACATCCCAATTATAATATGCTATTACTTAACATCCTAAGAAACAGGTTTCCTCAAGACTTGTCTGGGCAAGATGGCTCAGACTCACAAGTATAAAGTGTCAAATACACAGAATATGTCTGTCATGAAGAGACCGCAACACAGATTTCATATGATTACAATGAGCAGGAAATGGCCCATATTCAGTTACAGGTGACCCAGCAGTGAGCATGAATTCTGCCCCTGATCTACATATGTTCAGCATGTGTATATGTATGTGCATGTTGCAGTGCAGTTCCTCCGCACATCGTGGAGGGTTTCACTTCCACTGACCAGTAGTTCATAAATTCACATCTCAGAATTGCCCGTAGTGTGTGACTGTGTGTGTATGTGCCCTGTGATGGACAGTCATCCCTTCGAGGGTGTTGCGGTGCCCTCTCCTTCCTGAAATGAGCACCAGGCCCCGCATGACCCTTGGATGGATATTGGATAAGCTGTAGAATGAAAGGATGGATCTATGATATGAATTAACCAAATAAAAATCTGCATCTGGCAGAATATCAGAACCAAGTCACAGATAAATCCTCACACAGTACAGAGTTAGCGATCATGGCCCTGAAAGCGAAAATGGATTGTGATTCATCTCACATGGCTACACACCACTGCACATGGATCCACCCTTCTGCACATGATTACACAGCACAGCGCAGCAGATTCCCGCAGAATGCCAGAATGATATGAAATCAGAAAACTCAATGTGTAAACCCAATTTAATGTGGAAGGAAAAGATTTAAAAAATGGAATGTTATGTGAACCTAATATCCGAGTTGACCCTGCTAATAAGGCTGATTTTGAATCTGATTTTGATGTGGTTTTTTTGGGGGGGGTGGGGGGGGGCTAGCTGTCACAGCTATTTCAGATTCATGGACACAGTGCAATGAGCCCAGGGGATCCAGCCTGGCTTCTTCCTCTGGGCTCAGCCTGTCACCCATTCAGTGCTCAGTCCCGTGCCCTTCAGCCTCCTCCTTTGGACCTGGAGCCAAGAAGCTGGGACATCCTCCAAGCATCCAGCACCCACCACAATTCCCATTACCCCCCCCCCTTCAGATGAAAGCAGATCTCTGGAGAGCAAGTTAACAAACATCACTTCAATGCCCGGTGTGAGGAGGAGGACCTTCCGTGTTAATGGGGTGTCTGTGGATGTACTATTCAAGCTTCACACGGGGGTCCTAATGGCCGGGTAATTTCCTGCCACTCTCCTGCCTCCCTCCCTTTGGTGCTGATACACGCGCCTGGGGGATGCGCTTCCACAGGATGCGACGTCGTGAGCGTCGGTGTGGGCCGCCGATCTGCTGGAGGCCAGTGCAAACTGCCAGGTGGGCAGGTGGGGTTAATCAGCCCCCAATGCCCCTTCAGAAAGTTGTTCGCCTGTTGGATCTCATGTCAAATGACATCGAAATGGAAATGTGCAAGATTTTAGGCATTAAAACATCCATTAAATTTACCTTTTTGTCCATTTTATACTGTAATATTTTTGTTATTATAGGGTATGAAAACACCTATCAAACGCCCATGTTGGCAAAATTTGTCTTCACAATTTACAATAACTCTTCTTCAAAAACAGAAAGTACACAATACAGTAAAATTGCCGAAATGACAAAAACCGGACATTGGTGTGGCATTTAGGATTAAGCATTTAGCTTGTGTGTCTTCCCTTCTGTTTACTAGATACAGGTTACGTATCTCTGTATGTGTGTATCTCTGAACATTATGAACAGTTCCTAGAAAAATGTAACTTTTTACAACTTTTTCAATTCCTTCCTCGGGTTTTGACTCACCCCGTCACTGCTCTCTTTGGGAGTCACAGCGCCTTTCACACCTGCAGGGTTCGGAGTTACCGACAGGCCCAGATATTAGATACCCGATGGGCGTCTTGGTGTTGTGCCACACGCCGATTTGCCTCCGATCTGGGGGTTTTGTCTGCAACTGCAAACTGTCGGCGAGCGGAAAACTGGGGCTAAACCGTGTAGTGTGCGCTTAGCATTAGTTATACTGGAAGCTGGCATTTGCTCAGACATCCACCAAACGGGGAAAATAAATCATCCAATTTGAAAGATTAATGGAAACAGTGAGAATTGGTGCGTGCCCTTGCAGATTCATGCCTATGTAAATGTTTGGTTAAAAGCAATGCTTTGAGATGGCTACTGTGATCTAGGTTGTCTGCTTAATCGTCTTTACTCGTCAGAGCATAACGAACAGAGATTTCGCTGTAATTTTTGTTGTCAACCATTTCTTCATTTGTCGTTCCAATTTATTCATGAAATAAAAGGTCGGCAACAGATACTTATCGCCGAAATTAACAATGTTGTCAGGCCCACAAACTTAAAGTTAGCGACCCTTTCTACCGCATCGTCATTGATTTTTGATAGTTTGGGACATGGTTGTGTCGTCCTGACTTGTGAAAGTCCACGATCACTTCCTTGATCTTCATGATGTTTCTTGATCTCTCTCTCAGCATATGTATCCAGATAGAGACTGGAATCCAAGGTGATTGAGTTGTAATCCATTTGAGCGTGAGAGACCTACATCCAAACAGACAGACGATTTTTCATGTTCATTTTTAAAGGGCCCGCTTGCTCGATAAGCCTTCCCAGCAGCCCCTGCGCCCTCTAAGCTGTCCAATAGCGTTATTCCGCTGGGGCAGCTGGGAGATGTGGTACATTTTTAGATAAATTTGAATATATATTTTAAGAATTATGGCCAAGACCAAGGCAAGATCAAGACAAAATAGGCTCAAGACTGAGATGAGGTAGAGATCAGTTCGAACAGTCTTTAGACCGGTGGTCGAGAACTACAGCTCTGCCAAGTTGCATAATGAAATGTTAATACCCAGGTCATGTTGTTTGATAATGAGTTTGTCGGGCTGAATTGTATTAAAAGCAGAACTATAGTCAATAAAGAGCAGTCTAACATATGTGGTTTTATGATCCGCGTATTCCATTGCAGTGTGAAGCACGATAGCTATTACATGTTTAAGTAGCAGGGTGGCATGGTGGTGCAGTGGCTGGCCCTCATGCCTCTGGGACCTGGGTTCGAGTCTCTGCCAGCATTCCATGTGTGTAGAATTTGCATGTTCTCCCTGTGTGCTTTCCTGTGGGTATCCTGGTTCCCCCTTTCACAAATATTCCTGCTTATTCATTGACAATGTCCCATGGAAAATTCATTAAAATATCAAGTTATTCATGGATTGCTTCTTACAGCATCTTTCCTCATCAAAGTCTACCTACTAAGTGAAATTTTAGCAACAGTATGATCGGTGAAATCAAAAGACAAAACACAGGATTAAAATGAAGGCGCCATTTAGGAATATCTTATGCACTTGAGAAATGGATGTCAGATCAGAGCTACTAATATAGGGAAAAAATATGATTTTTAGTGTTAACTAAACGTTTATTAATAACAAATACTTTAACTGATCCCCATGAGGAAATTCTCTTTGTACCCCCCCCCCACAACTTGCTCTCTGTAGGCGAGAGTAAGCTAGCAGCAACAGGAACCCGCGGACCTGGCCCTTGTTCAAGAGCCCACAGACATACCAAGCAATACATTTGGAATCTCTTTAAATATTTTAGGACATTATTAACAAAGGAGATGGAACTGTGCTCCAGCACAATAAATGTGAATTTCCCAAATGCTTGAAATCGTAAGGTATTTCGCAATATCAAGAATACCAGTGAGAGATTTTCAAATTCGCGAAAAGTCTGCACACACATTTATATGTACGTAAAAGTTTCATTACCTTGAAGGATTTGCAAACTGCCCCAACACATTCAGTGGAAGTAATTTTAGGTTTAAAATGGAATACTATAAATTTCTTAAATGAGCATGACAGTTTGAAAGTGTGAGAGTTGGCAACCCTGCACAAGTAAGCTGGGTCTTGCTAGATGAAAGTCTGGAAATATGAAGCAAAAGTACAATAACATCCCTGAGGTTCTTACTTGGACATTTATTGAAATATTAAAGGACCACAACCAACACAATCCCCAGATAATCAGTAAGCATCTTTCTTTGCATGTTCCGCTGCTCCAGCCAGTTATAAGATCACTTAATCAGCATTGTGCTTCTTCCAGATTTTAAACACACTCGTGCTTCTTCCAGATTTTAAGATGATCTTGAATCTCTGAGTATGACTCTTGTCTCACAATTCATATTTGTCCTGGTGTTGTGCAAAGAAAACTAATAACCAAAGATTAATGAATTCAAATAGCACACTGGGAATCAGTTGTGTGCAATACATGATCAGTGAAAAACTGAAAAATATCCTTAACAGCAGCAAGCTTCCCTGGACTGTGATTGAAATATCCACAGGACTATCAAATCAAACCAAAGTCTAAACCAACAAACAAAACACAACTTCACAATTAACTGGACTGTATGCATAATCCGTTGAATTTCACAGGACATAACCTGGATGTTTAGTTTCACAGTCAAAGAGGTTTTTTTAACACTATAAACTGTCTTTATGTCTCTATATATTGTATAATATGCTCAAAATGTAATAACATTTAAGTTCAAACTCATACTGCTTAACTTTAACAGCTGACACAGTTCTGTAACATACAAGGGGTTAGAACACACCAGACAGACGCCAGGGTCAAGCCAACCTCAGGTGATTGGCTGCAGTCTGCCATCGTTTCGGTACCAGAACCCCCTCCAGGACTACAAAGCAAGCATGAAGGGCTGCAGCTGATGCCTCCCACCCTGGGTGTGGATGTCCCCACTTCCTTTTGGCAAGACGATGAGGTCTATCAGGATCGTGCACCAAAAGCAGTAGATCTCAACAACCACTGATTTTGTCCGTCGCCCCACCCCTGCCTGTCTGATTACGTATTGTTACATTGCACCAAACATATTAGCCCCCCCCCACCCCAAACCCATTTAATTTATCTGCAGCTGTATTATTTTACACAGTGTACATTATCCTCAGTAAACACACACTTTTGTATTACTTCTTTATATGATTTATTTGTTAATTGTATTTATTTTCCTTGCTTGTCTTGCATGATGCCCCAAAGTAAGTTCCTCGTATGTGGAAGAACTTGGCGATAAATAAATGATTCTGATTCAGCTAAAGCTTTTCTTGTTCATGTGTCCATACTTGAACAATTGAGGACCCCTAGTGGTCGAAAGAAAGAAGTGTAATCTAAAAAAACGGGAATCGCTGACTTCGAGTTGTGCTATTTCACGTAGGTGTATGACAGCACAAAAACGTGCCAAAAAAAACAACAAAAATAAATTACATTAACACACTAGCCATGTGTCTATTAATAATTCACAAAAAAACACTGATTCACAGACTGTACTACTAAAATAAACCCGATTTTAGATGCTTTTCTGTATTTGTAATTGAACTAAAACTTGTATATTTTACAACTGATTCAAGTGTTATAGCACCTATTTAAATGTAAACGTATCTAAAGACTTTCTAAACACTCAAGCATGATAGAGATGGACCGAGGGCCTTCCCACAATGCACTGGGTCACAAAAACACAAATATGATTGCGTACTAAGCAGGCTGTGGGGTATATTAACGACTGAAACTATGGAAGACTACACAGGTTAACAGGTCGTTTTAATCAGAGGTAATTTTATGTGGGTTTTGTAGTATTTTTCATGCCGATTTCAAATCTGTGTTTAGTTTTTCTCTAGCATGTCAAGTTTTTGTGATGAAGCTATATGTATTATGATATTATGTACAAGTAATCTGACTAAGTGTATTATAAGAGTTGACTGTTTTTTATCTTATAGACAGCATCACTGTTCTCTAGGTGACTAGATATTGATTTATGTTTTACTGACACTTATCTAGTTGCGATTTGTATAATTAATATAATTAATTTGACCTAGTGCACATGCGCATGTCTTGTGTATACAACTTAGTATGGCGGGAAGCATAGGTAGCGGTGCCTCAAGTTTCGTTTTGATGATGTAAGCTTCTCGACAATTTATTTATTTCTCGAATTGTTGCAAAGAAATACTAAATGTAACTCACAAGTTTGAATTCTGGGTCATCGTCCTGGAAATCGAAGGCGGCGACAGACAGCATCAACTGTGTTGGCTTTCAGTTGTTATCATGCCTAGAAATTGTATTAATCATACAGACAGTTTCTGTTATGTGTGTGGTTCATTCACAACAAAAGCACAACGTCGCCCAATCACTGCAGATCTTAAGAAGATATACAAAATATACTTTGGCTGTCCACCTGGAGACCAGGATAAATCTTGGGCTCCACATGTCATCTGGACCAGTTGTTCAAATGGTCTGCATGACTGGCTAAATTGGTGAATGGCAGCAATGCCATTTGGAATTCCAATGGTGTCTAGATCTCAACGACGTCTACTTTTGCTGCACGAATACTAGTGGATTCTCACCTAAAACTAAGCACAAAATTGTCTATCCCAGCCTAGATTCTGCAATCAGGCCTGTTCCTCATGGCGGTTCATTGCCTGTTCCTGTACCACCACATGATGGTCATGATTCTGTAGAAGGTGATGAGGAGAATGGAGAAGGTGCACCAGGTTACAGTGAAAGCATGATGGCCGACTGCTGCTGGATGCTGTAGCACGACAATCCAGACATGGTGTACACAAGAAAATCAAACTCAAAGCGTTTTTGAAGAAACAATGGTGGTTGACAAACACTTTTCAATTTCTTTATGCCCACTGCCTGTTTGTTTGATTTTGCTCTAATGATATTTTACCCTTTACTACAGTGATGCTTTTGTTTTAGTACACAGTACTTGCAATTACAGTATTAACTAGCATTACTCATAAATCAAAAAGTTGACAGAAAAACTGTTTTGGAAAAATGTTTTGCACTCTGATGATTAAAAAAAATGTTTTTTGTTGTCCTGTGTTATAAGCACAAAAAAATCAAATGGATATTTATTTTGCAATTGGCAATTCAATATTCAATCAGAGCATGCATTTGTCATTTCAAAATTTAATCTGAGCATGTAATTTGAAAATACATTTTGCAATCAGCAATTCAATGTGCAAAGTCCTTATGCAATCCTTAATTCATTTCAAAATATTTGAAATGAAAAACAGAATAACATTTCACTGAATTGCATTTCATATTACCATGGGCTTTTGCCTCTATTCAAATGGAAATTCATTTTGCAATTGGCAATTCACTATTCAATCAGAGCATGCATTTGTCATTTCAATATTAAATCAGAGCATGCAATTTGAAGATTGGCAATAGGCAATTCAATGTGCAAAGTGCTGATGCAATCCTTTATTCATTTAAAAATATTTTATTTAAAGTTAATGTATTAAGCTAACTTTTAAATTAAATTAAAGTGTTTTGGGAGCATGATTGGTGTCAGATTTAAGGTTTAAACTATAGAAATAAGCACATATTACCATTTTTAGTGATTCTACCAAACATCCGTGAAACCTATGTATTCACAATGGGTTCTGAAACCTAACGTCACGAATGTATCTTTTATGAGGGTATAAAACATTTATTGAAGTTGGCTAAAGACAAATACTACATTAGATTCTGTTTAAAGTACTTCTTTTTAAAAAAAAATGTTTGTGTAAATAATTTGTGTACGGTGCTCTGGGTTTTCATATGTGCATGCTAGGCGGAGACGCTGCATTATGGTGGGTTTGAAGGTATAAAGTGCCCATGAGATTGACAGCCTTCCAGGCGTATTTTTCCATTTCTGTGAACCTTCATACCCATCAGCTGTAATTCCATTCACTGTAAGGCAGGGCTATTCAACTCAGGCCCTCAATTCCAAATCCAGACCTTGTTTTCACTTCTCCAAGGTACTTAGTTCAATAATGACTGATTCTGATTGGACAGAGGCTTCACACCTGGCTCACAGGTGAAGGAAGGCTGGAAAATCAGCAATGCTCGGGCCTTGAGGACCGTGAGTTGAATAGCCCTGCTGTAGGGCAAGGACTCTCAAACTTCCCACATAAAAAAAACATACCTCTGTACCTGTCAGACTTTATGTATATTTTTTTATTTAATCAAGATACATACATATGAGTTTGTTGGATCTAGTTATGACCAGTTTTGCCACACCACATAAATGAGAACACTAAAACACGTTGGCTGAAAGATTAAAATACATTATGCAAAAACAAAGGTAACTCAACAGCTGTAAGTACAATACTTATGTACAGCGTGTTCTGTGCTGGATCACTTATAAAAAATGTGGAACATTTAAGATGTTGTGTGAATTGTTACACACATGCAGGGCGCCTGGGGGCCGAGGCTGCAGAAGGGCAGTCTGTGCTGAGCCTTCAGTGCATGAAGAACCCTGATACACACACACACACACACACACACACACACACACAAGCCTCATTCTACCCCCTCCTGACGTGACTAGAAATCCAGCTAACGTACCACTTTTTTTTTTTTTTGGGGGGGGGGGGGGTCTCTGCTTTGCAATCAACTTGTCTT
>JAODUD010000107.1:9444995-9457224 GCA_026784285.1 Stomatorhinus walkeri
GCTTTACAAATCAACCCCAAAGCCCCACCCCCACAAAAGATACGCCCACAACCTTCCCAGTACTTAATTCAGAGCAACATAAATTATTCACATCTGCTCACTTGGTCATATCCACCAGAGCAGGCAGACGAAGGACACTTCTATGTAAAACCTTTGCGTACATTTACTGATTTAGCAGATGCTTTTGTCCAAAGCAATATACAAGTGAGGCAAGCCTGGGTGCAGACAGCGTGGATTCAAACCCATGCCCCTCCAGACAAAGGCACAAATCCCTGACCCAGTAATCCATACACCACACTCCGCTCCATTTTTATACCTGTAATAAATACCTGGATTTCTGACCTCTATCTTGGTTGGGATAAGTAGTACAGTGTAATTCTTACGCAGTTTCTTAACAAAATTAGTGCTGCAGCATGATTCGTCTGTGCCACTGGGAATAAGTACAACAGCAGAACGCATCCCATACTACACTGAATACTAGTGTCATTATTATGCTGTGCCTCGGATAATCACTGCAATTACAGCGTAAGCCCCATGCAAGTGTCACAGGGGAGAACTCACAGGAATTCCCTGCAGCTGAGGCTTGTCCAGCAAGTTGTGGAGCTCATTCTTTGAGGCCTCAATCTTCTCTGGGTCTGCAGCGTCAACCATGTACCTGAAGACAGCAGGAATATCAGGGCACGGCTTCTGCTGCCCAGCTCCTCCCATGACAGATGACTTCTCAGATGGCACCAGGAGCCTTTTCCTGACTCACCCAGTAGCTCCTAGGTTTACTGTGGGGTTACTCTGGGGTTACCATGAGGAAAATGAGAGAGAGAGTGAAGGCCCTTTTTTGGTACTCACACGATGGCGCTCACTCCTCGACAGTACCGCTCCCACATGCTCCTGAAGCGAGGCTGACCTCCAATGTCCCACAACTGCAGAGGAGACAGCTTTATGGTTAAGTTTAGCACCCCGAGAGAGCAGACTGAACCCCCGTTATGGCCTTTGGCTGCTGAGAAACTGTAAAACCGTCTTTCTTTCTACTCTGTTCTATTTCTTTTTAATCTTCTTATACCACACCCTGGTAGAGAATCGCCCATAACTGTGCCCAACATGGCTGTACTGGGCACAGTCCAACTAAGACCTGTCCCCGGTCTCCTTGACAACCTGACCTTGATGGTGACGTTTCCCTTGGTGATCTTCCTCATGTTGAAGCCCACTGTGGGGATCATGTCTTCACTGAACTGGCCAGACTACAGGACAAAGTGACAGAAAGGGAAGGGGAGCAAGGTTCAGAGCACTCAGCTTATCAAGGGTAAAACAGTGAGGGGTTTACAAATATTCACATGTGTAGCTAGATGTGGGCAAATATTTAGAGTTAAAACAGTCATTGGTCATTTCTGCCCAGAAATAAAGCTTAAACCCCCTCCCAGAGAATCTGTGTAGCCTGGAAAACAAATCATAACCTCCATGGTGCATACAGGAGATGGAGAATGAAGAACACAACAGACATCAACACCTCAACTGGGTCCCAACTCACACCAGGCAATGTCCCCGAAACCTGGAGATGAATCACTCTGTCAATATGAAGAGAAAATTGAAAACTACTCTTTGTGATGTGATGATTTAATTTTTGATCAGCCTCTTCATTATACAAATAAAACTGCATTTTCTGTGGCTCCATGTCATAAATAACAATGGGAAAATATCAAGCACGTGAAATTAAATGCAAGTAAATGAGGAATGGAAATCCGATGTGTGCATTTGATGCTGATATACATTTCAGTATATTTAACCTGCCATGTTTTGAAAGTACCTTGGCTGTTTAAAGCTCTTCAAGAACAAAGGCATCAGACCCCAGACAGCAACAGTTGTCTTTTATTCAAAGACGCCAAATTAAGGTTCACCCTATCCAACCTTGGAAGTAGGTTTGGGTCCTCATATGACACAATAAGTCTCCTGGTTACCATGGTGAATCGAATTGGACAATACAGAAGAAACACGAAGAACAAACTCTTAAACAACACAGAAATTATTTAAAAACCAAAAAAATGTAGGTGTACGTTTCAAGAAAACCCATGTCCTTAAGTCACTAGACTAATTGCATCATAAAACATAAACTGTTACTATACTAGTGTAACTCAGCTGTTAAGAACAAGCATATTTCTCAGGCAGTTAAAAATGTAACAATCACCTGTATCAAACGTCTGTCTTGCTACAGAACTGACTGTCAATGGGACTGAGGTGCCTTTATTCACACAAATGGCAACCTGACTGTTCAGCAGCCATGTAAACTCCAGCTCCAGTCATACAAGCCGTAACCACAAACAGCAACACCTTTGGCACAAGGTCACAGCGAGAAACTAAAACCTAGTCCTGAAACAACCTTGTAACACACTCATACCATGCAATGAAAAGTATACTTAATATCATCCACTAGGGGGCACCATCCTCTCTCCCATTCTTCAAAAGACCAGATACCTAAATGAAAAAGACAGGTTAAATTGCTCTCTCATTATGCTTTTTCGCTTTAATGACTAAAGAGAACTCACTGTGAACAGCAAGTGGCTGAATGCCAGAAGGTGTGTAACCAACTGACTCCAGTTTGGCATGGTGATGTTTCACTTACACTCCTGGCAGTGCCTTGTGCAGCGTGCGCGCGCGCACACACACACACACACACACACACAGGAGGAATAGAACTCAGTCATTAGTGCCTCTGTGTTCCTAATAATCCAGGGGATCTTTTACAAGGATTAGAGAACCCTGTATTTCAGCAGGTCTTAATCACTGAACTAAGATGTGCTCAAATTCATCCTAGCACCGCCACACTCTGTGTCACAGATGCAGACGTTAAAAGCCCCCCCCCAGTCCCAACCTACGCCCCCAGCTGCTCAATACAGGCAAGGCCACATCCTGCTGCCTCTTGAAAGCAGGAGGATAAACTGCCCATGGATGAGACTGGAATAGGGGGGTGGATGCAAAAGTGCCATGTCTAAGTAGCCAAAGGTTTATTTATAAATCACTTAAACAAGGCACATCTCTATTTGAAATTCAGCACTTTTCATCGGCACCAGGAGACTGACAAGGAGACAGCTGGGTGACATTTACTCAGCTCTGAATCCATCCTCCACATCTGACTACAGAATCATTAAATCCAATAGTCACTCCATTCCAGTGTTAACGAATTATCAGTAGGAGGAACAATCGATCTTATCATAGTTACCAAGCAGTCTACACGTGTACAATCCTATATTCTTCTCCCAGACATTTACTACACTCAAGTTAAATGAGTACCATCTCAATACACGTTTTACGTTTGAATTTTTAATATATGCGCGTTTGGTTTTTGGCACACGATCTGCCACGATGTATTTAAAATTAAAGCACTCACATGAACATCGTCCAGACTAGTACCATTTTTATGGGTTTAGATTAAAGTATGAAAACACAACGGGCATCAAATGCTAAGCTAGAGAGGTGAGAGGGAGGCTTTGATCCGAGCATCATTTACGGAAAATGCGGTCACCGCTGATCGGTACGTGTTGGGCTCGGGATGCGGCCAGCAGCACGGCTGCCGGGGGACTCTCCGTCCCGAAGCAGCGGGCACAACTCAGCCTCCGTGGCTCATCGGCAGAAAGGAACAAAAAATACTACTAGTACCGAAGCACAAGTTGACAATCCGGCGTGAGTGTGTACTGGTGCTCCCGAGCACCAGCGGGCCACTACGCGGCCGTGACCGAGCATCTGAGCGTCATCGGGCAATTTACGGGTCACGGCGCCAATCACGGACACCACCTGAAAGGCGACGGGGCGAAAAAATGAACAAACAGAGGATGGCTTACCGCAATCACGTTGACGAAGGTGGTCTTCCCCGAGTACTGCAACCCCACCAGCGTGAGCTCCATCTCCTCCTTCCAAAAGAGCGCTTTGAACCAGTCCAGCAGCTTGTTAAACAACGCGATCATCTCGGAAAAGCGGCTCGGTGGAACCTGCCTTAAATGTCAACGGGCAGTTAACAGCTACCTGCGTTTCTGGATTAATAGATGATGCAGGTCCACCTAATATGGTGCCTGATTTATCAATAAAAAATCGTTGCACGTTATGTGCAAACCTAATGTATTTTCCCTCTCAACTGTTAAATCACTCCCCGGTTTATCACGGCTCCCAGTATCTTCACCGTCAGTCTCTTTCCCTGTAACTTGCCCTTCCTCGTTGGGTGGGGTTTCAGATCCATGCACAGCTGATCCAGGACAATGTGCGGAGACGGGCGCCTGTGTAAAGAAGGCATTCCGCCGCCAGCCTGCCGGGCCGGAAAGGAGAACGCCGCCTACCGGAGGTTCTGCTGGTCATGATCAAGCGCACAATCTTAAAATCCGTTCTCCGATGTAGCGTGCTGACTCAGCCTGATGTTTTAAGGCAAACATTATTAATACTTCGTCATCCTTAGAGCATCACTCCAAATTATTTAGGTGGCTTCTTCATGCAGAAAAAAATATTGAAGAATCCTTAGGCAATGCCGCTAAAGTAGTCTACAAGGTCTTTCTCTGTCACTTAAAGCTTTGACTTGCAAGTATACACATTTAAAGAAAAAAATAATGCAGTTTTATTTATAAAAAATGCATATGCATTTTACAGATATAACAACAAGCAACACAAACATATTAAGGGCAGGATAATCTCAACACTTTCTGACATTCCTACAACTACAACTCATAAACTACAGAAAAATCTCAGATGGTTTGTACTTCTTTATTAACAACATCAGATCAGATCAGACCTGATAATCAGATTAAATTATTTGGACAAAAATAAGGAATACAACTTAAAACACAGATGTGCGCATTATGTGCCATAGTTCCTCTTATTATTGATTATCTCTGTAATATTTACAGACAGGACCCCGGGACCGATACCAGGCAAGTGTCTCTTAGTTTGGATGAAGGCTTAATGACCAACCACTCTAGCTACAGCAGTATGCATCAGTACAGTCTCTGCCTATAAGGCTACTGGACAGTTTGAGCATGGTGGGTGAATCTGCATGATATTTGAATGCTGGCGTTGGCTGAATTAGTATCTCTAAATTTTCCTTAATGCATTTTCCCTACGAGAATTGGCATCCCATCCCTGGTGTCTCCTGCCATTACTTGTTGCTTCCTGGAATAAACTCCAGGCTCTCCACAACCCTGTACTGGATAAGCAGGTGGAAGACAGTAATTGCAATTAATTAATTACTTAATTACTTGAAGGTGAGTGGAATAATAATATAATAAGATCTATCTCTCTGACTTCCAACGGCTGACCCAAGATAGTCATGGAAATATAAGATGATCATTTTGCTGTCTTAAAAGGAAGCCATTAAATATGTAAAATTACTGATGGAATTGCTTGTGATGTTTTTAGCTAGTGCAAATATTTTGTAAAGGAACATTACATATTTGACATAACTTTGAGGGGAAGGTGGGAGAGATCAAGTGAGGGTTCAGAAGTTGGCACTCCGACGCTGGTGCTCACTGATCCAGTCCCCAGGGTTCACATCCATCTGCAGCATCTTCATCACCCACTTGTCCCGCCGTGCACCATCAATGAACTCATCCAAAGACAGTTCACCTGGAGAGTGGAGAGAGGCAGCACAGTCTCCCTGGGGGACAGGGTCCTTCCATTGTCTCATCTACAGCCTGGGTTTATGCCTTATGATAGGAATATGCTGGTTTACATAAATAAGAGACATGACCTATCTCTGCATGCCATGAACAACAAGTAGGTCTCCCTCACCATCTCCATTCTCATCCACAAGTTCGAATATCCTGTCCACCACCTGCTCTGGTGTGAGCAGGTTGCACTCCTCGTCAAGCTCTCCGTGACATGCTTTTTTCAGCCGGTAGATGGACTGAATGACAACAGAGAGTCAGCCAGTACAATCAGAACAACAAGGATAGAGTCAGCACTGCTAAGATTGCAGAGTGAAAGGGAACATAACCAAGCCAACAGACAGGCTATCCATACAACCAGAATACAATGGGAAAAACTTAAAAAACACTGATATAACTGGAACAAAAATGAGACAATAAATATAATCAGGACAACCAAGAGATAATAAACACAGCAGTCATTGCAAAACAGAGTCAGAACTGCCAGGATGACAGAGAGACAAATATGCATAGACAGGACACAAATATATAGTACACTCAGAACACCAGGAAACAGCATATTGGAGAGATTGTTAGTATAGAATCAGATCAATTGAGACTTAAGTAGAGGCAAAACCAATTCAGCCAGGAAAACTGAAAGATATTGAATATACACTCATCACAGAGACAAGTCAGTACAGACAAGTTAATAGAGCTTAAGGTGGCACAGATAGGTGTCAAGTGAATGTTGGTTTTTGTATTTACATTCATGCAATTATTTAATAACAACTTAACAGGCAGTTGTGTATTTAATCAAATTGGAAAAATGCACTAAGTCCCTCCCACTGATTTAAGAATGTATAGAAACCAAACAAAAATTAACACTCTGAATGTTTGAACTACAATAGAGGTTTCTACTTGGGGGCAGTGTGTGGCTCAGTGGGATGTGAGCAGGGGGGCGCTGGTCTTTGCAGCATGTGCGTGGGCCCTTGAGCAAGGCCCTTAACGCCCAGCTCCCAGGGTGCCACGAGGTATAAATTCAGGCATACACATGAACAGACACCTGCGTTTTCAAAAGAGACCAAGAATATCGGCATTGAAGCAACTTTTGGTGAAAATGGACTTTATTGTCCGTATTTATTTGTCTGGACTCAGAAACACGAGATGTTGTGCGAACTGGTAGGTATGACAAAGGTCTTACGCAACTTTTACCTCCACGATCTCAAGCAGCTCCATCTTATCGATGCAGCCACTCCCGTCCTTGTCGTACATTTTGAAGGTCCACTTGAGCTTGTGCTCCAGCTTGCCTCTCAGGACCAGGTTCAGTGCCGCCACGTACTCCAAAAAATCAATGGTGTTGTCCTGCAAACGATACAAGTACAAGAAAAAGGTAGAGTGTAGATTTATTAGCAGCCTTTGGGATAATCTTTGGTGTAAACATTTGTATGGTAATATTAGATACATAGTTAAGTGCTATAGGCATAATTCAGCTGGCAGAACGAAGAAAATGAATCTTCTAACTGCGGCATTTTCAATGTCAGTAATCCTTTGAAATGTTGAAGGTAGCACAAATATTACATCCCGAACTCGTAGGCCTATCCATAGGTAATGTATCTTAAAATTAAATTTATTTACTTTTATTATGTTGATTTGTTTAATGAGTGATTCAGAAGATGGGTAAATTGAAGAATGATTTGTTGAATGTTTATATTGCATATTACTTTCTAAAATGTAATTACATGGTAGAGGAGAGCGCCAACTTACCCCGTTCTTATCAAACGCACGGAACATGTTTTCAATATAACTGGCCGCTTCCTGATTGTCTGAGACGCCGAAGAAACCCTTGAACTCATGCATGAACAACGTGCCGCTGGGACACTCCACTACAAACTTCTTGTACCACTCTTGCAGCTCAGCCACATCGATCTCCTTGTCCGCGTTCGAGTCCTCGCTCAGCCGCTGACCCATTGCGTGCCTCTGGAAGCTTCTGCTACGATAATTTATTTGATCAGCATTCCATACTGAAATTGCGAAATATCGTGACTGTTAAAGTCACATTCAGCCTAATCTACAGGTGAGAAGGCTACTACTCTTTGATATGCACTTTTTCCTCTTCAGTTTGTGACTCTCCAGATTCCTTCAGGCAATGCACCAGCAGGCATCAAGCAGGCAGAAATCCCTTTTTTAACTTTTTGTTGTGGTGTTTAAGGTGCTTTTGCAGGTAAATGTGTTCCGCTGTGGAGTTAAAAAACGACCAAAGAAAATCTACAGTTCCTCGCTTGTCTTGAATTCTTGCACTGGCACCTAGAATCCTGCACATGGTTTTAGTTCATCCCAGATTACAAATCTGAGCTCTTGTCATAACCCATTAGCTTCCAGGGAGATAATAACAGGAGTTTTGATGATTCATCTGCGAGCTGTGTGCAACAGCCCTTGACACTAACATAGCCTGTTTCCATAGCCACATACATCACTGGTGATTCCCATCTGAATTTTTCACTGTAAACGTCATCTGAGATATAGCCACAAGTATGGCTGTGGCATCATTTATTCCCTATATCAACTGTAGTTCAGGGATTCTAAATTTTTCTCTCACAGGGTACTGCACTCATATCGGCCATCAAACCAAAATTCAATCAAAATATTTGGTCCAACTGTTAATATCCAATTGGTGAAGTTCTCTTAGAATTCTCATGTACTTCAGCTCACGTGTTCTTTAATGTGTAGATATTACCTTGTGAACTCACTGAAAGTTTCTTTCAGGAAAAAAAGATGCTAGTTCTCCAGGAAAAGGTGTGTTTAGATAGAAGGTTATGCAGGTAAAGATTACAAATATTGTGTTAAATACAGGTAAGGGCAAATAGCCAAAGTACTGTATATAGAGCAGGGTATTTATAAACTGGGGGTATATGCAGATGGGTAGAGATAGACTTGATATGCCTGTATATAGTACATGTAGCTAAATTCTCCTCTATTGGCAGTATGTTTAGATGGATCTTGAAAAACACTAGAAATTGGAGGTGACAGAACAGCCATGGAAAGTGAGAAACAGGGACCTCTGCATTGTACCAAAATCAACACCAAGGAACACAGATATTTAAAACACTGGGTGGTCCCTCAGTGCTGCAAATACCAAAGAACAGCCAAAGAAAGGATTTAGGCAGATGACTGAGATAGTATCTTATACGGTACATTTATTTCTGCCTCTGAGGTGGATCAAGTTCTCTGGATAAAGAAGGATTATAGTCATAGATTATCAGATCATCATCTGTAGTAAACTGTCCACTTGTGTACTGTTGCCAAAACAATTTTTTTCTGTGTAGGTTTAATTCAAAATTCTGTGAACATATTTTTAATTTTTAAATATCTTTGTTGTTTTTCAATTAAATAAACTATGCATTTGTTACCTGTCAAGTATGCATGAAAATAATATTTATTCTAATTCATATTTTATCATAGTTTAGGATAAAAACAACTTGAGAGATTTAAATAGGGACAAGATATTCAGGGACTTACACATGTCCTATCATGCACAACATTTGGTAAATCCAATGAATCACAAAGGCCTTCTATAACCCTTCTCACCTTCTAAGCTTGAAATGCCCTTCTATGAATAGTCAGCGTCCTCATTCGACAACCATTCTGTATATATGCCTGCATGGGGTATTTAGCAACAGACCCAATCATCCAAACAAAAACCTTTTAAGAGATATTCAGTATGGAACCCTGAACTCGCACAAATTGTGGGATTTCTGCTTTTTTTGTTAGCTATTCAGCAAAGGCTGCTAAGAGTACAATAGCAAATTGAAGTTGATTAATTATGATCTCCAAAATGTTTATTATTTTCCCTAGTAAAGCTGGTTTTCACACAGTGATCATCAACCAGAAACTCAAAAGGGAGAATTCAATATCTTGGATGTCAATACAGATTCAAGAACCCAAAATACAGGAGACCAAGCAAAAAAAAACACTCCCAGTTAATTTCCCCCAAATACACTGATCTTAGATTAAAAACATGGCAAAGGAGTCAACCAGTTAACCAAATACTGAACATTTCCTTTCCCCCTTACCGGTGAACGTTTACAAAGCCATGATTTGCAGCCAAAAAGTGTTGTCATAATACATCCCCAATAGATAAACTAACTCATTTGGAAACTAGAGGAACACTGCGAAACCCAATGCACAATGCCAGGTTTCTGCATACTGAGTGTGTGTAAACTAACTTTCACGCCTTTTGGCAAGGTAATTGCAACAGGATCAGTGTTCACTTGTGCTCTGTGACAAGCCACTTTTTCTTGGTTAAAAGTGGCACCTATTAGGGGAAAAGAGGATCTATTATAGTTAATTGTGAAATAGTAGAAATTTTATAAATTGCATTTTAGATATGGAAATTTTCATCTTTGAGTAACATTTCTCCTAACATTGAATGATCAGTTTTAGATCTTTCAAGGCTGTTGATCTTGTCCAACAGTTACTGTTCGCCCATGTAACACTGAACACTTGAAAATATAGTGGTACCTCAGTACTCAAACTCATTAGAACTCGAATTTCTTAAAAGTCTTAAAAAAAAAATTACCTAGAACTCGATCTGAATCTCAAAAGTCGAACCGTGAATGCTGACCTAAGATAAGGGGAAATGAGTCACACGGTACTTCTCTCAGCATAAACAAAGGGTAAAGCTATAGTCTCAGCCTCGCATTCGCTATGAAAGCATCATTTGTTGGTGATAGTGCTTTTTTATTGAAAATATCAGGTAACACACTGTACTTTATAACATTATGGAAGTCATTGCTCACCAAAAAGTTACGCAATGTTGTACAAACGTTGCAACCTAAAAGTTTGCGATTTACGAACAAATTAACGAATAGAGAATAATAATAAAAATAAACAATGAACTGCATGGCATAGTCTAGTGTTGGCGCAGTGTTGGGACATGGCTTGGGGGACATTATCGTTTTGGAAGTTGTTGGCACACAGTGTTTTTAACTTTACACATTGTTTGGATACATTTATTTTCTTACTTTACAAATTACTGTTAATGGGTTAATTGGTTTTCCATTATTTCTTATGGGGAAAACTCAATCAGAATTTGAACTTTTTAGGATTCGAACCCAAGTTCTGAGCAGATTAAGTTCGAGTTCTGAGGTACCACTGTAGCTCCACATAGTATGTTACTTTATATTACATCTTTAATCAGCTCCATAAACTACTGATATTTGACAAATTGGCCTGTAAAAGAAAGGCTGGTAGTATAAGTCTAATGATCTTACCGGTTACATTTGATATTTTAATTTTAAATCAAATTCAATAAGCATCATGGACCTAAAATAAAAATGAGTATTTACTTTCAAAATTTTGTTTGAAAAATTCACACCAAGGTCATGTTTCAAACATAATTTTGAAAGTAAATACTCATTTTTATTATGATGATGAATTGAAAAAGTTTTCCTGGAGTCATAACACTTGACATGTAATTCTAGACATACCTGACTATACTCAAAATTTTCAAATTTATTAGATTTTTTAGACAGTTGCTAACCTTGGCATGCAGCAGTTATGGTCATCAGGAGTTTGTCTCTGTGATATCATTTCCTGTCACATGGTCAAGGTCACAATATGAACAAAATGGCTCCTTGAATGGTGGTTACACCACCCTGACATTTCAGGCAGTTGACCTGACTAACGTTTCCTAAATAAATTATAATATTCAGAACAATGGTGTTCTGCTACGTTTATTTCCTGTTAAATTGTTATAATGTAAGTTTATCCCAGAGTAGTTGAAAGGGTCTTTAATTGAGAATTTCACCCACTTGAAAGCAACTTTAATTATTCGGTACAAAGTTTTAATGGTTACACCACATTTATTCTCAAAATCAATTAAAATCACAATTTTTAGAGTAGGTCTTCAAAAAAAGTATGCATGCAAGTAATTTATCAGTTTATTTTCAACAGTTAATGCTTTTAAATTTAACAAAACAATGCATCACATTGGTTGGCGTGAAAGCGAATGTGCTGATAGGTCTGTCGTGTGGTCAGCTGATGCACTTTGGGAGACCAACCTACCTGGGCACTCAAACCTAGGAAACTATGGAATGAGTTCAAATGGAGCATCATCTGTACTTTGGCAGGGCTGGTTTCTTTCTTAATGAGCGAAGGATGAACCTAAGAAGGACAGAGGGACGACTAGGCAGAAACAAATAAATCATGCAAATGGCTGGTCATAGGAAGGGAACATGGCTAAAAAATTAGATATATTGCTCATGCATGTATTCTTCGTACAGCTGTGAACAGCTTATTGGACACTCCAATCAGTTAAGTCAGGGCATTCCAATTTATTAGGTCATGACTATCAGTATGAGAACCCTTGCTCAAGAATAAAGAGACAAAGAATTTAAATTAATCTGTTTGCATTCTTATTATTTCTCTATGACACTAACACACCTGCATCACTTCCTCATTTCCTGCCCTGAAGGCGACCAAACTCCAGTGCTGGACAATGCTGTTCACTTACTGGCTGGTGGCTGGACTCACGTGGCATCACTTTGTCCTGGACACACAGACGCTTTGTCCTGGACACACAGACGCTTTCTCCTGGACACACAGACGCTTTGTCCTGG
>JAODUD010000107.1:9457324-9469656 GCA_026784285.1 Stomatorhinus walkeri
GGACACACAGACGCTTTGTCCTGGACACACAGACGCTTTCTCCTGGACACACAGACGCTTTCTCCTGGACACACAGATGCTTTGTCCTGGACACACAGACGCTTTGTCCTGGACACACAGACGCTTTCTCCTGGACACACAGATGCTTTCTCCTGGACACACAGACGCTTTCTCCTGGACACACAGACGCTTTCTCCTGGACACACAGACACTGGACTTACTAGATTCTGAATTATAAGAAATACTGCATTTCATGAAGAAACTACTATTTGGAAACAGGATTGTAAAAGTTTGCAATGTTATTTACCCCCATATACTACACCTACAGTAGCAATCTGCTTCAGAGAGCCATAGGCCTTTTCTCAGACAGCAGGTGGACATACATCCCTGGATAGTTCATTGGCAACCCAGGCATGTCCAAAAAAGAAATGTAGATTTTTGTCCCTGGCACCCAATATTACTAATAATCTTATTTATTTTACTTGTTGGGGATATTTAAGCCCTATTGTACCAAAGGCCCCTTCGCTCCCACCCAATTTTACAAATAGGCAACTTACTGTATCATGCTTCTGGTTTCCACACAAATATAAAGAGCACCTGCCAATGTTATTACTGGCTTATAATGAATGTATATGTACAGGTGATGGATTTTGTAAGTGTCCTCCTTTAGCAACAGTTTTATATTGTATTTATGGGGTATCACCTGATTATGGATTATGAAGACACATGAGCTGTCCCATATTGTGTGTGTGTGTGTGTGGTTCGTCATATATAAATTATATTGTGGGGACCAAATGTCCCCTCATTGTGAAAATCATGTAATTTTGAAATGTGTGGGGACATTTTTTTTCAGGAAAAAACAATTTTATAAAAATATGTAATTGGAATTTAATAAAATGCCAAAAGTCTTGTTTTGTTAGGTTACTTGTGGTTAAGGTTGGGTAGGGGTTAAGGTTGTCATTGCTGCAATTAGGGTTTTCCAAATCGAAATTACTGCAGAGTAAATTGACAAAAAAATTGACTAAAGGGTGAAAGTGAACCAGGAGCTGATTCCACAAAGTATGGGCCGAACACGTCCACACAGTAAATCCCATGCAAACTGAAATCCACAATTTCAAATAGGCCAAAATTCCATCTTTTGTATTTCAAACGGATACAGCACAGTTATTAATGTTTTGCGAGATCTCGCAAATGTTTATCTTTTTTTCCTCCCATGTCCCCTCCCGGGCTCCGTAGATTCTGATTATCTTTTCAAAGGAGAAAAAACACAGGTGAAGGTCCACTTCGGTTTTTGTCGCAGTTCACCCCCGAAACAGCAGGGGGAACCATTGCAACTTCTCTCTATTTAACCGTCAAAGAAGAAAGTATTTTATTGCCAGCGTATTGCCCATAGTATTGACAAATAAGTGAGATTTTAAGGTTTCTGTTTGGTATAATTAAACAAGTAATTTATTTACAGGTTTCCTAGATGATTACAGCGGAGTTATAAGATGAAACCCCAGTATTTTTAATACTACGTTGGCTATGATTTATTCAAATTAATCCGTGTTGTTACACATTTAAATCATTTTATTTTTCATTTGTAATTGAAGTTTTACATTGCAAAGTCACATTTAAGTGAAAAGAAATAACACGGTAAGAAGCCCGGATGTCATGGCAAACATTTTATTCATTCACTGTGGTTTTTATATTCTCAAGATACTTTTTAACGTGCGGAAATAGCGAAGGAAGTGAAGCTCACGTAGGCTGCAATGATGCGGACATGATGAGAGTAACGCAACCTTCAGCTTTTATGCTTATTAGTCTAACTGGCTGTCCCGTGAACTGAATACACGCGCATTGCAACCGCGCACGGAAGCCCAGATTAACGCTTCTTTTTAATATATATATGTATATAAGATTTAGACTCAGATTTCTGATGATGAAACGGTCTCCTGCCCCGCCTGCGTAGTGGATCGTCGCCAATGTCGCAGCCAGCAGTACCGGACATCTTCGTGTCGGCGGCGCGGCAGTGTTTGGCTTCGGGGAAAAAGAGAAAATGCCTGTCGATGTACGAGTGTCGGAGCCTTGCCGCCCAAATACAGGCCGTGGATCTTGGACTGAAACCAGCGCTGCTGTACGACCTGAACTCCGCGGGGCACAGTCAGATACAACAGTACTTACGGTGCCTCCAGGCGGCTGGCCATGTCAGCAAAGCGCTGCACCTTCTGGTAATGGACGGTAACGTAATTATTATTAACCTGGATGTGTGCATCCTGAACCTGGAGGAACTGCTGCGACAAAACGCTGTTGTCTTAATCGACGTGTCTTGGGGAAATGCTCAGCCAGCAACAGCCGATTTCAAGTTGAGTGGGATGGAGGCATCTGTGAGGGGTGTGTTGGACAGCCTCAGGACATTGATGTCAGAAGACCCTCTGATCTGCATGGTTGATACACAAACCTGCGCCAGCTGGAACCTCTGCTCCCTGTTTGGGATTCTTCTGGGCTATCCTGCTGTGTACTGGTTTGACCTGATCCACAATGCTGAAAACTGTTTGGGCATGGTGCCTCTACAAGTGATTCGCGTGACTGCATGCTGGGAGGCTGTTGCCGGGGGCAACCGTTGCTGCCTCTATTCCTTCAGCATCCCAGGGGAGCTGGTGTCAGAGACTCAAAGTGCCCTGGACACCTGGTGCAATAGACTACGGGCCCAGTTTAGCCAGCAATCAGCCTTCAGTGAGTTGGTGATTTCCACCGACAGGGTCTGCTTGCCTCACGTGGCGCTCTGAAGCTAGGAATCCCTATGTGAGTCTGGCCAATGACACAGAAGTGCGTTAGGTTCCTGCTGACAGTTTGAAAATGATTATTAACAGGATAATTGGGAGTCTGGAATTGAGTTGGACACAGAGCAGACATTCTCTGATTGGTGTAGTGTATATTGACACACGTATGCTGTCTTGTATTAGCTGACCTCTGTCTTCCCTTCAGGGCAGGAGGAATTTCCTTGTATTCCTCTTTATGTTGAATTCCCCTCTTTATTCTGAGTACACAGTATAAAAGGCAGACTTCTTTAGCATGGACAGGTGTTCCTATGATCTCATTTCTCTTTTTGGGGTAGTTTTGTGGGTTACGACTCTGTGTCCATGATCGGAAGGTTACCCGTTAAAAACCTGTGGTCAGCAGAGTGATTTCACCGCTGGGCCCATGACCAAAGCCTTTAATTCTAAATTGCTCCAGGCATGTATGACCTGCTATTACAATCGTTTGTAGCTTTAGACAAAAGCATCTGCTGAATAAATAAAATTGCAAAAGTTTTGCTTAAATCAAAACTGATCGTTATATTGTAACAATATTTTATAATGGTGTTGTGGACAATAAAATCCATCCAGCCGTTTCACTAATTGATGAACCAGGGGTACGCAATTATTGTTCCCAAAGTCCAAATTACATCAGCAAAAGAAAGCCAGGCTGCACCGCCACCCCGCTAATAGATTTAGTGTGGTCTGCATTAAATGGTGTTTCAGTCCGGATGCAGTGCAGTTTCATTGTGGGCTTGGAGCTTGTCTCTGGATGCAATGTCAGTCTATGGGAGAGTACACACTGAGACACAATCACGCACTAAACCCAATTTATTATGAGCAGTATTCACACACCTCCTTTTCCCTATAGACACGACAGAAAGATACAAAGGGTGGCATACTTTCTTTTAAATAGAAGCTAGACAAAGATTTCAAATTACCAAGCGATTGGCACGTCGATAACACTGACACACAACCAGCTGCTTAGCGTGTGACACTTGGGACTGATGTGTAACTTAATTAAAAAAAAAATTTTTATAATATAAAATTATTCACATTGTATCATTTAAATTTAGTATTTAGTGGGAAATTGCAGCATCAATGCCTTTGAATAAGCTGTAGTATTTCATATTTATTAAAAATATTCACATTTCATTGAAAAATACAGTAATGTTTAAACCCCTCAACTTGATTCAGTGAACCGAATACTGATTCCTTGCATGACTCAGTTCTTCCTAGTGAAGCTGGATTACTAGACAATGGACTGCCATGTAGTTTCACCTACAGAGGCTCTGTGTCTGTGCCTCAGTTGGTGTTGTGAGCCTGGAGCACACTGTTCCATAGCAGGGTTTCGAGATGAGTGCCTTCTGATGTTCTCCCTCAAAAGACACGTCCTAATTCTCTTTTCAGCTTAAGCAGAAGCTTGTCTTGGAATTTTTGGAGAGCAACCTCTGTAACAAAAAATTAAAAGCACTGCCTAAAAATGTACTGTAAAAGACTAGTCTAAATATCAAATATTAGATCAAATATTCATCATGTAACATAATACAAAATACTACAAAAAGGCTGCAGTCCCCAATCAGCCTCGGCCCAGGCTAATTTAGGGCCCAGTTACAAATAATGCGGTTTTATTTGCCTGTAGTCTGTGTTCAGAAAATATGAAACTGAATACTATCAGCTTTTTTCCACGTGGTATTCAATTAGTTTGGTAATGACATTTATAAAATTTGGTAAGCCAACTACCAGGCTAATGTATGTTTATATTGGTATTTTTAATTGATGACAGGCCATAATGTAAAATGCAGTGTTTAAATATAGAATGCTACATATATTAGTAAACTAACATAACACTGTTGTAATCTTTCCCCGAGTTCCATACCCATGGAATGTTCAAATATTTAGAGTCATGCGTTAACAACATTGGTACATTCTGAGAAATGTGTCTGTGGGTGATTTTACCATTGTGTAAACATCATGGTGTGGAGTCAGCTACACACTTAGGTTATAGTACACTTTTTTTAGTAGAAAGAGTACATCCTAAGATAATAAAAAATACGGTAACACAAGCCATAAACACGACTAATGCGTTTTGCTACAACATTACTAGGTGACTGGAATTTTTCAGCTCCATTATAGTATAATCTTATGGGACCACCATCGTGTGCAAGGACCATCATTAACCAAAATGTTATGTGGCACATGACTGTGCAAATCCCATTTCCATAAAAGTTGGGATGCAAGAAAAAATGCAAAATGTAATAAAACAAAAGTGTGTCATTTCATTCATGAGAAAATCACAAAAAAAAAAAGACTGTCTATCTTCATTGACACACCGAATAGTATTTTGTAAATATAAACAAAGTTAGAATTTGATGCCTACAACACACTCAGCAAAGGTTGGGACAGAGGTCTGTTTACCATCGTGTTGTATCACCTTTCCTTTTAATTGGGAATTGAGGATCTGGATTGCTGCAGTTTTGCTATTGGAGTTTTTTCCCATTCTTGCTTGATGAAACACTTCAGTTGTTCAACAGTCCATGGCTAAACTTATATTAAATCTTATTTTAACTCTGTCCCAAATTTAGTTTGAGTGTGTTGCACGCATCAAATTCTAACTTTTTGTATGTTTACAAAAACATGGAGTTGGTCAGTAGAAATATTAGAAATACACTTTTCCTTGTGCTTTTGTCAGTGAAATAAAGGTTCACATGAATTAATAAATCATAGATTTTTGTTTTTATTGCATTTTGGAAAATATCCCAACTTTTCTGGAAATTGTATTTGAATGTCAGGGTTACATGCAGGGAATTTTGGCACACTCCATTAGCTTCAAATGGATTTTAGACCTGGCTTGAATACTCACCCTTCTCCAGGGAACGGGCAAGCACTTCCTGGTCGATGGCCCTCAAGTTCTGCAGGACGATATCGAGGGCCTCTTGCTTGTTTGTACCCTGCATTAATGTCTTGACAATATCTTGTACATTTTGGTCCTGCTGCTGCTCAAAGAGTTCTGGGTAATCGCGAAACATGCGCCTCTTGAAGCGTTCCAGCTCCTTGTGCACCAGCTTCTGCAGAGTTTGACTCACCATCTGGAATGGAAGGGGGAGGTTTGCTTTGTCTGCCAATGAGAACAGGGGGCGCAAAAGGATATGCTTGCTTATGGACGAGTTATTCAGTAAACTGAAATGCGGCTTCACCTTGAATGTGAGATCCACGGCCAGCAGCTCTAAAGCCGTCCTCTGCTTCCCTGAGCTGTGGGCACGGAAAAGCCAGGCACAGACGCATTAATGTGAGCGGCTCAGCTCTAGGAGTCCTCATAATCCAGGTGTCTGTGACAAGTACACAAGGTCCACCAGTAACCTGGATGCATCTCCTCTTACCTCTCATTCTGAAGAATGATGACTCCACCTGCCTCAGAAGGATGATGCTGTCCAGGTCCAGCACCCCCCAACCCTTCTGATGAGGCACCACAGCTTACACTGTGGGAGGCAGAGGTAGCGCCTCCATCCTCTGGTTTCCCGCACTCCCTTGTGACTGCTATGAGACTCTCTGCTTCATTCTCAGTAGAAAGACCCTCCTTCTGCACCGCAGAGTGATTTGTGATCAAGGTAGGTCTCTCCTCCTCGTCCTGTTGGAGAAGACCCTCTTCTTGTTTCCCACATTCACTTGTGACAATAAGGAGCCTCTCTGCTTCTTTCTCAGCAGGAGCACCTTGCTCCCGCAGCTCAGAGATACTGGTCTGGGAGGCAGCACCCCCCTCCTCATGTTTTGTACAGATATCCTGCTTCTGCTTCTCAGAGAGACTTGTGGCAGTGACCGGACCCTGCTCCTCCCTCTCCTCAGAAACACCTTGCCCCCACGCTACTTCCGAAACAGAGTTTCCTTCCTCTGCATCCAGGTAGACGCTGTCCTCCGAGTCACTACTACAATCCCCTGACTCCATGCTCTGGTCTGGGCAACGCTGGCAGAGGACTGGAGGGAGAAACATGAGCTAATGAGTGAAAGGAAGAAGCAGGCCTGCTGCTGGCTGGCAGAGGACTGGAGGGAGAAACATGAGCTAATGAGTGAAAGGAAGAAGCAGGCCTGCTGCTGGCTGGCAGAGGACTGGAGGGAGAAACATGAGCTAATGAGTGAAAGGAAGAAGCAGGCCTGTGACACATTTTGACGATGGAAATGCACAAAGTCTCAAAGTCAAAGCAGGTGCCAGAGTACAGACAAGAATTTACTTTTCAGCAAGATTTGTTTCGTTTATATATGTACTGTACTTTCATGCATGTCTAGGATATTTAGTGCATAAATTAGTGCAACTTTTGCTGTGATGTTTATGTTTACGCAGAAAATACAGAAAAACATATTTACGTAGTGATGAGTCCCTCTCAAGCCTGCGAACCAGATCATTCTGCTGCATGTTCCTCAGGACGTGCAGCACCACCTTCACAGCCCCCTCCGGGCAGTAAGTCATCAACATTCCATCAACCAGGTCCAGCATGTCCATCTTCTCCAGGCGACTCCTGGAAATGGGAGCGAAGTCGTCCAGCTTGAGTTGGACGAGGTGCCACTTGAAGCTCTTCAGCTCTGCCTCGGTGCATTCTTCCAAGCAATGAAGCAGGAGCTGGGGGAGGGAGCACTATACATACATAAGATTCACATCACTCAAGATAAACTATTTAAAATGGGAATAGCCAACACAGACATCTGTCCAAACTGTACCTCGGTGAGCACTGACATATATTTGCACGCTACCTGGACTTGTCAGCCAGTTAATCATTTATGGACTTCAGTCATAAAGACACTCTCTACCATCTTGGACTGTAGGATCTCCCCTCACTTTGCCTTCTAGGAGAAACCACTTCTATCTGCATTCCATAGAAAATGAAATACCCAGTAGCTAAGAAAATAGTCTTTCAAAACTGGAAATATAGGAATTCATGTCACATAAAGCATTGGATCAACCTAATTTCAGAACACATCCTTATAGAAGAGCTTTCAGCTCAAAAGAAGAATAATACACCAGCCTTCAAAGACTTTAAGGACACCTGGAATCCATTCATAACTTTTATTCAACTCAGTAATAACTGAACCACTTATACTCCTTACTATTCCTAATCTCAACTTTTGCCTGGTCATTATCCTAATACATATAACTTCTCTTTCTCTCCCTCTCTATTTCTCTTTTCCTTCTTTTTCTCTCTCTTTCTCCCTCCTCACGAACAGCAACCAGTCTTCTCTGTAGACCTCTGTACTCTAATACACCATATAACTGTATATTTGCCTGTCCACCATTTTCCTGTTAGTCAGGCTGTCTATTTGTGTGTTCAGCCGTCTGTTGATTTCTCAGTCTGTATGGCTGTTAATGTCTCTTAGTCTGTCGTCTGTATTTGTCTGTCCATCTGCCTGCCCGTCCGCATCCATCTATACAACCAGTTTAATTCTGTTCAACTTGCCAAGGGGTAGATGTAGGCCTGTTTGGAAAACCTTTGTTTATACATAATTGGAAATAAAGTTGTCCTCTGACGAGGGGGGGGTGGTGGTGGGTCTTAAAAAAAATAGATAAATTTATGTCTGTGAGGCAGCAAAATAAGACAGTTCTGGATATGTATTCTAAAGAAATCATGCCATTATTACAAAGCACTAGCAAGACCTCACTTATAAAGCCGTACAGCTTCACTCATCCAAATTCAGAGGAAAAGGGCTAATAAGCAGTCAAGGGGTAATTTTATTACAATGTCAGAAAAGTGCTTGTTTAAATACCTTTTCACCTTTGTTATGTTCCATGGAGAGTCAAAGGCTGATGTCTAACGCAGTTTGGACCACAGGCCTGTGAACATACAGACCAGCTGGAGTAAGACTAGCCAATGTGAAAGAAGAAGACACGCATACACACTGGTACTCATGAACTAGCTTTGGTCCAATTTCAAACTCATAAATGGCAAATTGAATTCTAAATGTATAAATGCTAAATATTTTATTGTGAGAGCAGAATTGTTGACATAAGCTACTGTGACTATATGGGATGCAGAAATATCAGCTGGCGATTAATAAAAAGAGAGAAGCTTTTCAATAGATGCTATTGTTGGGGTGCTGGGGTGTGTGGGGTGTCAGTATGACGTGTCCTGTTACAGCACAGCCCCACCTTCACAGGGTGTCACCTTTCTGCACATATTCTCACTACATTCAAGGAAACAGAGGAGTTGATCACTAAACGTTACAGGTTGGTCTAGTCAACATAAACCGGGGTCACTTGCCTTCCCATATTTGCTCTTTGTATTGTCCTCCAAATATGTATACATTTAGGGCAGCCAGACATCCTGATATTAAAATCCTGTGACCCTAGTATGACCATTATATGTCTCACACACTACAAGAAATTTAGAGACACCGATTCAACAGTATGTCTTTGGGTTTCGGGAAGGAAGAACATGCAAACTCCACAAGGAGAGCAGGAGATGAACCAACTGATCCACAACCCTGGAAGTGTGCAGCCAGATGACTATACTCACTCCAACAGTCTGCTGGAGACCACGAGTATGTACCACAAGAAACAAACACCCAATATAAGAATATAAGAACCTCCCACCACAGCTCTTGGTTGGAATGCGTTAAAACAGTATTGTTGAGATTTACTAAAGATGCACAGTGAAAAATTAGCAATGCAAAGGCATTGACACAACTAATTTTGCAACTGGCCATATTGCATATGCATTCGTAAAAGTTAACTTTCAAAGCGCAGTATTTGAGGGAGGAGAGTTTTTAAATGAATCCCGCAAGCATATTTAACTGGAGTTTGTGGTTAGGCAATTTACCCCAAATTGATTTATTATTTAATGCCAAAAAGCATGTCTTATTTTACACTACCTTTGGTCGATTGGGTGGGTCATTACTTAAATGAAATGAAAGCATTTGTGTTCATTAATTTGTGCATTTTTAGTAGGTCAATAGTAGAACTGACCACTCCCCCATTGGCCTTTTGTTTTTGATTACACTCTCAAGATAATTTTCCTTGCTTAGAAAATCTGACCCCTGAAGTTCTAGTGAATGAGCAAGCGGCAGTACCCCAACCCATAGACTAACCTATTATAACAAACTCCCATTCCATTGCATGTGAACATCTCTGAGGTACATAATTAAACCACCTCATATGTCTAGCAGGAAGATGAATTAAACCCCTTTTTCAGTAATAGGACTGTTAAACTGAGTACCATGCAGCAGTAGAATAATACTCAGACTTGTGGACTTCATATATGCTGTCTTTTTTAAAGCAAGGTAATTAAGTAGGCACCAATTAAATATTTAGTGCATGATGACAGTGTTACGACATCTATTGGCTTTTCTAAAAGAAAATGACAACCACATGTCAAAGGTGGATAAAGAACCACGAAAACACAACATTTCACTCACTCACACCAAGGAAACACCAGATGTTTCAGAAATTCCCCATGCCATTTTCCTCTCTTTGATCATTACAGCTGTTTTCATCTGAACAACTGGAATTACAGAGTGCAAATTTGTTACCCACTAATTCCTTTGTGTGTATATCGATAAGCTAAGACTAAAGTTTCTTAGTGGCCTGCAAAATAATAATAATAAAAAAAGATTCAATTCTTCATTGCCACTGTGCATGACAGTACAACAAGATTGGAAACAAAAGGCTTGGACATTAATCTAAAATAAATATACATGTTAAGTGCAAAAGTCAATTTTCAAATCAGATTTGTGTCACTTTCATATATGGTACTAAGTCTGATACGTATCCGCTTCGCGGTCATGCGACCCGAACGTGAACGCTCAGATCGGAATTCATGTGGCTTTTTGCTTATCCGCATGCGCTGACAGACTACACCGGCAGCGCAGGAAGGTAAAAATGGAGGAAAGCAGCAATAACAGTATTTGGAAGGATAGAGAAGTTGGGGATTTAATTGGCATTTAGGGAAATGAATCTGTTCAATCTAAACGGGAAGGAACCTATCGTAATATAGTAGTATTTGAAATTATTGCCAAAGAAATGGCAATGGTTTCAATTTTACTGGATTTTTAAATATATAGCCTATATATGAATAAATATGTAGGGAGAATTTGGTTCTTATGTAAACTACTGACCAAGGGCAAAACACTACAATTTCAGTAACATACGCATGAACAAATGTAGGCTATACTACATTTGTTCATGCGTATGTTACTGAAATTGTAGTGTAGTGTCCAGTAAAATTGTGTGTGGGACAAACACTAGTATTATGAATAGAATGTGTCCCACCCATCCCCCCAGGGGTGTCTGTACTATTACGTATTTAACGTCTTATCACTTTCCTAACTTAGACAACTGTATATTTTAATTAGCCAAATCCAGTTACGTGCTTGACTCAGGGAGCTGCAGCTGAGCCCCTCTTACGCCACCCTGGGGCGTAATGATGTAGGACATCTGGAAGAGTCACTATGGCTAATATGATTAATTTTTAAATCCGTATAAATATAAAATGTGGATTAGACCGTATAAATATAACACGTGGTTTAGAAATATATTGTATTTTAAAGTATACAGAACCACATAATCAAATTAGAATTACATAAAAGTAAATGCAATAGAATTTTAAACAGTACTATGTTAAACATGCATTGAGCGAATTGAACGAATCATATTAATGAACAATTCAAGTTTATCGCTTATAATGTGTTACACTTCAACACGGATGATGAACGATTTTGAAAGACTTTGAGAAAAGATGATTCCCCTCTGTAACTGGTGTTGCGGTTCAAATGGACAATACGAAACTATTGTAATTCCTAGTAGCCTAATGCTTATCTTAGATCGCATTACCTTAAGAAAACTCAAGGTAAACACAACCTCATCCCAACTTCAAACAAATATAACCAAGTATTTTTCCTCAGGCCTAATGAAGTTTCTATCTTCTCGCTTAACGGTGATCTGTCCTACCAGCGGATTCCATAATTAGTATTAAAATACGTAATGCTCTTATACATTTATATATGCCTTCTCCTGTCTTTCAGTCGCATTTAAAACCATTAAATAATCCCATACATCGTTGAATACATTCAAAAATGCACAATTACTCACCGATTTGGCCAGCAACGCTGGACTTCCCAGAGTCCTTCTTCCTGGACCCCTTAGTTTCGGTTTGAAGTGCCTTACTTGGAGATTCATTGTATTAACTCATAATTCAAAAAAGCCGCATTTACGAACATATTTTCGAGTTCTAGTTTTTCGCCAATACATGCAGTGCAGTAAACATAAGATAAAAATACCATAACTTTGCATCGATCCCTTAAATATTGCCTTTTCAGTATGTTAACCAATAATGAGTTCACTTCCTTTTAAACAGGTGGTGAAAATACAGCGGGGAAAATAAGTATTGAACACGTCAACATTTTTATCAATAAGGGGATTTCTAAGTGGGCTATTGACACAAAATAGGCACCAGATGTTGCCATCAAGCCAAATATTGAATTCATACAAAAATCAGATCATTGAAGTATACAAGTTGAGTCATAATAAATAAAGTGAAATGACACAGGGAATAAGTATTGAACACACTTTATTTA
>JAODUD010000107.1:9479489-9497747 GCA_026784285.1 Stomatorhinus walkeri
CACAGAGCGATTCACTGTAACAGTGTCACATAAAAACCTTTGAACACAGAGCGATTCACTGTAACAGTGTCACATAAAAACCTTTGAACACAGAGCGATTCACTGTAACAGTGTCACATAATAACCTTTGAACACAGAGCGATTCACTGTAATAGTGTCACATATAAACTAGTTTGGCATTTTTATGTGCTCTAAGTGAGAGTGCTGTCGGTTTTGTAGATGCAGGTGTAACTTGAACCTAGACCATTCTCTGTTGATATACAGTGAGCTTAGCAAGGCTACCGTGGCAGATTTTGCTTATCGATTAATTTAGTATTTTTTAATTAATTGTATTTATTTGTACATTACTACTGAGCAACTTGGAGGGGAAAATTATTAGTAATTACAGTAAATTTATTATTAAATGTAGAATTATCTCATTTCATATTAACCTATAAAAAAATCACAGTACTATTATCCCCCCCGGTCTCTAGTCTCCCATTGGACAACGTGCTGTGGCCTGCCTGAATGTCTGGCACTGTCTCCCCAGCCTGTTTGATTCTGGGATAAACTGGGGCCGTGTGATCGCGCTGCTCAGCTTCGGCTACCGCATGGCGCTGCACGTCTTCCAGCAAGGCATCACTGGCTTCCTGTCCAGCATCGCACGCTTCATTGGCGACTACCTCCTGCGGAACCGCATCGCCCAGTGGATCGCGCAGCAGGGAGGCTGGGTAATGGCACCACCAAAGTCTGCAGCCGGCACACACCGGTGCTCCAAGAGAGCTTTTCAGTAATCTGTTCTCCTCTGTCCCAGGTTGCTGCTCTCGATCTGGACAATGTCTACGTGAACTACATGATGGCCCTGCTGGCTGTGGTGCTCATAGGCCAGTTTGTCTACCGCAGGTTTTTCAGCTGAGGGCTGGAGTCCTGGCAGGAAGCCTCACCTCTCACTGTGACCACTCAGCTCAGGAACCACCTTCCAGGGAATGTGGGATGGACAGACAGGGTAGCGGGTTGCTGCTGGTGCCCTTCATTCTGCCACTGCTCCTCTGCAGAACGAGCCAATCAGAGCTCGTTTAGTTTGCTTATCTAAAATCTGCTGAAATCTAAAATCTACATCTGTACTTGTCCTTTGTTTTTGCGGACCTACCCACCTGTCATCCACACATTCTAAGTACATTCCCTTACCTTAATTTTTTGAATATCCCCTGTCCTACCCAGACTCTTAATATGCATGCATTTTCCCCATCCACCCTTCATCTTGCATGTATTTGGTAGAGATCCTGTCCCTCTTACACTCCGGCACAGTGCCAAACTCAGCTCACTATTAAGGGATCTTCGCCCGCCAGGCACTGCAGGTCTGAATATCATCGGCAGCTGTGTCATCCTCCAGAAGACTGGACACCTGCCTCAGACCTTCTTTTGAGGGGGATTAAATTAGTGCAGGGGTTTCCGGTCTGCTTGCACGTGGGAATAGCAATGGCCGTTATCGTGTGGGTGTTTGTTTAATTTCAGAGGGAAGGCCCTGGGCCATCATGTCTGTGGAAGTGCTGTATGAATATTTGTGAAATTTACAGCATGAAGAACCATGTTGAACACTAATTCAAATGCCACATATAAAAGCTTCATTGCCTTTGACCTGTACTTGCCATGTAATGTATTGGGTTTTTTTAGGCTTTTTTTTATCCTTAAATTTTACCCATAGCCCCCCTCTCCCCCCATTCCAAATTGATGATAACCCAGAATGTCTCCAGTACCTGAGCTGGATGATGCAGGGTAGTCGGTAAACTTGTGATTGTGTGTTTATATAATATATAACAATATATATAAATTACTGAGGGACTCTAGGATTTTTTTTCTGCCGTGCTGTGCAAATTAAGGACTTTATTTGAATACCCAGTTCAAAGACCTGGCACCCATAAGTGTAAAGTGACGTGAATTCCCCAGATATCTTTCCAAAAACATCACTCCCTTTTTTAAGTATGACTGTGATGATATGCAACCTTTTGTGAAACATTTTATCGGTTTAAAATTATTGCAAAACAGTGCAATCCCTGTGGCTTTACACCAGGAATAAAGTAATGGTTCTTGTATCTGTTTGTGGCCCGAAGTGGTTTCTAGTGTGTGTGTCTCTGTCTGTCTCTGGATTATATTGATATTATATGGTGGGGACCAAAAAAACTTGTTTCGACATTGTGGGGACATCTTCAGGTCTCCACTAGGATTTGTGAATGCAATCAAAAAAGTAAAAATGCTCATATTTTGTTTGGTTACTTATGTTTAAGGTCAAGATGGGGGTTAAGGTCGTCATGTTGGGATTAAGGTTTTCCCTATAGAAATTAATGGAGTCACTACAAAGATATTTGCAAGCCTGTGTGTATTTTATTTTTTGATAGGACAGCTTTGGGTGTTGCTTCACTGTTCTTTATATGTAACTGATAAGGTTCAGCGACAAGGCTGCACCAGAAACCATCAATCCTCTTTCGATTCTAATGAAATATTATTAATGCTTCGCTGGAAATAGTATCTTTTAATTTCTGTGAAAATGTCACTTGTTTACAGTGTTTTGCTTATGATGCCTTTTTGGATAATAGCAGTTAAATATTGTAGTCAAAACCTGACGTTAGTCCTACTTAATCTAGTAAAGGTTAAGAATATTCCTGGTTGAAGAATCAAGGCGAGGAACTTTGGCTGTAATTCTATAGGCTATTGTGGTCATGCTTCGCATCAAATATCTGAAAGAGACCTGCCAGTGAGTCTGTTTATTGAAAGGAACAAAATATGTATTTGTATCGACACCCCTCTTCCCAATATCCATCATACAAACGAAAATTGCATATCGGAAATTTCAGGTAAATTTCATTCCTAGGCTAATAATTTACTCCCGTTTTTTGCTTTACAAAATGCTATGCTGCCTCGCCTTATCGATACCAGGTCACACGGAACCCTCATTCGGTTAACGCCGGCTCCGGTTTTCATTAACATTACATGACTTCTTTAAAGTTCAAACTTAAAGCTTTTCATTTTAAAGTAAAAGATTCCGATAAATCATTCGTGACTGCTGCTTCGTTACATCCCATTTTGGGTGGTGAACTCGATCGGTGGGATTTTATATCCATAAATTTTTGTGCTTCCGATTTCCAAATAGCCTATCGTCTATAGAAAATAATCTAATGAAAATAACGCATCCATATGCATAAACTTTAACAAATCTTTAAAATACGCATGAAGTGTTAAGCAGTTATAAGGAAGACGTGATTGCTTTTTGTGAATTACACTTTAAAATACTGAATCTTGCTGTTTTATAACCTATGTTATAACGTCGTATTTGTATGTCTAGTACCGCTCAAAAGTTGGAATCCATGTAATTTGGCACGTCGTATCCAGTCGTGATATAACCGAACCTACTTTAATAGTTACACAAAGTTGGCATAAGGGGGCGGGCATTCAACTACCCGCACTTAGTATTGTGTAGCACGCCTCCAGTTATATATCATGTTTACGGCCTGAACAAGCATAAATTTCTGGAGGTAAGATTTGGATATGCGTCGATATTTTATACCATTCTCCTTTTTATGATTACGCAAGCATGATATTAATGCTAGGATACTTCACTCTTATCCGGGGTTCAAATGTCTGTGTTCGTGGCAAAAATTTTGAATGAAGAAGAAAAACTACGGATGCTATGTTTTTAAATAGGCCTACATTTTTGTGGATTTTGATGACGACGTCTGTCAGAATTTGCCATGGCGTTGACCTCCGCTCCTATTTTTGTCTTGGGCGGTAAATAGGGTTGCCAAAAGTCCCTTATAATAGGGGATCGTCCCGCTCTGGGAAATAAACTGCTGCGTCCCGCACTTGCTATAAGGGACAGTCCGTATTATAAGGGACGGATGGCAACCCTAGTGGTAAATGACTGTAGTAAAAATGTGTAGGAATGTAAATCCCAGTGATCGTAAGTGAAACCAAAGCTGTGATCAGTGTGACCAGTTTTTCGTTAGTTAATTGTAAGTTAAAAAAAAAAAACTAATTAACTTAAAAAAACAGCAACACGCCACTGGGATTTAACGTTTTCATACTTTATATTCAAATTAAATTAACGTACAATGCTGTGAAAAAGAGAACGTGTTTTGAGTGGTAGAAGAGCTGAATTCCCCGTAGTCTGTTTGTTAGCTTGAGCGAGGTACAACAGCAGCGCAACATAGTGCCAACTTTACTTACTAGTAATGGCGAGCAGTAAGCGTATAGCCATTTTCCAGCGCTCGAACCGTTCAATGTCTATATGTTCTTTCTTCCTTTTTACTTCTTCGTATAATATTCTTTCATTTCCCTCCCACTTTAAAAATATATGTTGATACCGTAATACGTATGCAAATTAGCGTATTACGCAAGTCGACGACTGGCGAATTTACATTAAAAGCATCCGGCAACACCGGGAGAAAATTTCCCATGCACCTGTTTGGACGGATATCTGTCTGAATGACAGCATTGCATATTTTATTCACGACTTATTACATTTGTTCATGATATCTGATTCGTTGTTTGACGTCACACATTTAACCTGTTGAAGGATGTTCAGTGTTTCCCAGCTTTTCTTTTGGGGGGGCGGGGGGCAGACGGACACCAACAGGATTCATGGTGTTCATGTGTTTCTTTTAATGACAGCAGTCAATATAATAACTGAAATAAACATCAGAACATTTATTTTTATGACAGTCTGCAGCTTTTGTCACTGCAGTGTATCTTTCTGGGCTTCTGGAAGGACATTTCTAGAGCCTCTTGATATGGGAAGAGGAGTTTTACTCCAACAAGATGGGGCTGCCTCCGCTGTGGGGCATCAGAAGTCAGAAACGTCTGGCTTATTTATTGAAATCCACATGCAGGCTGCAAGATAGACTCCTTCAGCCCATTGCCGAGGGTTGTCTTGATCAGCAAGTACATTAACTGTTAGGCAATAAAAGTGATAGCTTAAAATAGTGATAGTTTAAAGCAGATAATCCTACTGTGAAACGTATTTATTACCCTGTTCATGGTTGAGAAAACCCTCTCACAGTTGACACTGCTGACTGGCTGATTGACGCGACGTATTTTCCGACGTGTGCTCTCTGTCCGCTGGTGGGGGTGTGCTCACCTGCGTGTGCGCGCACGCATCTGTGCGCGCGCAGCGGGGCGGAACTCCGCCGTGCGCGATACAGAGAGCAAAGGAGAATTGTAAACGCGCGACCGTGTAGAGAGAAAAATGACAAGCTGTTGTTTAAATAAGACTAACATAAGGCTATTTAGTTTGTATAATAAAAGGACAATGTATAGACCTATTCTATATAGTATTCTATGTGGCGCTATATAGTAAATAAAATGAACTTGACCTTCAAAGGGGGGGGCGCCCCCCTAATATAATGGTAGGGGAAACACTGATGTTGTTTCCTTCTTGCTGAAACTGGTGTCTGCTGATTCATCGATTTCTGCCTCTCCTAGTCTGCACAGTACTGATATACTTGACCCTTACTGCCATGCAAGGTCTATTTGTTGTAGCCTTGCAACAGTTGACGTAACAGTCCCTTTGTGATTAAAAGCTCACCAGTGCATTTTTAGGTGCAAACAGTTACTTTTGTAAGCCTAAAATATGTTTTATGTCTGATTTGTTTCTCAACCTCGTAATGGCTTCCTTGACTTTCATTGGCACAACTCTGGTCCTCATGTTGACAAATGCCAATAGACTCAAAAGGCTATCAAAAGCCTAAAATAAGTACTAGGTCTAGATTGTTTTATGTGCATTAATTAAGCCATCAAACACATTGGAGTACTCAAACACCTGTCATGTGCTCCAAATATTATGGTGCCCCAAAATGTATGAAAGTGATGTAGTTTCTACACAATGAAACCAAATGTTAATTTTAATAAAATTTAAGAATGGGTACCTTAACCACACATGAATTTCAGTACAAATCTAAAATGGTACAGCACAGAAACAGTTAAGCATGTCTGTCCCAAACATTGAGGGAACTCAACATGCTGGCTGTATTCAAACTAAGCTTTAAATGACAATGTAGTGCCTTGAGCATAGCGTCCAGAAGACCAGGGTTGGGAAAGTTTACCTGCCATCACTGAAGGGAGACAGAGCAACTGTCTTCATCAATAAGACTGATGTTACAGCCAAGGAAATGGTGATGTTTGTCTTTGCAGCAATGTGGGCACAAATGCTGGGATTCACAGCTTTACCTCACCTGGGTGGACTCAGTGGAAGCATCATCACCCGGAGGGAGGTGAAGACCTGGTATCCCAGCCTCATCAAGCCAGCATGGCGTCCACCCAATTCTGCTTTCCCAGTAGTGTGGATGGGGCTTTATACTGGCATGGGGTGAGTGGTGCTATAGGATCTCCATGAAGATCATGCTCATCTAGTTGAAATCCCAGCTACAACTAGTGTGACTGTCAAAAGCAGGGGGTCCTGGGAGGGGTTGGATGGTGCCTTGAAGGTGAACTTCATTTTGAAAATACTATCACTAGTTCATTTCACAAGCATGAAGCAAGTGAATTTATACAAAACACAAGCATGCAAGAATGTTAGGCAATTTTCATTTAATTAATTATTCTCAGTTTTATTATTGCCAGGTAACTATCATTTTGCATCAGGTTTTAGTTATGTTAGACTGTGGATGTTTTTCTGTCTTAACATTGCACTGTTATGTGTGCTATGTTAATATTGTGTGCAATGCAGCTATGGCTCCTACCTAGTGTGGAAGGAACTTGGAGGCTTTACCCAGGATGCAGTGGTGCCACTGGGCCTCTACGGGCTACAGTTGGCTCTTAACTGGGCTTGGACACCCATCTTCTTTGGAGCTCACAGGATCAAACTTGTGAGTATGTTTGATGAATCCTCAATCCTTAAAACACCAATGGCCAGTTTCCCATGCAAGGAAGCCTAGACTAGCTTTGAATTACAATGGTGAATATCTCCATTGAAACAGCAATTTAGTCCAAGAATAATCTTAATCCTTGTTCGGGAAACTGGCCATAAAGGTGCAAATGGTTCCTTCCTGGGACTATTCAGAGAATCAGCTGAATTTCATCTTACAATCTTTAGAGACTGCACATGCTTTCATAGAACACTGAACATTAAGACAGATTATGAGGAAGACAGAAAAAGGTGTTTATCCTCAGTTGTGCTGTCTTTATAGAGTGTTGCTGTAATGTGGATCCATCCCCCCTTCCAGGCATTGATAGAGATTGTGATTCTGACTGGTACTGTGGGGGCCACTATGGTGTCCTGGTATCCAATCAGCCGTCCAGCTACCCTGCTCATGGTGCCCTACCTGGCATGGCTGTGCCTTGCCACCTGCCTCAACTACTGCATCTGGAGAGACAACCCCGAGCCCAAGAGCGATTAACCCCCTTCAAACTCCATAAGACCCACACACCTCACTAGGTGCGATCCAAAGAATCACTGTCCTATGAAGAGGTTCACAGCTTTATTATTTACTCTTTTCCATTTGTTTTGTAAAACAATAAAATTGAAACCAACAACTGTGTGGGTATCTGTGCATAGGGTATCAGAAGACAAGTACACTTTAGTGCATATTGCTAAGGATTTCCTGTCAATTGTAGAATACCATTTGTGTTACATACTGCATGTTCATTCCTTCAATGTCCTTGTAAAGCACAGACTACACACAACCCTCTGCTTGGCAATTCCCTATATTTTATATGTGTCTTGGTCTAGCAGCAAGCACAAAGATCTCATGTAAATTACATTCAACTTCTTTAGCTTTCCTGACATCCTCTGCTGTTTGGGGGGACAAGCTCACCACATGCATTTGAGGCAGGAGTTGCAGTTCATTTACATATCCAATTCATGTTTGGCAAGTAAAGTTGAATATTTAAACAATTCAGGCCAAGTGTCTTATTCAAGGATACACCACATTCCAACCATTTATCAGCCCTACAGAATCACTTTGAAATCAAGTGAGAGGTTGGGTCCTGTGAAACCTTGAAAAGGGCTTGTTTTGGGGCTTTGGTTCACGTATCTCCATATAGACTTGACCAGTAGTAAAAAAAATATATAAAATGAGGCAAAAACTCAATTAAACCGGTATATTTCTAAAAATTGCAACCATATTTACAGATTGGACAGTTTTTTGGCTTACGTACAGTACAATATAGGTATGAGGATGAAAAAAAATAATTTGAAAATATACTAAATTAGAATGATATTTACAGAGTGGAGATCAATGGTGAGCAGCATTATTTTTCAGTGTGCTTTTCAGCACCTTCTTCTGGTGGCTTGGAGGAAAAGCGTTGCATCAGTGTCTTCCACAAACCTTTCTTCTTCTCATCCATCTGCTGCATGCTTCCTGAAAAAAATACGATGTGCAGGAGCATAGTTTGCTTTGTAGGGCCAAGCAACAAACAGGCCTATGACCATTTACTAAAATAGTTAAGGTAATTCCCATTCACTCCTGACAAGATTCATGTACTGACCTGTAGATAACAATAGTCTACATTCCTCAACTGTCACACCAGTGAAGCTAGTGTCCTTTACTCGAGGGAACTGCAAAACAAAAAGTGATATATATCATGCACAAATACAATCTTTTGGTTTATTTCTGCTGCATGAAAGTTTATATACCAAGAAAGAGTTTTACAATAAACACTGAGTGTTCTCTTGGCAGACTAAATGCCAATAAAGGGCAGTAGAATAGGTACATTGATAATATGCGTGGATGATTAGCTGTAGCAGAAGCAGGAGTAGCAAAATGGCATAGACTTGAACCCAGCAGACAACCAGCAGACAGTTTAAACCAGCCAATTCAACTCCACAAGCACACCGGACATGCCTTCTCTTTGTAGTAGTTGTTGTTGATGCGGACTAAGCTCTCATACATCTGATCACACTTCACTGGGTCCGAAATCTGCAAGTAAAAGAGGGTAAAAACATGGTCAAGATTTCCACAAGGCACAAATGGGTCCAGGTCTCAAAAACATGTTCTGGGTCCCAGTAAATTTAGGTGAACTGAACAACATACACAAGTAACAAAGCATCATCCAAATATAGGCAGAAAAAAAATCACAAAAGAACACAAATGAGTTTACAACTAAATAAAACTATGCTAGAAAAAGTGTGAATTGAGACAGTTACTGTAATATCCCATTTCCCAAAAAATCAAAGCTTCTAATGTGTATTGTGACAAATTCATCTTTGTTCCTTCAGAATACTGCAGGGACAAAGGAAAAAAGACATCACACTCTACTAACTGTAACAGACACATAAATATCCGTGTGTTCACACAACAGTGTAATATTTTAAGAGCAATTACTCTGATTATAAAAACGGGTCTTTCTTACTGTGAAGGTTTTAAAATATATAATAAAGACCCACTTGTGCTAAATTACCAAAATCTTAACTATAGTCAGCATTTCTTTGACAACATCCCGGTCAAGGACATGCAACATGCCATAGTGTTGGCAACATAACTATTTATACAAAAGCAGTTCTCTAAATTCGGAGAATACTGAGAATAAACCGAATGATCGATTCATTAACTACTTATAGCTATACAATTCACAAGACGCGGCCGACATCAATTGAACAAGGTTGCCAGTACCTATAGGATCCGGCCATTGCTAGCCTCTTTTTTGACATGGCTCGTCTACAGTTCTCACTGGGAAGCTTACCTGTGTGTTTTCACCTTCTCGAAAAGCCAGTGCTACCCTCTGTCTCAAAAATGTCCCCAAATCACGTCCTTTCTTCGATTCATCCCTCGGCCATTCCTCACACAGTTTTAGAAACCGACGGTAACGGGTAGCGGCCATTTTCACTCCCGTATAAGAAGCGGAAGTAGGAAGGCGGGACGTAAAGGGTTATAGTTCAACATCAGAGCGTGAACGAAGGGAAATCGGTAATTTTGACACTACGCACTCGTTGCTTATTGGTTGGAATTTGTGGCGTCAACGCTGGTTTCCAGACTGTCATCCGTAAATAGCGGTCCCTGCCCGGACTCTCGTGAAGTCGCACTGTGTACCAGCATCGTAGGTGTATTACATGTTATTAAATGTCTACCGACTGTAGTAGTCTTTTTTTTTTTTTTTTTTTTTATTTACGGGAACTTCTAAAATCGACAATTTTCAAGAATTAGACCAAGAGACTTACATTTATTTGTGGCAGTTTTCCCCTTCTTTTCTGAACGAGAGTCTCTGAGCCCCCGGATGTCCGAGAGAACCGTATTATCGCTGCCGCAGAACCGTTATCCGCCGCTCGTGCGACTGACGCGCGTGGCCAGCCCGCGGCACGCCTCGCGCGACTGACACTAAGGTTACAGTCGAGCGGTTTGCGGCGGAATAAAGTTTGTGTTCGGAGGAAATGTATCGGCTGACGGAGACAGTCCTGACGGAGTAGGACTGTAATTCCCGGAGAAGAAGGCGGACTGGGTTCGTATGTGGGTGTAGCATCCTGCGATAGTCGCCACCGATCTTTTTTAGTGTATTTTATTATTTATTTATGCATCCACTTAGCTATTTATGAGTTGACAGCGACCTACGTTTAATTAGTCTGCTGGGCGAACTCCCAGTTTTGTTTATTACTGGTAGCAGCATACACATGTTGTTGTTTTTTTTTGTTTAAATATTTTGACTTATAGAGAAGTGTTCGATGTGCTATTGACTGCTAGTTAGGAAACGTTTGGGACTGCCGATGTTGCCATATAACGATAACTGGAAGCTTGTCATGTCTGTTGCTTACTAACTTAAAGGCTTAAGCGCCCCATATTTAACGATCATCATTAACTAGCGAGCTAACTCTAATTTACAGGATGACGATGAACGATAAGGTCACCGATTTCCTTTGCCAGGTGACTGGCGTCGTTCAGATTATATGACTAGGGAGGATGCCCCTTGTAGTTTTTCTTAGCCTACTAGATATCCACGTAAATGTATATGCATATAAACTCAACACTATAATTGAAAATGAAACGTTGTAAATCGGACGACTTTACTTCGACTGAGGAGGGCGGCAGCCCGACTCTGTGCGGTGCGAAGGAGGATACACCCAGTGTTTTCATTGTGGAGGTGAAACACAGCGACCCTCCTGGGGGTCATTCCGAGGTAAATCCCACCAGCCAGACCCCGCAATCTGCTGTAACCAGGACCAAACCACCAGATCTAAAGGTACTTAGTTATGATCTGGCGCTCAAGCATGGTGTGAATGATTGGTTCAAAAGGCGTGGTCGATATCCCAGAATGTGTGCGGTTTTTGTTTGTTTGCTTTGCATTTTAGCTGGAGTGGATTTGGGTACATGCAATTTTTATTAATCTTTCTACAATTTTCTAAAATTACTGGGCATAGCAAGCTTTTGCCCGGAGCTGTGAGAAGTTTGATCATATTCTTGATCTGCTTGGAAATGCACATTTCATTTGTATGCGTGCTCCTGTGTGGAGTATTGGGCACGTTTATTGGAGACAGTTTATTTTATAGCACGTGAAAACAAAACAAATCTATGGATTGTTAAGTACTGTTGTGAAATTAATGAGCTGTAAATTCCCTTGTAATTTTATTTTAATTATGTATATACTACTTGAATGAGTTAACATTGTCTGTAGCGAGTTAATACAATAAATAAATAATAGGCCTATGCTTCAATCACAATACTGTTATCCAGCCATGGTTTTCAGTTTCCCTGTAATATCAATTTTTCCCCCTTGAAATCATTTATAAAGAAATACTGCTTGTGAAAATGAACAAGTCTAAATAAAGTTTGATTGATTTCACCGGCTTGGAATTACAGTCAGGGTCAAAGTCAGGATCATATGAGACCAAGATTGTTGACTAATGTTTTTTACTGGCCATTCTAACTTCCGTTTACCATTATTATCTGCAATTTGTAGGTAATTCATTGGCAGATATATTTTATAATCTCCATGATTGAAACCATAGGTTAGTAATTTATTTTAGAAATCATGGTACTTAAATATTTAGCAGTTATTTTAAAACTAATATGCTACTCATAAAAAAAAAAATCTACATGGACCTTTGTGCTAATACACTGTTATTTCCTTCTTTTGTAAACCCTTTGGCTCAAGCGTTTAATGTTCTGTACAGTACCTCTTTTGGTGACATTTCATTAATGCGTTGAATGTTTGTGAGATTTACAAGAATAGTCCTGTGTCTAGTAGAACATTTTAATGCTCCAATAGCATTGCTACACACTTATAACCACACTATATCAACTGATATTATATTATTTCTTTAAATATTTCTGAGTTATATATAGCTTTGCATGTATATGTGTGTATGTATGTATATATATATACTGTGTATATTTGAATTTCAATGTTTCAGTGTTTTTCTAACCACAACTTACATTTAATTGAAGTGATTTCAAAGAATTTTAGAGGTTGCATGTTATAATTACTTAATGAAAGTGTATAATTGTCAACTGTTCATCTGTAGGCCAAACATTTCTCACTGTGCATCCTCCCCTCCTCCCATGCAGAAGATTCAGCAGTTGTCAGAGGGTTCCATGTTTGGCCATGGACTGAAGCATTTATTCCACAGCCGCAGGCGCTCGCGTGAGCGAGAAGTTCCAAGCCCCCAGGAGCCAGGGGCTGGTTTGGCAGCGGGACCAGCAGCCGCAGCGGCAGCGTCCCACTCAGACCATGAATCTGCAGATGAGAAGGAGCGTTCACCTGAGATGCACCGGGTGTCATATGCCGTATCACTGCATGACCTGCCAGCCCGACCCACGGCATTCAACCGTGTACTGCAGCAGATCCGTGCTCGCCCACCCATCAGGCGTGGCGCCAGCCTGCACGCTAGCGGCCGGCGCACCAAGAGCAACCCTGCGGCCGAGGCGCCCAGAGGAGGCAGCCCGCACCTGGCCCGTCGGACACTCCAAGATGGGCCTCCGGGGCTAGCTCCTCACCACAGTCGGCCCCGCTCTTCTTCCACCACCGATGCAGCTCTGTTGACCAGTGAGGTGCCATTGCATCTGGGCCCTGAGGAGGCTGAGAGGTCGGCTGACAGGGTAAGCACCTAGGAATGCTCTGGGGCCCCATTTAGCTTTATTTGTAGGTTATTTGTGGGACTGGGGTTTGTGGCACCATTAAAGGTTGTTCCAAAAAACCTTTTAATCAGGTGTTCACTCTAAACTGAAGGGTTAGTGTAGAGCTAGTTGGAATTCAGTGAAAACAGCGGGTCTATTCTGAGAATGTTTACAAGTAGGTATCATTACTTGTGTTCACCATTTTCTGATCAGCAACTGAAAGATCAATAAGAGCCACATTGTGAATTTATTTATAAATAGCCTACAAATAAATGTCTTTGACAGCATTATTTTTTAACTTGACGGCATGAAGTTTCCACAATTTAAGGTATTGTACACTTTGAGGTATGGCTATTCAGAAGATTTATTACTTGGCATTTGGTGTTTGTTTAAATGGCTGTTGTGGATCATTTGTTTCATTGTGAAGGTTTTAGTGTCTGAAGTCATCTTGCTTCTTTATCACAAAGGCAATATGCATTTCTCCCTTACAGCTGGACCGAGGCGAGTGGAGCTTGGGTCTGCCTGTCCCTGCCAGCCATGGGGGCTCCGATGGCAGCCTAGGTATCGATGTCCCTGAGACGGCCGATCCTCAGCGTCTGCGAGCCGCCGTGCAGCACTTACAGCAGAAGGTGCTGAAAGTGACGGAGCAGATCCGTGTGGAGCAGGAGGCACGCGACGGTCACGTGGCTGAGTACCTGAAGCTGGCGCACAATGCCGACAAGCAGCAAGCCGCTCGCATCAAACAAGTGTTTGAGAAGAAGAACCAGAAGTCAGCACAGACACTTGCTCACCTGCACAAGAAGTTGGAGCACTATCACAAGAAGCTGAAGGAGATTGAGCAGGTGAGCTGGAGCTGGTTGTGTTATTGGACATCTCAGATTAAAATCAGATTAAAATTTAATCTCTGCAAGCATTTTAACCTTTGCCGCTTTTACTATTAGTAAAATTTATTTGATCAAGTAGAAGTAGTAATCTTAAGAGTAATGTAGTTGCGATAGCACTCCTGATGATCTATGAAAAGATTGTGTTGAGACATACTACACAAAATATCTAAATTGCAAATTGCAAGTGTTTTGCAAGAAAGGTTCTGTCAAATTGTTTGAAAATGCAAACAAGCCCAGTGTTCGCAGACAACAAAATGGGTTCTTCGGAGAAAAAGACACACTACCTAGTTAGATATAGTGCAGGCTGTTGTGAAGTTGATTTGTTGTCTGACATTGGAAGCTTTGAATGTGAGTGGCATCATTTTGTATCCCAGTATTCAACCCAATGTTTTGACTCGTTGTCTTCATCTAGGGTGTTGCATCCTCCAGCAGGATAGTGATTCATCCTACTTTGTGTATTTGTCTAGGTGAAAATAAATGATTAATAAATTTGATCTCAACTGTATATAACCTGACCCTGTTTAACATCAATGTCATTTGTCAGATTATTGCATCACTGATTCCCATTTCCATTTGTCTTTCTTGTCCAAAAAGTTCTGCCCTGTCTATGGATTTGCTATACTCTCTGGCACTATATCAGAGAGCTTTAGCTGCTTTTCAGCTTTGCACATTTTCTTGGCAGAGGTTGTTGAACATCGTCTACTTCCCTGATGGTACCTACCGTGTCACCCTCGACAGCCTCTTCACTCTGTGGTATTTCATTATCCCTGTCGGTAAAATCTATGTCAGCCCCTATTGGAACATCTTCCGTACAAATATCCACTGACTTCTTTGCTCATTAGCTTCGATTGAATCTTGAGTGATTCAGTTGAATCAACTTCATTTGGATGCAAGTGCCTGCATATATCTTCTCATCAGTTTTGTTCAGTGGCAAGTATTGGACCTTAGTGATTTGCACAGTCAGCTTATTTAACATAGACTCTGTCTGATATTTCTCCTTTTCATTTGGAAGACACAATCATTCTTTCTGTATTTTTTGAGATTTTGTAAATTATTTTTGTATTTTGTGTAATGCATAGATATTCCAACCTGAGAATTTGTCATTTTGCCTTCAAAAACATTTTGTTGTGTTTTTGCCTTTAGTGCCCGTTCTAGATTGATTTTGCATTACCATCAACAGTAGGACCCTATTTCTCAATGATGTACAGGCAGGCCCCAGGTTAAAAATGACTTAAGGACAACTTTAACTTATGAACCAACAGCCATAAAGCCTATTATATTAAAAATTCAGGTTAAATATAATGGTCAGTAATAACAAACGCATGCATCACTTTGTGACACTCACAAAAATGTTGCACGGCTTCAGCAGTTCGAGAAGCTCATTCATAGGGAACGGATCTCATCCGTAAGCTGGGAACTGCCCCTATAAGGAGACATTTTCTCTGATTCAGTGTAGAACTGTCCAGCCACATCAGATATCCTCATTATTAAACTTCCCTCCATTGACTTGGTACAGGTGGCACATTAACCCTCATATGAATGAAATATCATGCAATTACAGAATTGTTTTTTTTTATTATTATTATTATTGAAAAAGATTAAAAGATGATGTTATCTTTAAACTTCAAATATAGCAAATAATTATTTTTTTTTTGGTTAACTAGATAGTTTTAGTTTTAACTGATGCCGTTGTTTGATGATCCCAGTATTGTATTGCATTTTTTGATCTGAGAAGAAAGCAGTGTCGTGCTTTGCTGGAAATCCGTTTTCGATATGGCGCAGCCAAAGATCCGTTACAGCAGGTGTTTCGTTACAGACTTCAGAAAAAAAACAGCCAGTCATGTTTCATTTAGTGAAGTGCATTTTTTTCAAGCAAGCTTTCACAGAAGGCTTTGCAGCTATTCACAGTAATTTTTCCAGAGTTGTTTTCAAAGAAAAGTGATTGAGTAGCACTTTGGTAAAACTGCAGCTGTAAGGAATGCATAATAAATATATAATGAAATATAAATGGCTTGGTTGTGGATGACAGGGGTGGGGACTGGGGTGAGTGATTGTGGTCAGGAGATCGAGTTGATGGTTGCAGAGGCCTGGGAAGGCAGCTGTCAGTGCCCTGGATGAAGCTTTCCTTGCAGGTCCATCTACTGGATGCAGGTCAGAGATCTGTTAGCATCAAGAAGGATGCAGGAAGGTATAGAAGCAAAGATAACTATCTTAGTAGCTCTGGTGACCAAGGCAGAGAATGTACACTTTAGATTTGCATTTTTTAGGAATGCCTTAGTGGTTGATCTAACACCATGTGATGGTTCCGTTTCGAGGATGAGACTAAACAGAGTGAAGGGCCTTATATACACACACCAAAGAACAATCAACAGGTGGAACAAATTACACTGCTGGTTATATGCCTCCTTTTATTAGTATGGTCAGTTCCAAGGGCATCAGATTCAATTAATTTTATTTGAATAAGGGGTGTAAATCAATAGGCACAGGCAGCGTTAATTTTGGCAAGAATTTTTTATCTAGTTTTAGTCTTAGTCACTTACTGAAAATTGTAGTTGGATTAAAGTCACATTTTAGTTTTTCCTTTTTGTTTTGTTTTAGTTAAGATTTAGTCAGTGGAACTAAATTTAGTCTAATTTTAGTACATTTTTAGTCATAATTTTCTCAGATATACATTGAGAGATTGAGAAGTAAGCACACCCTGTGATGCTTAGTTATCTAGGCTGGGAATGTGTTAGTCGTAGCATACTTCTTTCATATATAAAAATGAATGCCTAAAGTTTATTAGAAAAATTGCAATATTAGTCCTAAGTGCCATGCTAATGTCCCATTTTTGTCATTTCAGAAATTTTGCTGTACTTTCTGTTTTTGAAGTAGGGTTATTGTAAAGGAACTGAAAGTTTGTAAGTTGGAAGTTCTTAAGTAGAGGAGCATCTGTAATTACAAACCTGTGTGTGTGTATCCCTGAACGCTCTCATCTCACCCCGTGTCTTGCACTCTCATTGGCTGTGGCTCACCACTGCACTTATTGGGAGTCACAGTGCCTTTGACACCTACAGGATTTGGAGTTGCCGACAGGTCCAGATATTTAGCCTGCTAAATATTTGATGGGCGTCTTCATGTTGTGAACAGTTCACACTTCGTGATCATGCGCTGACTTGCCAGGGCCGATCGCAGGGGGTTTTGTTGGAAATTCCCAAAATTGATGGCGACCAGAAAATCAGGGCTAAAATCATGTAGTTTGAACTTAGCATTAGTTATATTGGAAACTGGCGTCTGTGCAGACATGCATCAAGGGGGAAAATCAAATCACCCAATGAGAAAGGGTCATGGAGACAGTGAGAATTGGTACTTGCCCTTGCAGATTTATGTGTTTGTTAATGATTGGTTAAAAAGAATAACAGCCAATGCTTTGAGAGCCCACAAAATCCCTTGTTCTCCACTGTGGAAGATGGCTTATCAGCCAATTCAATATCTGATGCTGCTAAATTTGAATTTTGATAAAGTTTAAATATCGGCTCGCAATAATGTCCAAGATTTATCAGACCAATACTGATATCTTGATTTTTAACGAATATCGGCCAATACTGATATGTTAGCCAATATATCATGCATCTCAACACTTAACATTACTTTTTACTTACCTAGTTTGTTAGCTGCTTCAGATTATTGACCATTGCTGCTATTGATAGCAAAAAGGACTTTTTTGTACTACAAAAAGAGAGGCATTTCCCAAAAGTGTCATAGCACAAAAATCACCATCAAGGAGCAGTGATCTTCAGGTAGTGCGTCTTTTAAGAGTGAACCTCCCCCACCATCCTATATTTCGGTAATTTGCCTCCCGACACGACTACTTTGTGAGTCTGCCCAGAGCACGTGAACATTAGAGTGTACTAGCAGGAAGCAGGAGTACCTTTACCTTTAAGGAGGATATTGCCCATAAAAATGATTCTGACATTACAGATCTATGCAGCCTGACTGGCACTTAAATAATTAATCAATTCATTACGATGCATTGACACAATCTTTCACCTCTACTATGAATATCTTATCCAGCTTTTATTGCATCATTAATAAAATTTTTCAGAGTTCAGAGACATTTTTCTGTAAATGAAAGTAAAAAACAGTAACACTTTACTTGACGGGGCACAACTAATATAGTATTGCGCTGTTACTTATGTATTAAGTAACCATAAACTAAGTCCTAATGGTCATGTTAATGCATCATTAATGATGCATTACTATATTTCCTATAGTGAGTTGTTTTAAGAGGCACAATGTCACAGTGGGCCTGCGTTCATAGTGGGGTACCGCAGGGTTCGATTTTACGACCACTATTGTTCCTAATTTACATAAATGATATA
>JAODUD010000107.1:9503371-9516487 GCA_026784285.1 Stomatorhinus walkeri
GAAAAACCCATTTTCAAGATTTGATCCAATCCGTTATCCAAAATCCTAGTGGATTACTTTTGAAAAACTGGGCCCAGACGATCACCAAACCAACGTGAAAAGTAAAACAAAGTCAAATATCTCACTGTACGTCTTAACAGTGAGGGGCAGTGTTTGAATGGAGAATGGTGGGAGGCGTATAGTTTCTTTTAGTGTGACAAACAGATGGCACGATGACAGGGAATGATGATACAGGTGTTCCGCTCAGTTCAGTTTCCCTGTTTCCCCTGTCGTTATACACGTTCTCGCTGTTGTTGTCATGTCTTTTAACGAAGCTCTTGAGGTAAACAAGCCATATGTTTTAAAACATCACATTCCTTTTTTTTTAATGTTTTTTGTTTTTACAGATAAATGAAAGTAGGTCTATTTTGTTCGCTGGATAGAGATATTTCTTGATGAAAACGGTATAGTATTGCTTATAAGACTATATTATGCGTGACGATCTACTGTATTCAAATGTAATAATGTACCTGAGTGATTTTCAGACATTTCACATACCTCTTTGCTTTAATATTAGGGGAAACATTATTTCCTGATTGACAGGGGAAGCATATGGCACCCGAATTGCCCGGAACACCGGTACAAACATGAACTAAACGCCTATGGAGAGGGCGTATAATAAACAAGACTTCTGTGATGCCAAGCACGAAACTGCTTACATTAATTCTAAGCATAGTGTTTCAGTAGTTTCGATGTTTCTGTAAATAACAACAGTGACAATAATAAGCAGTCACGTGACTACTCTGGGTTTCACTACGTCACACTCTTTCGAAACACTTTAAATGTTTTAACTCGATTCGGAATAGGAAAAATGAAGCGAGAGTTGAAGAACATGGGATCTGAACATGCTGACCCAAAAACATTAAAATTATACCTCAAACTCCCTGTCCGTAGCACCTGACATCACATCATTGCTAAACCACGAAAATATAAATACCATATAAAGTCTGTGTAAAACTCAGCTCGTGCCTCTATTTCCAGAGTGTGTTGCCCTGAGCCGTAGTATTATTGTAGTCTGTTGTCGTGCATCCAAGTAGCTGTTGTTGACTCAGAACCTAGCTATACTACAGTATCCTTCTAGTAAAAAGGTTTGAACACTGAAATGTTTATGGGAGAGAGGCTTTGGCTAAGAGCTGAAGGGGTGGAAAAAAATACATCAAAGATAGTTTCTTTTCACTAGGGCGGCATTCATAGGCATTCGTTTTGGTGAAGATTCTGTATACATATTATATATTAAATCACCAAGCTGATTCTGAGGTGTTTCTTTAAAACGTGTTTTCTGACAGCAGGATGTCTTGCAGTGTTTCATATTTCTTGGTGTTCTGACTGAGACAGATGAACAACATGATGGGGCACTGGGAGGGATCGATCACAAAACGCAATAAGCAAACCATAAAACTGAAAAAGTGGAGTTGAAAAAAGCAAAATAAAACAGCTCACCAGAAACCTTCCCCAAGCTTACCGATTTTGACTTGAATTGTTCAATTTAATTTCTATTTTCTGTCAGTATTTGACAGGTGAAACTTCCAACCAGACATTCTTTAAAAATTGCTTATAACTCTGTTTTATATAAATTGTTTTGCTTTTCAAGACCTCTGACAACTATTTAGAGGGGGCCATGCTTCATAAAATTGTAAAATTTCTTCAACTTGAAAGCTGAATCATCTTCACCTCTCTTAAACCCCTAACAAGTATACAAAAAATTCTGGGGTCAACTAAATAAAAACAAATGTTTGTTTGTTCTTTTGTCTGCCTATCCCAGACAGCACATGGAAGTCGGCTGGGGCCCATGCAGTGGTGCGTTTCTACTGAAGGACATGCATACACTCACACACTAGGGACAATATAAAGATGGCAGTTAACCTGACTGCATTTCTTTAGTCTGCAGGAGGAATCCGGAATACCTGCATAAATCCACGCAGCAGAGAGAGAAAGAAGAAGGCTTGTCAGGGATTTGACTCTCCAACCATGGACATCAGAATGGCAAGGGGGACCATGGTAGATTCACTTTCTTGGGGGAGCAGAATATCTAGATACTCCCCTGATCCCAACCATAGAGGTGTGAGATATCCACTGAAACTTGTGTTTTCACTACATAAATGGTGGTTCGCTAAAAGTTCCTGTAATTCCTGCAATATTATGAAAACAGGGCTAAACATTTTAAGAACTTTTCAGTAATAGTGTATTGACTGTCAAATACATAGAAAAATAATTTTCACCAGATGGCGCACTTACTCCAATTTTTACAATTAGAAAAAAATCGCGGAGGACATCCATTATAGAGGAAAGGAACGTTTTGGACAACGTCATTAACAATATAGATTTCTGTTTATACAAATAATCAATTGGTCATGTGAAATGTTCAGTTGTACATCACACGTAGATTTCTAGCATACCAGAAGAAAGAAAAAGCTGTACAGGTACTTTGAAATAAGAAATAATATTTTATTTTTAGGGGGAAAAAAATCAGCCTGTTGCTTCATGAAGTCATAGCGGTGTTTTTATTTTTACTTGATATTTATACAAGGACGTTCTAAGCTAACAAAGTCATGCTAACACTCATACGGTTAATATTAATAGATGTATTGATCTCTGTAGTACAATTTATTTTTTAGAATTTAGATGTCGGACACAGTTGCTCAGTGGGTTTCGCTAAGACACTGTGGCTGCGCAACCTCCCCTGGGCATGCTAACGTTATAGGAAATAGAAGAGTGAGCTTGCTTGCCAAAAGCAAGGTGTAGACTGATCAGATCAAGCCAAAGTTCATCAATGAGTCAATTCTCCAGGCCGTCCTGTGCTGGGTGCAAACTGACATCTGCACCCATGAAGTAACAGCTTGTAGGTCGACTCCACAAGGTCACCCTTCCATGGCATTGGACCAGGACTCCATCTCAGATGGTGCCCACCCCTGGCACCATCCAGATATGGGGGAAGGAGAGCAGTGAGCGTGGGTGGTCAGAGCATGCGTTGACACTTTCATGGACAAGCATAGTAAATGAAAATGGCATTTACAGCAGCACCAGCAGCCCCAGTTACAATGTGTTACGGGTTCAGTTGCAAGTGAGCTAAACTGAAGTAAAGATTTAAAAACCGAGACTGATTTGGCATCCTGAACATAGACTGGCAAACAGGTCAGGTCAAGTTGGGGAGCATGCACTAGTGCAGTGTGTTGCCGCAGCCACAACACGACAAAACACCTTGGGATCCCGGTCATCTGTAAGGACCGTTCCATCACTTGCCCTATCTGCAACTCTCTGAGGAACAGATTCTGATGTGTGCAATGTTTCGATTCCTCTGTAAGCAGGATGTGGGTCACTAGACCACTAGACCACTGATGGAATGCTCCCAGTTTCATCTAACAAACGCTTATTTATCTGCCCTCAGTGCCCTTACAGCCATTCTCAGTTCTCGGTACAGACTGGAGTTTCCACCAAGATGTGCGCTGCGACTCCTCTCAATAATATGCAGGGTGTCCTGCGAGATGAAACACCTCCTTCTGGGAACGCCGGAAACACCAACACAACCCTCGGCAACCTTCAGGGTCTTATCACGGAAGGTCTCCCACATCACATTGGAGTTGGCAGTCAGACCCAAGTCTGCAAGTTCCTCGTTGGAACCAGCATCCAGCGACCTGCAGCCACTGACCTTTTGCAAAGTCAAAAATCAAGGAGCCACTCTTACCCTGGTCTCCAGACTCATGGGCACCAACACTATCCTCATAGCCAGCCCTGTGAGTGCCAGTGGTCACATTGAAGTCACCCCTGACTGGAGGATTGTCACCTCGTGGGCACCAATCAACTGACGAGCAAAGTTATGTAGAACGAAAAAAGCAGAAAATCCTACTGGAACGTGGTAAACACTTACCTAATATTCATAGAAGGAAATGATGAGCACTACTTATAAGAAGTAAGAGTTACACAACCAGTCCATCTTGTCTGGTGTACAATCTTCCATGCAGTCATCGCAACAATGTCTTAGAAGGTTGCACTCTTTCACAGTGACCTCTCAACAAACCAGTTCTTAAACAGTGCACAACCAAAAGTTTCAACAATTGTGAAACAGCAAAAACATATACAAAGTTGCTAAAATAATAGTGCTTTTTCAAATGCTAATACAGCAGAATTTTAACATTCATAAAGTCTAAAGTATACACGATTAATTCAAAGTTTTGGGATAAACGCTACAAGCTGCCTCTGAGCTACTGCCTCGCTGTGACATAAAGATGGCTTCAAGAGTGAAATTCCAGTGAGAGGAAGCCTCTAGAGGAGAGATCTGACAACCATGCCTTACTCTATTTGTTAGCAGCACCATTTTAGTTTGAATCCATTTAAAATCAAGTATTTGTTATTGTTTTAAATTTAGATACACTTGCAAATACCCATGGAGTGTTAAGGTGTCTGCATCAGCATTCCTTCCGAATTCATCTGACAGAGATGGTTCTTGGGAGAGCACATTTTCACACATTTAAATTAATTACATTTGCTTGTTGGGCTGATGGTTTTACAATTTTTCAAAAAATAAAAAAGAGCTGCCAGTCAACCACTCTGCCTCAATCTCTTCAGCAGATATTTGTTCCAATTCGATTTTATTTCCAGGGTGCTACAGTGTACACTAAATACAGAACTACCCAGCTGGTTGTGATTAAGCCAAGAGATTCCTGACAAAATACCATGAAACTAAGATGTATATACTGTATGTGCATGTATATTTTCTTTCTTTTAACCCAAACTCTAACCTGATTTAATTAATCTGACATGACCAGTCTGTCTTCAACTAGTCTACAAACAGACAAAAATGACTCAGCTATAGTTCTTCCTAACTAATCAACATGCTCTGTGGGGAATCAGAGACACGAAAAAGAATCTGACAGATAGGATCAGCAATGTAACCAAAAAGGCCATGGAACAACAATGCCAATTAGTGGCCACTGTGTAACTAATGGAAAAAGCCTGTTAATCAGGCAGGCACACAGAGAGACCTGCAAAGGTGCACAAACTCTACACTGCAGTCTAGACCAATTATCAGCTGACGGCCCTGCTAACTACTGGACAGCTTATTAAGGGCATGGATATTTTTAGCAACAAAATGACATTTAGTGTTCACAGAAAAAAAGTATGATTGGCAAAATAAATAATCATCCAAGTTTTTATTACACATATAGTCAGGCAATGTGAGAAGGGACGTGTGACATTCATAAACCTTTTTTTTTTTTTTTACGTGTTTAGCTCAGGTCATTTTTTTTTACTTTGTTTTCTGCAAAAAAAAGAGAAAAAATAGCAAATGGTGAGGTTGTCCTTCAGTTTCAGCAGAAGCTTAAATAATTCATTATAATTATGACGCAAAAAGGAGAAAATAACCATAAAGTTCGAGGTCATCTAATGGAACATGGGAAAAATAAAAATAAATCCCATTACAGTTGCAGTGTATTAGGTTCAGGAATACAGGAATGTCCTTGTTGCCTCTGGCTGGTATGTACAATGTCAGGATGCCGTGGATGTGCTTCTGAAGATTTACACTGACCACTTGCCTGAAGTCAACACATCTGTAAAATTATTTCTCTGCATTTCAGGATCTTGGTGAAACACCAGATAACATCACAGATTTTCACTGCTATTTTAAGGTTAACTAGTTCTGTTGTCTGCCATGGGTTGGCGCCCCATCCGGGGTTGTTCCCTGCCTTTCACTCGTAGACTGCCTTGCTCCAGACCTCCCAGGACCCTGAATGGGATGAGCGGTTTCAGACAAAGAATGGATGGATGGATGGATCGTTCTGTTGTTCTATAAGAAGTTCCCAGAAACACATTTTCACTCATCCGTGTTACATGGGCTCATTTATTTACTGCAGATATTCCAGTACGTTGGCACAATCACAGGTGGTTCTAAGCATACAATACAAGTAGTGTCTATAAAGGTTTTCAGCCATCCAGGATATTGTGGTTTGTATATACAATAAAAAACAGAATTCTGAATTTTAAATATGACTTCCATACCTTAAAATATCTTGCAGATGGCAGAAAACAACTGAGACAGATTGATCACGATCTCCTGATCCAACATGCAGGGCAGTGAGAGTGGGCGGATGCAGACAACGCTGCTGAGCGACTTGACCATGGAAACATGATGACCTGTACTCAACAAACTCTTCCAGGTTGATTTTTTTTGATCCCTGAGTGGGAAGTTGAAGGAAATGTTATGACATATAGTTACAGAATACAAGCCTACAAGCTGTGAAGCCAACCGGAAGCAATGCAGGGAGACACAGGTACAAATTTAACTATAGGTCATAAAAATATACACTGTAGGCAGACTGTAGTCAGAACATGCCAGACCTAGACATCATACTGCTAATTGGATCATGGGGTGCAGTGTCACAGTATTGCAAACAATTCAACTTAAGTTCAAAAATCTGTAGTTATGCAATTTGGACCTAGATTACGCTTTCTGATCAAGGTTTGATGGTAGGTGTTTTACCATATATAGGAATGTATCCAGAAGATAAGGACTTTGTAATTGTTGGCAGAAAATCCATTTTGTTAAGAATTTCATTAGTAAGTAGAGTATCCGGTTCACTGAGGGAACCAGAGCAAATACAAAGTAAATGTAGAAGGAATATTACCATTTAGACGTCACAGATCTGAAAATACACCAAGAACTCTATGTCAATCTAATGTTTAGATTTTTGCTATGTATAAAATCTCCACTCATTATTTAAAAAGTAAACATTTTGCTGAGGTATTCCAAGGTAATTAGGCAAATATATTAACGAGAAATCTATAATTGTTACTATTTCTACAATCAAGTATTTGTATTCTTGGAGTAACCTTTACCAATGATAGCGAATGGATTGAAGAAGCAGCAGCTGCTGTAAAGAAGGTCCACCATCATCTGTACTTTCTCAGACGTCCGAGGAGGCCTGAACGTGCCCCGAAACCCTCACCACCTTATATAGGTGCATTGCAGAGTCTGTTCCGAACCAGCTGTAAAACATCCTGGCATGGCAGCTGCACAGCACAAAATGACAAGGCACTATAGTTATATAGCTATTGTGTCTCTTCAGAGAATCCCTGGGTAGCGCTGGTTTGACTTCGTGTCGAAAGCATGGTTGCAAGAGGAGTCCCGAATGAGGCACATTACCTGAATTGTGAGGGAGCGTCAGTTACGGCACCATAGCCACGTGGCATGTTTCTGTGAGGGTGATCCAGCTCTTGAGATCCTCGTTGCTGAGGACCCAAGGGGCTGAACCAGGCCGAGGGCTGCAGCAGATGAATGGCCATTTATAGAGTGTGGGACTGGAGCATGTGTCTGATTGGGGGTCGCCGGCCAGGATCCCGAGGTGTTTGCTGTGTGGTGGGTGCAGCAGTATGTTGCATCACCACACGCTCCCCAACCTGACCTAATCCTGAACGCATCTAGTCCTTTCATTCCAGTCACTAGTGGTCACTGACTCTTCAATCCAAGTGGAAAAAAATGAAAAAGGAAAGAAAAGTGGCAGCTGTTAATTATGTCTCCTTTCAACCCATGTATGCTTCCTTCCACATGATCACGTGATTAAAGTGTGGCTCCATCCAGAGTAGTGTTGTCCATTTTCTGATGGACATTATGGCTCCTGAAAAAAGCATTTGGCTCCTAGATATTCTAGGTTTATGAGCCAATGGCTCCTATTTTTTTGTCTGGAGCACTGCTTTCTGAATCCGCTGAACATCTCATTTAGAAGAGTATGTGGTATTTGCCATCTCACCTTTCAGAACTATGTTCCAAAGTGTTACTGTTACATCAGAAGCATCCATAAACATGATTACCATGGTACCAAGTATGCCCTGAATAAAATGATTTTTTCCTTCTAATTTCACAGTTTTATTTCTGCTCTAAAGAAAGATACATATCAAAAACAATACTGTCATTTGTAAAGATACATAAACTCTAAGCTACAACATCCAAAAGCTAAGAAAAGATCACTGATCATACTAATGTGTTGGGCCTATTGCAGTTTGCTCAGATGAAACAGTTACAAAAGGAGATTTACATTACTTGCATTAAATAGCCAGGGATGACAAAAACGTTTGTGGACAACAGCAAAATCAGCAACAAAACCACAGACTGCACCAAAAAGTCTTTAAATACTAACAAGCACAAAGGACAAAGAAACAGCAGATTTTTTTATTACCACAGCCTGGACATCAGATTTATACTTCTATTGTAAGTTGAACACAAAAGTTATTAATTATGCAATAATACATTATGCAATAATGCTTTTGTGACTAGTAAGACAAGATTTCAATTAAAGCAATAAAAAGGTTGAGATTTAATTAAAATAACCACATCAGGCCTAAACCAACCTTCAGTAAATCCCAAAATAATGCTTATGCTCAGTAATTTATTCATTCACAGGATGTACTGTACTTTTCAGCTGGGTAAGTATTCTCATCTACCTTCCTCCTGTAGTCCAGTGACGTTCAGTTATGTTATGGCATCTATAAATTGCCTATGGTGTGTGAGTGTTTATATGTCTGCGGTGTGGGATGTACTGGCATCCGATCCAGGGTAACGGTTCTGCTGCCATATCCCCCCTGACCTGAGTCGTAATATGATAACATATTTTAGAGGAATTGCATTTACTTTTAACCATCCGGAGTGTGTGCTATGGGGCCTGGGATGCCATTTACTGTGGTCATAGGTTGTTCTTTCACAATTTTAAGGACAGAGTTACTAATTATCAAAAACTTTAAAGGTGCTGCTGAGCGGTGAAAATGGTTTCAAAATGTCAAAGGATAAAGTAGGAGAGCAGGGTATCTTACATGTTTCTGCACAAACTGTGACAAATTAACCTAAATTATACACGAGACAATAATGCGTTAATGGGTTTGGCGATAATGGGTTTTGGCGTAGCATCTGACAATGAGTTCTACCCATTTCAGCAATATTCTCAGCCAATCTAGCATTTCCCCCCCCCACACATTTCCATTCAGCTATCATCTATAAGTACATATCCAGTAAAGTGTTGTGGTGAGCCTGCAGTCTATTCCAGGAAGCACTAGGTATGGGGCAATGGGCATCCAGGAGAGGATGCTCAGACTGGCAATCATACCTCAGGGGCAGTTTAGAGAAACGAGTGCAACTACATTGCATTTCCTGGGAAAGTGATGAGAATCCGGAGTCCCCAGGAGACACCCATGTGAACACTGAGCCAGGGCCAGAACTGAGCCCTAAAGATATAATCTAACAAGTCACCGCCCTGACCCCACTTAAAATAAAGAGTATTATAATATATAATATACTATTATTATGATTATTGTATGCATATTATTATATATACAATATATTATTATTGTAGTACATCGACAAATACAAATGAGATATTTTGCATTTTGAGCAATGCAAGAGACTTTCATATACAAGATAAAGCACCTTTCCTTTCCTTTCCTTCAAAGAAAATGATGATGGAAGAGACTTTGGATAGACAATATAAACCAGAGATGGGCAATCTTATCCAGAACGGGCTGCTGTGCCTGCAGGTTTTCACTGTAACTTCCTAATTACATTTCTAATTAGAGACCTGTTTGGCTGAAGAGTCCTCACACCTGGGTTTGAACAGCTGACCTACAGGTTGTCCCAAAAACCTGCAGACACACCAGCCCTTTGTGGGTAAGATTGCCAACCGCTTACCAAAAAACTAAGGCTAATTGGTGTCTGAATTGTGTATGACTGTGTGTGTATGTATGTACCCTGCGACAGACTGGCATCCTGTCCAAGGTATTCCTCAGCTTTTTGCCTTAAGCCGTCTGTTATAGGCTAACAAGCCCATGGATGGAAATGCACACATATTGAATATTTGAACAATTATTAAGACCTAGAATGCTTATGTTTCGTCTTCAGTTAATGTCCTATAGTTTATTAAAAATATACGAAACATTTTTGTAACTATGTACTGTTTATTTTCGATGTGCTTGTTAGGATTCTGAGCAAGATTTAGCTTTGGCTCAGGCTGCATATTCATGATGTGCACAAGCGTCCTAGAGAAGTTCTGGGTCTGCTGCCAGCTGGTCTGTCACTCTGTTCATCAACCAGACTGCAGCCTACCGGAAAATACCAGTTTGACCAAACAAACTTTAAATCTCTAGATTAGTATCTGAATCTAGCATCAGCTAGACAGAAAAAAAAACAATGAAGATTTGCTGGATTATGTCGGGGGAAATTGAGAAGGGCGACAGCAAGACATTCAATGCAGTTGGCCATTGAGAATAAAACTTCCCAAGTTTAGGAATTTCATTGCCTTGAAATAGCACAGCTAAGTTTCATTCAGTGACTGAATGTGGAGCGGTAAGGAGCGCACACCGGTCCAGCGTGCAGCTACACCAACCACAACCCTTTACTTTCAGTTTCATTCAGTGACTGAATGGAAGAAAAAAATATATTTGGCAGTAAAGTCAATCTGAATGTCAGTTTGTCGTCTAAATACACTGCTCGGATTTACCTGCATCAGGAAAGTCAGCAAATCTCCTCAGTTTAGGTAAAGAGGCATCCTAAATGAGAAACAAAAAGGCCCTCTACAGGGTAATTTATATAGCATTATTCAATGACCACATGACCAAGTGAAGAGGAAATCACTGACCCCAACAATGGCGAGACAATAAGACTGATGTCAGTCATCTGTTGAGTTCTTGTGGCCCATTAGCGCAGAGACAGTAGCCACTCAAGGACAACCCAATGAAAAACTGCACTGGCTGCAATATAAATGTCTGTTTTTCATACCACAGCATGAATTCTCAGCTGCAAAAGTGCCTATTTAGATACATTCAGTAGCTCACGTCATTAATATGCTCAACATCGACACTACAGACATTTGCTAAAGTGATTCCAGTTCATTGTATAGTCTTGTTGTTCGTTAAAGACTTTCCTTATGACTTAGATCAGGATCAGATCAATTTTTTAGGAGCCATTCATGCTGAAATCCAGTGAATTCCAAAGGGTTCACAAACAACTTCTCACAGTCCGATACATGTGATCTCTTCCCGGGCAACACTTGTGTAGATTCTCAGATTAAACACATGCAATATGGAAATATCTATGGTTCCTCAGAATTCAGGACACATCCTCTGTTTTTGGCGGCTTGTCTGTCACAGGACAATCCAGCACAGAAAGTGAAGCACAAAACAGTGGCGGAAAATTGGATGACAGAACTAGAAGAAGAACCCAAATCTGACGACCAAATAAGATCGACGTGGTCATATGAAGGCGACGACAGAGAAAGCAGCCAGCAACATTTAAAACCAGACATCGACATAAGGACTTAACTTCCACACCTTGTGTTCCAGGTCTAAAATAGTTTATTGAAAGATGACTCAGCTTTTGCAGACCAGAACTCGTCATAGAAGTGAAAGGATCGTCTCTGAAGGATAAAACACTCTCTGCAGTCGCTCTTACAGTTACGCTTAATATCAGACACCAAGACCCCAGAATACTTTTATATCAACAAGAAATAAAGAGGCAGCAAATGGCGAAACTTGATGAAAACAGGTTTTAATACAAGATTTCAACATACAGTGTTTAGTGGCATAAATAATGCTCTCAGAAATTATAAAATGCACTCCCCCTACAATTTACTTTACCTACGCACTCGCATGACATAATTTAAAAACTAAGTTGCCAAGGTAACAGACAATCATCAGGCTTGTTTCCTCTTCCTTTGCCTTCTCTTTTAGCATTAGCAAGCTTCCTCTGTTTTCCATGTAAGGATAAAGTTGATTCACACAAGCCTCTATATTTAGAGGGTTAGGCAAAAACACAGCTTTAACTAACACACACACACACACACACACACAGCCAAGCTGGACCAGATCCTATTGGATGCCCAGTCTGACAAGAGCACCACTCCGCTGTCACTGTTCTCACATGCTCACTAATGGTACATTTCTGGGAGAGAAGGTCCAAAGCATTAAAGAGACAAGGAAAAAAGTTCAAACAAGATCCTTTTCTGTTTGCCATACAAAATATTTACATATAAAAATACTTTATTTCTTTCATCACACATATTGTGATATCCTTAATATTCCAGTTTTAAGGGGAAAAAACCTTTTCTCCAAGCTGTTCAATCGCCAACTAAAATTACTGGAGATATGGGTGTAAGGCTTGAGACAGAAAACCTTATAGCTTAAAAGGCAAATTAAACTGTAAAATAAAAAAATTACAGGCATAAACAATTATTTTGGATGCAGAGGTACGTCACCTCTAACAACTATTGCACAATACTTGTGTGCTGAGCTCTTGATAACCAGACATATCTACCTTGAGTGACAAGCATCTAGAGCAATGTGAATTTAATAAGCCAAAGGCTATGCATTTTGTGCAGGGTTCCACTGGAATTATTATTAAATGAATCCGAATGTAAATTAATCTGAATATGCAAAAACATTCCTAAAATAACCAAACAAAATTCATAAACAGTTCCAACAGTGGAATACTTCCACTGAATGAAGTAAAAGCAATAAAAATGTAAAATGACCACCTAAAATTTGCCTCTTTGGTTTACTTTCCACTCAGAAGTGCCCCCCAGTTCCATTTCATCTTGTTTAAGATGTTTCGTGTGAACAGCTGGCTACACAAACTGACGGCCTGGTGAACATCGTGATGGACTGAAGAGGACCACTGTTGCACAAGAACAAAAAGGCCACATGTTGTGAAACTCATAAACCCAAGATCACAGTGGCTGAAGAGCCACGTCTGACAAGATACTAAAATAGAATGATGATTTCTATACATTATACACTGGTGCTGAATGTAGTTCATTACACAGCAGTCACGTTATTCGTGTGACACACGTTTTTACCACTAATGGTTTGATTTGCCTATATTGACATTCTGTAGTTTTTGTTCCAAGCCATACAAGTAACAGGTCATAGACTGCACTTCCTAAGGATTCACAGACCACTCACATACCCAGGACAGGAGAAATCTGGGAACTCAAACAGCAAACCAAAGACTTTTCCACTGCTCATCTTATGCAAAAAATTAAAAAGAGACACCATAAAAATGGAGCAAATCAATACTTTTTATGTAAAAATGTATATTAAGTTGAGCTA
>JAODUD010000107.1:9536403-9550698 GCA_026784285.1 Stomatorhinus walkeri
ATATATATATATATATATACACACACACACACACACACACACACACACATATATACACACACATACACACACACATACATATAGCAAACAATCACTAGTAGCTACTGTACTATTGTAGTGTAGCTGTTCTTTGGACTGCTGGCATATCGACACATTGAATGATAAAACAATATTTAAAATAAATGTAAGTATCAATAATTCATAGGCATAGAAAGTGAAGTTTAAATTGTTAATGATTTTTTTGTAGACTACAAAATTCCCACCAAGTTCTGCATCTGAAAAGGGGGGTCTGATTATTTCCCATGCTAATCTTAATTTTTTGGACACTGGACAAATTTTTCAAAATTTCACACTTGCCAAAATGAGTCATGTTCAGCAAGCCATATAAATATGTTAAGTCTAGATATGGACAATGAATATTTTCTAATTTACAAGACCAAATTGTATCCATATATAAAATCCATGGCCTTCAATATACTGAAGGATAAATTTAGGCTTTGTGGTGGGTTAGAAAAGTCTTAATGGTACCTTAAACTATGCATCATGACTAAATAGACAAAGCTTGCACAATACAGTTTGATAATGGCTAAAGACAGACACCACTATTTGAGCAAATCCAAACAGCCTGAAGGGAACAAGATCAAGAAACACTGGCGGCAATGTTTAAAAGACACCTGTCAAACCCATGGAGTGACCAGAAAGAATAATTAACCATAAACTGCCATGTGTTACCATAAGTCAAGTCAGCCTAGAAAGATCTTTGTTTAGCATCAAGGACTGAAGTGAATTTAGGCCCAGCACAAACCGTAGCTACAACTACAGAGAAGGCATTCAGCCAAAATAATCCCAGCGGCCAATCTGCAAAAAGCATTAGCATAATAAGTCTACACAATAAAAACAATTATTGACAATAATAATAATAGCAATTATAATAACTGTTCCATGCAAATTACACAGTACCCCGAGTGTCCATTTTCTGTATTTACCATTTCTACTTGTCTAAATCATCACTGTTTTAAAGGGGTTCATTCATAAGATTACAAGATTGTATTTATTATTAAAAGATTAGTACCTTCTGAGAAAATACATTAACCGAGGGACTGACGCATTAAGCTCTGTGTGTCATGCTGACATTTCTGAAGAACTGGCTTTCCAAAACACATTGGCTTGCCTAACACACCCAGGCCCATCCATGAATTTCCAAGAAAACCCCTGCCTGCATTACCCTAACCCACTTTACAATACACCCATCCAGAATTTCTCAGAATCAGACTTTCAGAAGGCATGAGCGCACACAACAAGTTCAGCCTGCCAGGAGAACAGGTTCAGAAGACATTCTGCAGATACCAAAACCAAAAGTTTTTTTTTTTTTTTTTTTTTTTAAAAAGAAGTCCATAAAACCTACCATAAACACACGCAGAAAATTCTATGCTGAACTACTCATTTCTGCCTCATGCAGTTCATTACAGCAAATGCTCCAATGATGGACACGGAAAAACTTTGATGCAGGTAAGCTCTCGGCCTAAAAGGACACTAAGAGGATGACATGCACTGAAGCACACTCCCGGACCTACAGTCTGTGGGAAGGACCTGACCAAGCGCAAAGCACTGTCTGCACATACTTACCCTTCTTTTAGAAGCCCTCTTAAGACTCTTCCAAATTTCCGATTATGTACTTAAGACCAACGTCTTCTTTACAAACATAAACGTGCTTTTACAATGCTCTTTTTTTTGCGTGTGTCACTAAACACCTGCATATATTTTTGTCTGGTACAAACCGTTTAGTGAATCAAAAGGCTACACATCACCCTATTTAGACATTCAGTACATTCGTAAAACAGAAAATTACGTGGAAAACGTGGTTTGAGCGCATTTCCCCCACCGCATCACATAAAATTTACATCAGCACGCTGACTGCTTCGCTTGTTTCAAAGTAACGTCCACTTCTATCACCGTTTATAAAAACCGAGGTCAACTTTGAAAAATAGGCAGTATATTCCACAGTCTCTCGCCACCTAACATTGACCGCAAACATAGGGGAAAAAAAACATTAAGTACCTTCCGTTTTACTTTTTTTAGAAAACGAATACCTTAATCGAGTCCTTCTTACCATTTCGTCCTGTTAACCGAAGTCACTCCCTACAAGCGAAGCAGCCACACACATCCACATGACGGCAGTTAATGCTAACGGATAACCGTCGGTGATAGCGGCCGTAACAGCTCAGCCGGTAAACCCACCCATCGGAATGCACGATCCGTTTCAGAGACCACGCTAAAGTCGGAAAAATACTCACCGGAGACGTTAGAAATCATTCTTTTTCAATTTTAAAAGCCTACAAATGTTGTTTGCCGAATGGGGGCCTTCAATAGGCCTACGTTGAAAATTAACCATAATAATAATTAAAATTAAAAAAACACCGCTAACACATTAACCATACAGCTAGGTATCCAAGTAGGCTGATCGAATGGGGAGGACATTCCCCCATTATATACTTAGCGATCCAGCTAGCTACGCACACCACTGACCCGCTAGCTATCTATATTTAATTCAAGACGTTTACTCGCCAATAAAAACGGCCCGATTTAATTAATCGTGTATCATGGAGGTTCCAGATGCACCTGTTCCGGCTGAGGCAAAACACACCCGGACCCGCGTCGCTCAAGCAGCCCAGCTCGCGTTTAATCGCAACCGCGTACATTGCTGCCTAAATAGAAGGCGGCGTTAAAAGTGCCAGTTGCGGGCCAGCGACTCTGCCAGCGACGGCCGGTGACCGATGACGATGCTACGGGTCCGCCTGAAAACCGGGACACTTTCAGCCGAAAGAAAACGGACAGGTAGCGAACAGACCCGACTAGTCCAGCGCCTGACCTAGCGCCGCCACAAAGGAAATATTAAGAAAAACACACAGATAAACATAAGGCTTCATAACCGATAAAAAAAACTTGACTTTGACTTGTATAAATTCTTTACCTTTAACTGCCGTCTACTGTCAAGGCCGTGGGAAATAAAGACCCGAGCAGAACACAGCCGAGCCGTGCCGACGGTAAGGGAACTTATTTCCTTTCGCGTTGACCCTCATCGGCCCGCGGTGGTGCCCGGTACCGGTCGGTGGCGATGGTCAGCCGGGTACATAAGCTCTATCCCCATCAACTCTGCCTCTGCTGAAGGATCCCAAGGTGCGAGTGCGGGGCCTCAGAGAGAATCCTTCGTTCCTTGTGCTTAAATTGCAAAATAAGTCAGATTAAAGAGCTAATAAAAGTCAACACGGTATATACACTAGGCCATGTGTGTTAACGATAAAGCAGCCGTGGCTGCGGATTATCCCCCAATAACCGTCTGCCACAGCCTACACGCCGCTTCTCCGGCTCTGACTCCCCTCCATACCAGCGATCTGATACGGCCAGCGAGCCGCCGAGGGTGCCGGCGCTGTCAGCCCGAGACTCCTCCCTTTCTGCGCTTCTGAAGAAGGGGAGTCTTTTAATAACATCGGCCCATTTCGTGTCCCCACCACCTTCTCCCTTCCGTTCGGCTAGTTTAGTCTGTTTTAAACTATACGGTTAGCATGAATATTATCGTATGTGAATGAGACAGGGAGAATACTGCGCTCCGCAAAAGCACCCCTCCTTTCCTTACGTCTCCCCCCAGCCTCTCTATTCCGATTGACTCGTAGCATAAACATTTTCCAAGAATACAAACGCACACTTTGCCCTCCCTCTTGCCGGGATAGATGGATTCAGTTCAGTACCCACGCGGGTTGCCATGACGACAAAATTGTTTCCCCATCGTCGTTTAATGTCCCTTAATAAAGCATTGCGGTGACTAACCAAGGTACAAATTTTTAGTTAAATGCAGAAATCCAATGTGTTGTTTTATTATGTAGTCGATAACTCAACATGCATGTTATTATTAAAATCAATCAAAAGTATTCGGGAATTTTCTCCTACGAAAAAAGTTAACGGAAATATAATTTGATTAGCTGGAGCTCAACTACATCTCCTACCGCAGCACTCAATTTATCTTGTTAATTAATAAGTTGATATGGCTGCGTGTTTTTATTAAAGAGGGTGCTATCCGTTGTATGGGGCGCCACTAAATGAGCACCGCCATTATTTAATTGCGCCACCGATCATTTTTAAGCAGGCTTTGTAGCCTGGAGCAAGGATGCATTCCTTTTTATGCAATATCTAAAAGCTCTTGTTCACTGACTTTTCACCAGTACCACTTATTTATGTCCGCGCATATATACTACTTTTTCATTTAAAATTACGAACAGAGTAATAAAATTCAGAAGACGATTATTATCCCTTTTAACTCTAAACGAGATATTTTTTTAAATATTGAACTCCAACCAATATTTCCTTTTGGGCGCAGTAAAAACGGATAGATGGGTTTTGAGAATGATCCTGCTTTCATTAACTGGGGGAGCACAGGACGTGAATTTCTTGAAAAGTTGGTCTGTTTCAATGAATTTGATATTCCGCTTGTTTTTTCCTCCCATTGGTTTTTATTTTCAGTCGATATGTGTCTTCCAATGAGTTAGAATAGCCGATTCCATGTCTATAAAACTCTTCTTGAAATGAACCAGTGGAACATAATTCCATTCTGCATCCTTCAACCCGACCTGGATATCTGTTAATTTTCATACAGACTACGGCATTATTTATCACCACCGTAGCATTAAATAAACAAATTCAGTGTCACGTCACGTTATCCAATACCTTTTAAATTCTGTTATAAAAATAAAATGGAAAAAAGTAAATTAATGAAAATACAATATAGAAAAGGAAAGGCAATAATATTAACATTTTAATTGGAAAAGTTCGTTTAAAAGGTTTGCGAGAAACACAAAAACCTCCGAGCCGTACAAAGTGAGTAAGATTTTTTAAAAGCAACAGTTAAATTCATTGAAGAGCAACAGGCGCATTAAACACTCAAACTGTTGAAACGTCTCTGTTGCAACAGCACCCCCGCATGTATCATTAATGCCATAATATCGACTCTCCTCCCAGCGAGATGTAAAACACGTATCAGTCGAGAGAGACACTATGCTTGATTTTTCATTTAATAATGAAATATTGCGTAATTTGTGAAATATGCAGTTTGTATGTCTTATACCATATTAAAATATCGCTCTGCCATGAATATATGCATATAGGCAGGTAGGACATAGGTAGTGTTTATTTCTCCCATATATGGTTGTTAATATATTGCTGAGCAAAGAAAATACTGTAGTATATATTTATTTATTTAGCGGCATGGGAAACCTTTTCCATGCAGCACTCTGTAGAGTCTTCAGGTTTTTAGGTTACATTTCCATTAGAGATTAAAGATTCACACATAAAATCATTTAGAAATTCAAGGCTGAAATACAAAGATGCAGTGTATGGTCCTCAGTGGACCACGTTTCTTCATCACTGCTTTACACGCACATCACAGTGAGTCCTCAAATATGAATGTATATTGCCATGATACCAGTGAAACAAGTTAAAGTTTAAAATTAGTCCCAAATTGAAATCAAAACTTTTGTTTTCTTTTCACATTTACTGGATTTATGCAGCTTCTGTCCCAGGCTCATGCTCCATGGTGTCGTTACTTTTCAATCCAGTACAGAGTCCAAAGACATTTCATAACACACTGCCAGTCTACCACCTACTAGCCTTCCTTCACCTCTATTGTCCTTCTACCTTCTCAAAGTACTACAAACATTTTAATTGGTTCCTGTAGCTAATTGTACATGTTTCTTTTGATTCATTCACTGCTAATTACCGTAATCGCTTTGGTTTATGTATTCATTTGTGTAGCATAACGTCTGATAAAAGTGATTAAGATTACAATGGTGATCCTATTAGTTTTTTTAGTATTGTTGTAATTACTATTATTGCTATTATCCTGTTGCACTTAAGTTCCACTTGTATGTCACTACAAACTAATTCTGAAAGATTCATCAGAAACTTGGTCCAGTTCATAAAATTATTGGCTTTCAGGAGCTGTTTACGGCTCGCTGCTGAGAACAGCCATATGCAGGATCTGTTATTATGGTTGAAGGCTGAAAAGCAATATTGTAACCCTGACATCTCCCTTTAAGCTCTTAAAAAATTCTATTAGTCCAAACGCCTGGGGCAGTGTGTGTCATGGTACTTATTGATTCCCCTTGCCAGCCCCGCCCTTTGCGTGCACAACAAATCAAGCTGAGTTTTTGTTCACTCACACACTCTGAAATACCCAGCCTTAAGGGCCCTGGCCTCCTAATGAGGACAGACTTCCATTTGATTGCCCCAATCAGCCAGGCTTTTTTGGTGAGAGCATAGAACAGGAAAGAGAAGCAGATTAAGAATCACCTGACTCCCTGGCACTTTGTTCACTGTGATCAAAAGGAAGGGCAGATTGTGGATTCATTTGGCAGGAAGTAAAAGCCTTACTGAAGCCTGTCTCCCAATAAACACCGCTTGCTTTCAATATGAGAGATTATTCTAGGCAGCGAAATCATAGGCTCCATCAACACAAAACAGAAAATGATCCCACAGCTGCACTCATCCTGTTTTTTTCATCTGCCTCACTTTTTTGCCTCTCTTTGTTGTAGAGATTTGTCATGTTGTGCACTTTAAGACAGCCAGTGGATACAAGTTTACTTAAGTTAACACCTTTCTCTCTAATTTCAGCTCAGTCGTAAAGTAAGAAATTAATCCTGAGTATTGTAAAGATACAATATACCCTTCTCAGAATCAAACAGGGACAGAAGAGTATTAATTATTAAGCAGACAGATATTAAGACCTTTAGTAGTGAACAGGGCAGATGTACTCTGTGGGATCTATACCAGGTAACAAGGCCTTTTGCTGATCCATCTTTGCAACATTATAATGCAGTGACTGTTCAACACTGAATTTTCTGCAACACTGCACTGCATTTCATTGTCTGCCAAAGGAAGTGTTTTGTAAGGTTTCGTAAAAGGACACTCTAACTTCAAAGCAGCTGATACAAAATATAGGAAGGCATGCTGCAAAACACCATTTACATTAAGATATTCAAATCTTTTTTTCTAGGGGGCAATTAGGATGTTTTGAAAAGTGGACCCACGTTTAAAGGTCAATGTAATTTCATTAAAATATGTAAAGTGTATTGTGTTAGGAAATGATTTAATCCCAGAATTTCGAACTTTACACAATCAAAATGATTCGGGGTGTGTAGTGTGAACACACATACATAACATTATTTTTAGGATTTAACCATCACAAATGCAATCTGTTCTCTGTGACGGATAGGGCAAATTGGCAAATCCACCCCAAAGTGTAGTGAAAGTAATTCTGGTGGTGGTGTACAACGGCTGGTGATTTAATTTGGCAGCAGAATTAGTGGGGTGTTGCAGCAATTAGTGCTGCTGGATCACACTGTCAAGGTAACTGACTGAGTGTCAGCTTTTAGTTTCTGCAAGTGCCAGGTTGTGTAATCTGTCTGCATGTACTTTGCATGCCCTTGGGTCCTCTGGTTCTCTCCCCATTGGCCATTCTGTGTGTGTCTGTGTGCCGATGACCTCCCTGAGTGGATGATTCCTGCTTCTGCCTCATCCCCTCAGCTGCTACTGCCTGCAATCTCTCATTATAACAGACTGCTTTAGGAGAGGGAGAGAAGAGTATTTTTACTATAATAGTCCCCACAACCTGACACCCTGAACCTGCGTTGTTATTTTAATAAACAAATAGGTTCATTCACAAGCATTGCCCTTTGAAGTCTGTCCATGCTCAATATTTACTTGACGCCAGTTTTAAACAGTTGTAACTTGAACCATGAAGCAGCTGCATACGGCCACCACCCTGTTAAACTGTGGTTGACTGCAGGGATGATGCTTAAATTTAGCAACCGTTAAGAAAATGGGACCAGTCGTACAGTGACCATGCATAGTCCTATAGCATAGTTCAGACTGCCACAAGATCGTTTCATTATATTCTATAGTCTCAATATATTTGATGTATTTTCAAAGTTTTAACTGTATTTTAAATGAGTACATTTTCAAATTTTGTTTTGTATAGTGGATCAGCAAGAGATTCCACCTTTCTTTTCTAAGAATGATTGCTATTCTACTTCTTAACAGGCAAATTTCTTATGTTGCATCATTATCTAAATTTTTAAATGGTTAATTAAAACATGAAGCAACCTTAACGATCACTGTCTTGATTATTAGTTCTGGCAGTCATGCACAAAATAATTGAAATTTATACTCTGGAAAACGCTCTGGAATACTGTGGATGAAGACATCTTTACATCATTAATGTTTGCCATCATTAGGAAGATGCCATCATTTGAAATATTTGTTTCTGAGACCAAAATTAAAATATGGCTTTAGAAAACATGGCGCCCAAGATTATAGCGTTTCTGTAGCATCAGTGTGCAACTGCAGTAGATTACACACTAAAATGCTGGCTGCTATTGTTTTCTAAACCTAATGCTAAAGGAATACAAGAGGGACACTGACTGATTTAACATGCAATACAAAAGTACAGTATTCCTCAGAGTAGCATTTCGTACAGCTGCCCCCTACGTTTGACACGTGGGTTCATTTTTGTACTGGGAATAATTACCATGTGTCGTCTTTAAAATGACAGCCATAAAACCACAGCAGATGTAAATTGTCAGTAAATACCATCACTTAAGTATTCTATTCATAAACCAGAAAAATACATACATCCTGGTTATAATTGCCAATAACAGGACAGAGAAAATTAACACCCGCATTCATGTTCCTTATAATAATACATGTATATACTACTGTATTAAAGATTGGTTGAGGAAATGAAGCTGATTAATTGAATTTTGGTTCGTCTGCAAGAGTATTGTTTTTTTCATCTTTTTTTTTTCTAAGATCACCTGGCTTGGCATGATACTGGCGTTAGGTATGATGTAGACAGGGCCAGATCTATTCACGGACAGTGTCGTGTCATTACATGTTTTTTGTTGTGTGTCGGCACACACCAGATGTAGCTAAGTCTACCCTGGACAAAATGTGAATACCAGTATGCCAGTTAATTTCATTATTAGAGTAAACTGGTATTAACAAATACAGGTTTCATAATTTAACATTTTTCCAAAGTTTAGCAGCTCCCCTGCCCAGCTGTTAGCCTGGAGCACCAGACAGAGTTTTCATTTTACTCTTTCTTCATTAACCCCCCGACCCCCCCAGTAGCTGACCTGTGCCTCCTCTCAAAGCAGATGAACCCCACCCTTTCTGGCAGAACTCTCGCAGTCTGCATGTAAGCAGTTTCTGTGACATGGTGCTACCACTGTGGGTGTCTCTGCCCTAAGACCTGTTACAATGTTTCTAGATGTGTCTAGACCACACAAAGTCCACACATTGCTTATCTGTTGCATTACAGTGGACAAAGACTGACAAAATAGATAGTATGTAAGGAAGCTACCGTCTACCCCACTGACCATGCTGTCCTATAGAACTGGCTGTGAATAATGTGAGCTGAGAGACAGTCACTCCTTAAAATGAGGAAAAAACTGCCTTCTTTGGGCTTCTCTGTTCAATGGCTTCATTCTTCAGAAGTGCTTCTGCATGAAACTTAATTCCAACAAAGGCAAAGAGTGACAAAGACTGTTACTGTCTTGTTATCCCTCATTGCCCAAGCCGCCCCCTTTATTTCTCTTAACCCACTTTTCCTGAAACATGCAAGGTTATTTGCATAAATGTTTAAACCTCAATAAAAATGTTAATAAACCTTCCAGGCAAAGGAAAGGAAATCTGATAAAGAAAACACACAAACAAACAAATAAACAACAAATAGATTTGCTGCCATCATGCACTAAAAGCTACAGAGGTATTTTCAATGAGCATTAGACAGTCATAAGCCGAACTAGCAGTAATCTTTTAGCTGTCTGTCCATTCATCCTTTCATCCATGCATACATACATAACTGCTTATACCACAGATGGTCACTGGAAAATAGAAATCTTAGATGTATACACATGATTTAATGTAGAAAACTATATATTATTTATTATGCACATGATTATGCAATCAAGTCACAGACAGGAATATAAATAATTCTGAAATGACAGAGTTAATGTAGTTGCACTAACGAGGCATTAATCTATGGAATGTAAGATGCCTTGAGCCCCCATTCAAGCTGAGCTGTGAGCTGCAGTGCCTTTGAAGATTTGCCCCAGTCTCTGCAAACGCTGCAGAGTTATGGAAAATTCCAGAACGCAGCTCAGCCTCTTGTCCATGCAGCAGTGGGCTTGTCAGAGTAATCACGTTTAATTAATATTTGAAAGAGAAGGGCCAGGAGAGGTACAGCTGGAGTGGCCCTTTTCATTACAGAAAAACTCCACAAAACTCATATCAGAATAGCTGGAGCAGAATCATGGGTGACACAAGCCCTTCTGTTACTCCCTGGAACTGCCTGCAGGAAGACTTCAACACTAGAGAAGAATGCGATAGACATGTTCCAAATTAGGGAAATATTCCTCTTTTATCTAATGGTCATAATGTCATAATTTCAATTGAATTTGAAAATCAAGTGTTAAAGGAATATTACGGTTAATAATTATGAGTTAAAGGTTTAGCTGATTGTCAGTTACTCAACTATGAACTACATTAACACACCATGATTAAACAAAGAACATGGCTAAGGTTAGGACTTATTAAAGACAGGAATTATTGTGTCTGTTGTGCTGCATTTGCACGTGTACACTTTTGTTTGTTAAAAGCAGATACATCAGAAAGACGTGTATGCGCATTGTATTGATAAAATCCTTGAAGATATGAGGCACACAGCCAGAGCTGAAGGTCTGAGTTTTGCTTTGACCCCACAACCCTGATACTATGATGCAGTGGCACAGCTGCAGTATTGGGTTGTGTAGTTTGTTTGGAAAAAATAACTATAGGTGCTGAAGAATGTCAATGAAACAATTTTGTTTTATATACAGAAATTCCAGGGATATTACTCATTCACATTATGGGTGGCATGTTTGTTGATGAAAAGATAGTATTAATGTGCACACACTTCCAGGGTAGTATGTTCCCCTCATGGATTCCCTCTATAGGTTCTCTATAAATGTGTGTGTGTGTGTGTGTGTGTCTGTGGTTGGTTACATTGCAATTCATACATAGTTATTTTCAATTTTCACAACTGCATCCATAACATATGATGAAATATTACCTACACGACTATTTTTCTTTTTTTCTGGTCATAATGATCTGCCACTGAGGTTTTGCTTCCACGGCTTTTCCACATAAATAATCCTCCTTCGTGTTCCTGGGAGGATTGTGCTTGTGTCTGCATATTTGTAACACGCCGCTTTGGTTCGCTCATTTTTGAGTTCTGTGTGGACTGTGTTATTGACAGGTTTCCAAAATGGGGCAGTGAAAGGGCTGTAAAATCCCAGTGTCTTGACTTAAATGAACATTTTAACCTCATCTTCCCACTGGCAGTCAGAGTGCGGCTTTTAGCAGAATTTATTCGCCTCTTGTTTTGATAGACATGCGGTCCCTCCTAATTTCATAGCATGCTCCCGGCGTAGCTTTTCCATCCATTAATTGTGATTCTGTCATGATTATCTTTGAACTGTCATGCCATGCTTTGCTCCCTTCATGAGACACATGGTTATTAACAAGCAGACAAGGGCATGAATCACAATGAGCTGGAAGGCAGCTACCAGACCATGATCAGTAGACTTAACAGGCAGCCTCATCCGGGTTTCTGTCACTGCCCTCTCGCCAAGCTTCTGCCTTTCACAGTAACTAGTGAGGATGACTTACAGCAGTAATTCTACTCAATATACAGTATAAGCAACCCAACATTTCATAAGCAGTATTGTCAACATGGAGTTTCGCATGAAATTATCTCTGCATGAAAGTGCGACGCTGTAGCTTGCATGCATGAAATCCCAGTCTGCCCACAGTCTCTTCACCTTGGCCTGCTGTCTTCTCTGGGTGAGGAATGTAAGACGCAGGGAGTATAAGGAACGGTGAGGAGCAGCAGGATGAGAAGTCTTGGTTTTCTTAAGGTAGGAATATCATAGATAAAAAGAGCACCATGATGATGCAATCACGATAAATCATAGCTAATGGGTAACCATGCCCCTTAGTTAACATAAGATTTAAATGTGAGCTGTTTTGACTATTATTCACTTTTCAAGTAACACTGCAATGTTTTTACCTGTCAGCAATAGCAACTTTTTCAAGAAAACTTTAAAAAATGTTGTGGAAATTTCACTCTGTATCATCTAATTCAGCAGCAAGAGTAGGCCAGTGTTATTCAGGGGACATGTTTAAGTGGCTTTGAAGAACGCCCGTGGGCTCTGCAAGGATTGCCAGGACCAGAACCTTCTTTATGCTTCAGTATTAATTCTATCATACTTGTATGTAAATAATGGTCTTTCATAAAGCAGCTCTCACGGAGTCTAGTCCCAGCAAGCCAAAATCCGGCAGGTTAAAGGTGCCAAAATGTGTGTGCATGTCTGTTTCTGTGTGCACACATTGGTGTTTTTGTATGTACCCAGTCAAAGAAGCCTATGTTAACCTAGAATTGCCCAGCACACTGAACCATAGCAGTCAGAACCCATGGACGATACTGAAGTTCGCAGACTGTAGAGCTCATTAGTGTCAGCAGTACCTTACAGTGTCCATTGCTGCTTAAAGTAGGAGGAAGGGTTTACTCATGCATACATAATCTATCGAGAACTTTACATTTTGTATGATAGTTATGCCAAGTGTTCTAATGTTTGCTATGAAAATTAAGATATGAACTGCAGAGATTCACAGAACCCGACAACCCAGTCAAAAATGGAATAGATGATTTTTTAAAATCGGATTGTTTGTCGCTGTTAAATCTGTTATTTTTTTGCTTGGTTTCAGACTTAAAGACACTAACATACACATTGATCCTACAGACCCTGTACCACAGCTGATATCTGAAGCTCTGTTTTAAAGAAAATTAGCATCCAGAAATCATCCCAAACAGGTAATTAAGGACCCTGTTTTGTAATTTTGCTTCAAGCGAAGTAGGTGATCTTCATGATCGATTGTCAATTACAATTATGATGTCTTCTTTCCAAAAGGAAATTTAGGTATTCTTATGGAAAACAGAAATATTAATTAAAGGAAATTTCCATTCAAACTTTTGTTTTTCCTGAACCAACATCAGGGCAGATATGGGAATGTCACTAATTAAAAAAAGTCTCAATGTTCTCAAGCTAACAGACAGCGCACTGCTGCCTAAGCTCTGACCTATTCTGGAAGCAACAGTCCACTTACACCTCCTCTGATGATCGTCAGGATGTCTTGCTGTCTGCAGACCTTTTGGCTGATTGCACTTCAGGCAATAAATTACATAGATTGTGTCTTCTCATTAGTGGGATAATAATCGTACCCCAAGATCTATCTTCCAGTGTTCAGTATTGTATTTCTCAGCAAGCCTTACCTAGTTTTTGTTGCTCCCAATAATACATGAATGTATTTTCACACATGAACAAGAAAATGACACTTGAATTCAAAATTACAAGAAGGATCAAATGCCTTAAGTTTACTATGGAGACATAAGCCTAACAGCTCAGCAATCCTGTACTATGTCCCCTAGAAACAAACCTGGGATGCAAACCAAATCAGCCAGAATGGACAGTGGCCTGTTGACAGAACTGTTAGCTGAATGATTCATTTTTATACTGCTCATTTATAAATATAGCCAGGCCTGGGACATGCCAGGATTATACACTGATAGCAGGTAGTGCAGACTCAGGACAAGGAGAAAGGGATTCTGGATGTATGGAGCCAAGGCTGGAGAAAATTACCATATTTTAAGCATATTAAATTATTCACAACAGCAGTCAGAGGCTAAGGCAGACATAAGGCTTCCTCCCTGCAGAATCTGCAATTGGGTGAGAGGATGCGCTTCACCCTGGCATCTCTCTTGCTGTATGCTCAGAGCTGCTACGAGCCTTAGTGCTAAATCATGTGTTCATGTGTGCTAAATATAGTGTTGTTCTGCTCTGCTACATGGCCATGCACAGAGAACCTGCTCTATGCACACAGGAAGAGTGGACTGACATGGGTAAATCACCTGCATTTTGCCCCCAGCAGAAAGGGGGCTTTCATCTCCCAAAAGGCATCATGTGATGCCACCATTTCATCAGGCCTGTGAATTAGCCTATATGCATGTGTGCGTGTGTTTGTGTGTGTCCATGCATGTATTTGTGTACGTGTGAGTATGTGTCTCTGTGCATGTGTGTGAGCGGGTATACCTATCCTTATGGGGACACAATGTCCCCATAGTGTGATAAATATCTGTTTTTTTTCCCT
>JAODUD010000107.1:9572715-9585217 GCA_026784285.1 Stomatorhinus walkeri
ACCTGGAGAGCCCACAGGAAACCCAACGGTGACACGGGGAGAACCTGGAGAGCCCACAGGAAACCCAACGGTGACACGGGGAGAACCTGGAGAGCCCACAGGAAACCCAACGGTGACACAGGGAGAACCTGGAGAGCCCACAGGAAACCCTATGGTGACACAGGGTGAACATGCAAACTCCACACACAGATCCTGGGCCCCAGAGATGTGCAGCAACAGTGCTAACCACTGCATCACTGTGCTGCCTCGTAATTTTAAGAATAGAATCGAATAGAACAGCCACTTTATTGTCATTCAGAACATACACTGTTAGTGCACATCATAAATTAAATTAAGTTGCCTTGACTCACCATTGGCCTAACAGAGTTTGTTGATACCAGAAAAAAACTTAAACGTGACAATATAAAGTCTATATTGAAAATAAATAGAAATAGAATATAAGTGGAACTAATATAAAACATATTAACCGCAGTATAGCAGCAAAACCCAGCGTACGTTACCGTTTTGGTTATACTGCAAGACATATAGTGCAAAAAGCTGAAAATCTTATTAAACCTAAAATTACTTAATTCCTATTTCCTTAACAGATTAAGCAACTGGACAATTATTATAAGTATCAATCAAATAAACGTACTTAGAGGCAAAAATTAATATATTTTTTTACATTTTGAAAGGTCTGTAAACTTATAGCTTTTTATCTCATGCATAAGATTATTATTGTATGTTTACTATCAAGTACGCTAGTCTATGAAGTTTTATCTTTATGAAATACACTGTTAGTATGATAAAGTGATATTAATTGCAGTTCACTTTATAAAATGGTCTTATGGCCACTTTCTAACCGCAACCGTTTTTTTCAAGTAAGGTAAAGCGGAAAGGTTCCACATTTCGGAAGGTCAAAATATGACAAAAGAAAGATAACAAGCACCTTCAGGTGGGTGTTCTGTGCATGATGACCCCATAATTAAGTGTAAACGAAGCATGGGGGTGCTGTATATAACGGCGACCTGAAATGGAAAAGGTGGCTTTGCAGAGCTGATATAAATACCAGTGGTACTGCTGCAGCGCTTGGCGATCACATGATCTGCAGAGTATAATCGAGAGAAGTGTATTCATGGAGTTTGTTTTGGATCATCAGGAGTCCAACAGAAACTCACACATTTCAAATCTGCTTCACAGTACCATGGTTTTTTTTTATCACATTTTATTTATTTTCATTGGCACGTCGGTGTCAATGTATTATGACTCTGTTGTAGACTTGGAAAATATTCAGTAGGCAAGCAAGCTCTTCTGGTATGCTAGAAATGTTCTTTGCTACTTCAGATCGGTATTTAATCTGTTCTTGATAATAATAAATCCATAGTAGGCATGTCACATAGAAAGCTCTACCAACTGTGTTTTTACAATAGTGAGAACTATCCGGATTACATTTTGTCAGCCCAAGGCTGAACATATCACTTGTAAGGTTAAGTGATTGTGCTAAACTTTTCACTTGGTCGTGATCTCGCAGATATGGCCCATCATTGCCGCTTCATTGCCGCTGTTCGAGCCACAGAGCATGATGAAAAGGATCTATCCATGTCTCCATGACAACAAACAAAGGGAAAATATGAACTGGACACGGGAGCAAAGTAACACTGCTGCCCGTATCAGGTACATAGAATACAAACTGTAATATAGGTATGCTATATACATTATATAAGGACTTTTTTGAGACATAAAGGATGTTCTGATCCTTCATTCCCTTTGCATTACGTCTCAGGTTTCACTCTGTCTTCGGTGTGGCCATCATGACATCCTATTCCATCTTCCCGCCACCTACAGCATACAAGACAGGAGCCTGGAGCTGTCCCTACACAGGATGGTGGGAACCCAGAAGGAGTAAAGGTGCTGCTCACTGAGACAGAGCATCTCCTAAAAGAAGGATTCGCATGGAACTATTTATAAGTGATTTTTCCTCTTGAAGTAGTGGGTTTAATAATATAACAATTATTATTGATCCCCATGGGGAAATTGTCTTTACACCTCTCTCAACTTGCTCTTTGTAAGCAAGCCATCCATGAAGGGCAGCCACCCGTAGCGGCGCCCAGGGAGCTGGGGGTTAAGGGCCTTGCTCAAGGACCCACAGACATGCTGAGGCTGGGTTTGAACCAGTGACCTTCTGATTACAGGCACACAGGCTTAGCCCACCAAGCCAATTAATTATCAATTAAATTTTCGAGTAAGGCCTAGAATCCACTGTCCAAAATTAAATATGTTTCTGCTACCTTTAGTATTCTAACTGCAAATATAACCTTTGTCAAAGTAAACTTTGGGTTGGCTACTTTTGGCTAATTCTTCTAAGTCGAGCTTATGCGTCTTTCTGCACTTAAACACGTGTGGCAGATAATATAGGATAAGAAGAGAATCTTTACTGTCACTGCACACAGATTCAGTAGCACTTCAGCCAGCAGAACAGCATATGCAGTACGAAATGTGAATTGCTCAGTGCTTGTTATAACCCACTTGTAAGTGGCTTTGGTGAAAGTCATCTGCCAAAAGAATAAATGGTAATGTGAATCTAAGTACAACCCCACAAAATTAGCACAATAGCACAGAAGTAGGACTTAGTGACAGTCACTTATCACTACTACACTTTACCACATAAGTGAACACCCTGATCCAACCTAGCAAGCTAGAAAAAAACATTATAAAAATGTAAATATAAAATAAACTCAAAAGTGTGAAATAGTAACACCTGTTGGTGCATGTGGACTGCTTTTCTGAGTGCTGCTGGACCTCTTTCAGTTTTTGAGGACACCACCCTTTGTAGGAAAGTTGCTCACCCTCCAGCACTGTGTTGTTGCACCACACTTAGACTCCAGCCCTTGAAAAGGACACAGAGTCCACAGCTGCCAGAACTACAGGAAGGCGCCTGATAGCCAGGCACAGATCCTTTAGGATGGCCGGCCGGTCGGAGGCGGCCAGCAGCTGGCTTGACCCCTGCTGCCTCCCGGTGCACCGGCAGTGCCACTGCCGGCCCCTCGGCCCGGCTTCGTCCGCCGTGCAGAGGAGCTCCTGGTGTCATGGTGAAAGTCAGCAAAGACACAGCACATGTCAGGTGGAGTGATTGCTAAACAAACTTTACATCCCACACTAAAGTAGAAATTACTTGTCTGTTGTGCATATATACAGTTTTCCATATTTATATAATTTTGTGCACTTACACAACAATATTCAATGCAATTAATTAGGATCTCGTGCATGCTTGTACAGCTACATATTTTACAAAATGGTTTTTATAAAATTCATCCTATTCATCCATCACAGACTCTGTAGCCTATTTGACGAGCATAAGAGTGGACTATGATTTATTAAGCTTGAGGTCTGAGAACCATGATATTTGTAATTGCCTGATGAATTTTTAATTTACGCAAAATGTGTGGTCTCTCATTGCCTTTATGTTTAAATTAAAGTGATTAATGTTCATATGTCTGGAAAACAAAAAATAGTGACATATACCTGGCAGACCTGATCAAACATAGCCTTCAGTCTCTCTGGTATTGCTTGAATGTACAGTATATTTAAACCAGGTTGTCTTTTTATCATGTGTGAATGATGGACTTGTAGCAGAAAATGGATGAGGCTTGGAAAAATGTTTCTGTTCACATTCTTCTTTGTTTAGACTTGTTTCATTTTACAGACAAACGTCCTTGTTCCACAGGTATCACCTAGTCCATGAACAAAGCGGTGAATAAAGAAATGCTGCCAGGCTTCAAAACATTATGCAAGCCAGGATCAGAAAAGGAGCAGCCTACTAGCTTTCAGAATTAATGCTGCCTTTAATGTTCAACTAAATAATAACACGACCATTGAGTTTTAATTTAAAAAGTACAACTCGTAGCCATAGGTAGAAATTAGCGGGAGAACATTTTAAACTCAATTTGAGAAAGCAATTCTTTACACAGCGTGTAATTAAAGTATGAGATAATCTTCCTGCTAGTGTAGCGCAAGCTAAAACCCTTGGTTCCCTTAAATCAGAGCTAGATAAGATTTTAACAACTCTGAGCTGTTAGTTAAGTTTTCCCCAAACGAGCTTGATGGGCTGAATGGCCTCCCCTTGTTTGTAAATTTCTTATGTTCTTATGTAGTTTAAAACAACAATGCATCCAAAAGTGCTATCAACTCTATAATGATTAACTCTATAACACTAATTTTGCTCATGTGAGTGTCAAAAGGGCTACACATTTCACTCTTTGGCTAATTAAATCAATTCATTTAATATTTGATTAACTTTCTCTTTTCAAGAGATTGTTCTGTTTGTCAGTCAAATACACGCGCATATTGAGTATATACCTTATCTGTGTGTCGTTTATTTCTTGTATTCTTCCAGTTCCAGGTGGTCTGCTACCCGTCTACGTAAAAATACCCAATTGACATGTAGCCTTATCATGTCACATCAGCCACTGTAGTTCTTTTACTAACTACCACTTGGTTTAGAGCTTCAGTGTGTTAGAGACAGTTGCTCTTCCACGTTATTTTCATGGGAAGTGCATCTGAAGAGAATGAAGGCTGACACTTTCTTCATTCTGCTAGTTGCACAAAATAAAAACCACACGAATTTCACAACAACTACTGACAAATATCGATGGACCGACCATGTCCACATAGATGAAAATATTACAACAAACATATAACCATGCATTTCTGGGAACTAATTTAACTGCATGTCGTGGGTCAAATCTTCAGGTTTGAGCGTTGGAACATTGCCTCTGGTCTGTGTGCCTGTTTAAAACGGTGCAATGCTGTGCAATTTAGGGCAACTGGTATCTCCAATAACTGCCCACCGAGAATGTGAATATGGTCCTGCAGTGGGCTGGCTTCTCATCTACGGTATGCCCGATCCCGCCTGGTAAAGGCCCCAAGCCCAAGACCACGATGAAACATTAGAAGATGGGTAGATGTTGTAGGTTTAACAAAAAATGTCTCTCTCTCCCTCTGCAATAGGTTTGCCATGAGTCCTTCGTCCGAACACGTAATTACTAAGTGCGTGAAAGATTCGCTTTTCACTACAATACTGTATAAGTCCTTATATTAAGAAGTGTCAAAAATCGAGAGCATAATCCTGAGCATCATGAAAACTGTTCCAGTGTTCCACGTCATATTTTGTTTTATGGTTCCTAAATTATATAGTAATAAATAATAGATTCTTTCGTATTGAACATTTTCATCATTTTAATTAGTCCAAAAAATATTTTCAAGGAGACAAATTTCCCGAAATATCCAGTGGGTGGCGATACATCACAAATATTGGGAAGTCACCCACTGGGAGAGTTCAGACTTGGTCAGAGTCCGACCTGGACAGCCATCAGCGATATGTTTAGTCGCATAACATACATGTATACTGGTACTGGTCGTTATTCAGGCGAACAATTATTCAGTTGATTAAAAAAAAACTTCCAGTCTACTATGGTGTATGGGTTTAAATCTTAGAATTAGTGTACAAGGTAGATTCCAATGAGCTGATGTGTTGTCATCGGGATGCAGTAATTCGCATAAAGCGAGGTAAAACCCGGCGACGGATTTTTAATTTTTTATGTGCAAGAAATAAATGAAGACGGAGGAGTGAAGCCCTACATGGGTATGTCAGTTAGTTTGGCAGATGGTCTTACCCAGAGTGCATTGTTTTTATTCAGCCCCTCGTTTGTCTGTTGTAATTGGATCCCGACAGGGTAGTCCCACGCTCGCTGCTGCGTGTGTGTCCTCTTTCTGGCCCCCTCCCCATCTTACTCTGGTGACACGGTGACATCAGGATTATTTGTTATAGTCAAGACGTTTTATAGTGGACAACAACCGGAGATTTACAGACATATCAGGATTCGTACTCTACTGATTTTATACTCTACAGCACGGCAGGTAAGAACGGACTTAATTTAAAACATTATCCATGCACTAAACCCCTTACTCTTTACATATGCCTATTGGAACTCTTGGAAACGTTTTTTTTTTGTTTTGTTTTGTATTTTTTGCAAACCCCGTGGTGCCACTTGCGTCGAAAAATACATTGTAGGTTGATTGATTGTAGGCTATAAGGAAGTAGCCTCTGTACAATTGGCAATCTCCGCTACGGCTGCTTCATGGGTAAACTTTCTGTGGATATAAATTGCTTATTACTAATCATTCAAGTATATTACCATTATCGTTAAAACGCATCTAAAGTGCCGTTACAGTAGGAGCTTGGGGTGGCTGTGGTTCTGCAATATTTGTCTGCTTCTTAATAATAAATAGGATCCAGTCTGACGTGTGTGTGCCATACTCCAGTAAATAAATGCATTTAAATTAAATGCGGTTTTAAATAAATTGACACGTTGCGACTGGTTTATCTCACCGTAATTTCAGATATTTAAAATTATACTTAAACTAGATGGGCACGACATAAAACTAGGAGACCAAAAAAATCCACCCCCAAACAATGGCATTAGTTCTGGGTTGAAAATTATCATTTTATTATAAGGCTTGGTGTCCTTATAATAATCGGGAGATCACGCAGCCAGCCTGCCGCGAAGATTCGGGTTCTCTGCGCTGAATTGCGTGCATGACATACTCATCACTCACTAGGACGTAATTACATTACGTTGAGCCAAGTCTCCCGCGTCTGGCAGGACAGAGAGATCAATCAAGTTCACAGAATGAACTGCAAAACAGAAAATACAGTCTTCTTATATCCGTAGTGTTTCACCAAGGTTTTAGAGTGAAGTGATCAGACACATTACGATGTGCCTTGTGAAAAACGGCAAAACTAAAATGTTACCGGAGAGGATTAGACGGCATTTCACCGATATTTTCTGGACGAGAGAAACGGAGCTGCGTTCAGTATGCGTCCCGTTACCCCTGCTGCTGTTTACACACTCTCTAAAATCTATCGGATACAGCACCCAAAATGGTTACATATCTCATTAATAAAATGATAAGCAAACCATAATACAGACAGACAGGAGTGTTCGATGAGCTGTTGTTTTATTTTTTAGGGATGGTGCAGTCTTGCCAAGAAAAAAAAAAATTATAGTCAGCAGGACTGGGAAATTGCTTTAGGGGTCTTGTGGCATGTAATTTATAATCAGAATCCCGAAGGCAACAAGCTAGAAAATACTAGTATAAGTATGGTTTTAATTGCAGCCTATGGCATTTGGAGTCCAACTACATGATCATTTTAGCTTCCCGGTATCAACTCTGGTTGCCTCCCAGTTAAAAAAGTGTGGTTGGGTGAAATGGTGTTTCTGAATCTCCCATAGAGTGTATTTGTTAGTGTGAGTTTGTGTCTTGGGGGACCCTTGCTTCCAGGAGTAAAATCCAGGATCATTATGATCCATTACTGCATAAGAAGTTATGGTATGGAGTTTGCTTGCAAACTGGTTTAACATTAAAAGAATGGAACTGAAAGATTGTCATTGAAATTTGATTTTAGGGAGACTTTTAATTGCTACCAATCTTAAAACTACCATAGACACATACAAATCTATCATTTATTGATTTAATTCTGATTCCCATTGTAAGATTAGATATCCTGGCAGGGGCCTGTGTTGCACCAGTATTGTAAAGCCTGGTGGTTGTTATTGGATTGTACTAGACGGTCCTGAAGCTCTGAGGGGCAAATTCCTGCCATAAACACAAAGTCTGTACTGTCAGGGGGTGGCCAGGGGTGACCCCCGCGTCCTGCCCCCTCCCAGTCCGTAACCCCACCCTCATGAATATAACTGCCCCCAGATGGCCATGACAATAAAAAAATTCTGCAGGTGCAATTGCATTTGACAGCATATTCAGAGTGTATTATTGCATAATTCTGTAGAATAGAAAATTAGAAAACAGTTTATTTAAAAACTTAATGCCTTATTATTACACTGCAGGCACCTGTTGTAACTTTGTTTTAATATCCTGTAGTTCTCTGATACCCAAATGGCGTCATTTGTCATTCTGTCATCATGTTTATTTTGATGTTTCTGAAAGGCATCTAAACTGTAATTAACGATCACTCATGAAACAGTGACAAGCTGGGATCTCAGCTCACGACTGTTACTCTTCGCGGTTTTGCAATCCAGATAAAAGAGGAAATGCTTCCTTCCAGCTAGGCAGTCCTAAGCAGCTTACACCCCACAGCAATGCAGTTGCTGTGCAGCCTCGTGAAAGGAAGGCAATGTTGGTGATGCTGGGTGCTAGTGAAGCTGAAGATTAAAGTATAAAATAAATAAATAAAAATAAATTAAAGTATATAAACAATCTACACTGTGGAAAATTACATATACATACAGTACATGGACAAATCCAAAATAGATTGTAGCTGGTAAAATGGTGACACAGCTAATCAGGATACATCGTAATCTGTGGAATGCTCTGCAGAGATAATAAATGTTTTGATTATGGTAGAAAAGCTATATTGTACAGACACTTATACATAAAAATGGATAAACAACACAATGTTTAATCGACTTTTTTAACGTTCCACCAAACTTGACTTTGCTGATGATGCTGTGATCTTCTTGGAGTCAATGGAGGCTCTGATCAAGGCTCTTGACACTTGAGACTCAGCAAGGAGTCTGAGTGTTTTGGTTTGCGAGTGTCCTGGATCAAAATGAGATCCAGACCTTTAATTGCCTCTTGGGCACAGCCATAAGCAGTGCGTCTGTCGGTGGAGAGAGTGTCAACTGCATCGCGAGGTGGAAAGGGGTGTGTGACCTTCCTGGTATCTCTGTAAGACGATGAGGGTCCAAGTCTTCAGAGTCCTGGCGCTCCCTGTCTTGCTGTATGGCTGTGAGACATGGACGCTACCCAGTGAGCTGAGATGAAGACTGGAATCCTTTGCTACTGTGTCTCTTCAGAGAATCCCTGGGTACCGCTGGTTTGACTTCGTGTCGAAAGCATGGTTGCTAGAGGAGTCCCGAATGAGGCACATTACCTTAATTGTGAGGGAGCGTCAGTTATTTGACTATGACTATGTGGAGCGTTTCCCAGAAGGTGATCTGGCTGGGGACCTGAGCGGCTGGACCAGGCCAAGGGGACACCATGTAACACCTGGCTGCGACAGATGGGTGGGTGTTTCTAGAGGGTGGGAATGGACCACATGTCAGCCTGGGAAGTCACCAACCAGGATCCAACAGTGTTTCTTCGTGTGGTGGGCGTGGCAGCATGCTCTATCAGTGCATGTTCCGCAACCTGCCCTGACCTATATGGGTCTGCCTGAATGATTTCATGAAATGATCATGAATTAACTCAGCAGGTAGTTGAATAATGACCTGGAACATGACCAGATTGATACTGGTGAAGCATCACAACCATGATTTCACAGCTGAATCATTTAATATGTTTTTATTGGCATTAAAACAGAAATACTGGACCTGTGAAACAAAATATGGGGATGTACCAGACTGAAAAACGTATTAAAATGTTATATGACATTTGAAGCACGTTCATAGTACAGCTCACCTTTCTGTTAACATTTTTATATTACTACTTTCTTATAGATCGTTTTCTTATTAGATAACTTCAGTATCAATTTGAATTTTTAAATATTTTATTTTCAAATTTTATTTTTTTAGATCATATCTGTCTAGTTAATTACCTTTGAAGTGGTCTTTTGTCTAGTTTCATAACATACATGCACATGGCAAATGCTTTCAAGGCCCAAAAGTAGTGTCTTTATACACAAGCAGAAAAAAGTCATTTTTAAACACAATTAAAAAAACTAGTACTCTGTATATTATATTTGTGCATGCTTAATTGTAATTTGGTTTAATTGAAATATCTAATATTGTAGCAACTATATAGTGATTGCAGTTCGGGGTTATACATAGCTTTTATTTATATGTAGATCTGAGAGGATATGGATATATGGAGATTTCAGGGACATGTCTAACTATTCAGCATTTGCCATTGCGCAGTAATACTTAATGTCAGTTCAGTATAGTGAATTGCATATTGGTCTTCAAAGGAGGATGAGATGTCGGAAGTAGTGGAGAAATGATCAGAGGGAGACAAAAAGATCAAAAAGTTATCCACATTTGATGACATTTCACATTTGGGTATTGTAACTGGTGGCAGTAGGGTTACAATCCCATGAATTGTATTGAATACGGTTTGAAAATGCCAGATCTGCAGCTTTGGGCCTTATTTCTGTGTTTCTTCCTTTGAGGTCTTGGATTGGCCATAATCTCAGTGTATCTTTCTGGACCCCCCTTCTGCACCCCCCTTCTGCACCACCTTGCTCGGCTGTTGCTTTGAACATAAGGAGACGCGTTTGTCTATCTCTGTTGCAGTTGATCTGCCACGGCACCTTCCATTCTTTGGATGGATGAAAATTCTAAAAAAATCTAATTGTGAAACTAGAACCCCATTAGCTGAATAATGGAGGATAAACCTATATGGCGCCACATCCATAATGGTCAGGTGTGTGAAGAAAGTTTGTCTAACAGCTTGCCTGCTTGAGTGGTAGAGCCACCTGGACACTGGGACCCTTTTCTGGTGAGGGGCAGATAACTACTGACCAAGCGTTCACCTAGCACACAACGCAGCATGACTCTGTGACTCACCTTGAAGAAACTCAGAGTTCCTGTCACCCTTTGCCACATCGAGAGCATGAGGGTGAAAATGCAGATCATTTGCTGCTTCAGTGTACAACTGTATGCTGTTATAGCCATGGGTCTCCGTGCTGCCTTTTGGTGCTTGCACAAGCCTCTGAATTAATGATGACATACAGTCTATGAGCAAAATATCAAACAGTTTAAATAAATATATAAACCAGCAAATAAATAAATCTCTCAGTTGAACAGCTAAGTAAATAAAATTTCAGAGGTCTTAAAAACATAGCTGGGTTTGTTTCTTGCTTAAGTCTGTGCATCCAGAGTTGTCATGCTCTTCGGCGGTTTTCCAGTGACTTCGCCTGGGTATCTCCAGTTTCTCCCCACAGTACAAAGAGATGCACTTTAGATGGGCTGGTGTCTCCGAAGCTCCCACAGTGAGTGTTTGTGCTAGTGAATGTGTGCCACTAATGGACCTAATCCTGTCCATTGTGCCCCCTCCCTCATGCCAGATAAGCGGTTATGGAAACGTATGGATGGATAGATAATATCTTCAAATATTTCTAAAGTTAATGTTATACTATACTAATGTAATGTTTAATTTGATAGTGAAACCTGTATTCTGCTGTTCTTCTCATCGATCAGACCCTGCTAGAATGATGACACAGCCTCAGTGTAAGGTGTGGGAATATATTACAGATGTAATTGTTCATTTTTCTTGTTGTTTGTTTAGAAAATTACATTTTTATTGGAATATCTACACTGCGATGAGTTGGCACCCTGTCCTGGGTTATTCCCTGCCTTGTGCCCGTGGTTTTCTGGGTAGGCTATGCAGATTCAGAATCTACACAGGACAAGCGTGTGTAGAAAATTTATGGATGCTTGGAATATTCTAATTTCAATAGATCCTAAAGCTCATCAACTAGAGTACTGTACTAAATACACAAAGGTTGTGGGATCAAGTGACTTGTAACCCTTCTCTCTGTTTTATGTTACTGTATGCTGTGCTACTTGCTATACTATTAATCTAAAATAAGAAAAAAATTACTTTATACGTCAAAGCTTTATACAAAATAACAGAGATTAGATCACCAAGCAGTTTTTGGTACTTTCCATAAATCTATCGATTATCTGCTCCTTGGAGATTTTATCCTACAAGTGGGGTTTGGGCTGCCATTGTTAAAAACATGGCATGACAGCTTAATCTTTGCTGGAGAAACACAGCAATCAATTTAGTGTTTTAGTTAGACCAGAGTGGTAGAATGCCCACTCACTTACCGCCGGAGCTGTGAGCAGTTGAATTCTCAGGTCTTCCCAGTGACCATACCCAAAACATCACTGCTACTCAACCGAAGACAACAACTGCTTGATTTAAATGCAAACTATCAGCTAAACACTTGATTTACACCCTTGACAAAGAGCCTTCTCCAGCTAATAACAGGATAAGCTGTTCAAATTTTCGGCATTTGCATGCAATTGCATAGTAATGCCATGGTTTTAAAATATTTCATCTTCAGACAATGGCAGCATTGACAAGCATAAATACAAAGACCTTAAGAGTCACATTTAATTAGTGGGTGAAATGACAGAAGGCACTCACATATCGCAAAAATGAAGAATGTTTTTTACGCTCGTTAATATGGAGACTGTATGTGGGAGAATGCGCGCGGGCATAGTTGCTGAATATATTCATTAACAGAACCTCACTGTTTTTTTAATCCATGCTGACAGCTCCACAAAGTTTTCTTCTTCATCTTCTGTGGAGGTGCAGCACAATAAAACACATTGCCTGGGACATAGTGAGATGAGTAGGTTAGACAGGGGAATTCTGGTCTGGACAGAGTGGAGTAACGCTATAGGAACGTATTGCTGCCATGCTGAGAAGGAGCAGATCAGTAAGGCAGGAGGACAGTGAGGGAGGGATGGAGGGTGGGTGAGTGTTAGAGCTGCTGCAG
>JAODUD010000107.1:9585317-9600577 GCA_026784285.1 Stomatorhinus walkeri
GGGAGGGAGGGAGGGAGGGTGGGTGAGTGTTAGAGCTGCTGCAGCCAGCAGCCCCTCAGCCCAAATTTAATTTCCTAGTGCGTTCTCAGATCCACAGATGAAATAAGAGGGGGAGGGGCCAGTTCTGTAATGAAAACTAGACAACATCTCCTGAAGATGGAATGTTGGAGGGATTTCAGAATTTGTTTTCACGTGAATCACAGGGAAAAGGCCAAAAATTGGGATCCCCGGAGCGCTCTTCATCTCATAGCAAAAACATGTAGCTGTTCTTGGCCTGATGGAGCTACTGAAGTGACGAGTTCCAGAACAGTTCTGGCCGTACGGGTTCTCCGCATTAACACATTGCGAGAACTTCAAAGCTACAACGAGGGTCTATGACTATCAGCTCTTTCTGAATGGCTGCAGGTCTATCATGGGTATTAATCATGGTCCTGTCAAGGCGTAAAATTAACATTATCCCAAATATTGTCTTGTTCTTACAATGTGGCTAATTGACCCTAAATGCTCAAAGTTACTTCATCTGTACAAATTTAGAGTATGCCTCTCTGTTTTGAGCTTACTGAGTTGGTAAGTCTCTTTGAGAGTGTGCCAGGGGGCAGTCACCGTGTTTCCTCAGGAAATTTTCAGTTTTGTATAAATTTGGCACATCTGAGGAACAACGTAGTGCATCGTTTGCGAGGTGTGAAATTTAAATTCTGGTCACCCATGCTTTGACGCGCAGTGGAGAAGGAAGGACAACTCTTAAAAGGCTGCATATTCCCTGTGGGGGGGATTCAAAAACAATGATCGGATCTTTTAATGCCATGAATACTCCATTCCATACATTTTCACAATCCACAGGATTTTGAATTTCGTTCCAGAGAAACTAGGTTTAAGGAAGCATCTAACAGAGAGGCAGCCTTTTCCACAAAGCAGGACTGAAAATAATCATATACAAATACTCCCAGTACAGAACAGCACTTACTTTTGACGTGGCATTTTGACTTATCAGGATCTGAGGGCAATCTGGGGCTTTGTACCACAGAGGCTTGCCTGCACTGGCTTTCATAGCTCTCTGTGAAAAACAGGGAGTGATAGATGTTTTCGGAGTGTGGCAGTTTTGGGGGAAGAAGCCCGTTACGTGCATGCAGCTGGTCGCAATAAGAATAGCTTTGCTGTTGGAGAAATAAAAAGAGAATCTGGGGTACATGTACGCAGCCGTGCAGGTCAGCATTATACTAACTTACACTAGACAGCAGAGCAGTAATTATTAATTGCTCTAATTTCCTGTGCATCTCATCTCTCTTTGTAAGATTTTTATCTTTATTATCTTTATATTTATTCGTTATAATATAATTTTTCCTTGATGCCAAAGACATGCGGAAAAAGCAAATAACATGCAATGTGAATGTCATGTTCTTTTAGCACATAAAGCATGTTTGCTGAGTCTGCAGCCTTTGAAATAGTTTGTCACCCAGTGCAACGATTTAGTCCTTGTGGAGGAAGAAGTGGGCCTCATACACTGGAACCTCATACACTGGAACCTTATATACTAGTACCTTTGCAATCCTGGGCTTTTGGATGCTGTCAAAACACAATACATTATCTCAAAATCCAGTCACACTGATAAAAGTGGCTATTGTCATAAAAGCAAGAAGATACAATTGATTAAAAAAATTCTTTTAGTTTCTTGGTATACTTTGGCTGAAATGCAGATTTTACACACCAAATTGCCACCTGTTTCAGGCAGCCTATGTCAGGACGCTCGATAAACATCTCCAAAGGTATTCTCCTTCTCAGTAGCGGAGTGCTCAAACTGTTTAATGGGCCCTACATTTTTCCTGGAATTGAGTTCCTGCGATAATGTTTACCGTGACAGGGCGTTAGATTCCTGTGTACTAGGCTTTAAGCATACAGACGTACTGATAACTTGAGAAATGGCCCTTTCAAACTGTATTACTGATTCTGTGACATATTGCTTAACTGCACACATTTGGGGGGTTTTCCGCATTCAATCTTCAGATCATCCAGTAAGCTGATGTCTTTCTTTTGTCTGTATTGAGCAAGTCCATTGTTTTCTTTCCTGGACGTTCTTTAAATTCTATCACCGTGATTTAATTTTCAGGATCCAAACAGAAGCACCCAGGGTACAATAAATGATGCTTTACTAATGCTTAAACACATTGAAGCTGATGTTGTTTGGATGGAACTCTGTGTTTTAATAGTCAGCAGCTAAAGGCCACGTGAAGTGATCTAATTGCAATGGAAAGACCCCCATGGAGAGAGAGAAATATTTAAGAAATCTAAACCTAAATGTTATATAATCAGAAACTGCCGGAGGGAGCATTAAAAGGAGGCTTTGTTTACCAAGAGATCATTTGCACTGATGGTCAAGCATCCCTACCTTCTTTTATGCCAGATTGAGAAATAATGCATTTTAAAAAGAAAGTAAAAAATATGATATTCTTCCACATTGTAACTTCAAACACATTTGTCCTGTAATTCAGTGGTATTTACTGTCCATTTTCTCTATAACTCTGGCAGGAAGGGTGATACAGGCAAATGTCAGAACCCATGAGGAGCAAGGGTTGCTACCCGAGGCTCACACCTGTTTTCTAGTATTACATATGGTTCCCACCTGAAATATTTCTGCTGTTTTTAAAGAAGTGACAAACAAACTGATGTAAGTGATTAAGCCCTAATTCTGTTTGCCTCTCATTGTTACCACTCAGAATGATGCTACGATGAACTGTACAAAGAACAGCAATATTCAAAGCTCACTGTTTTATACTTCTTGAAACCTCAATCAAAACAATGACTGACCGCTGTGTTGTAAACATTGCTGGAAAGGATGAATGGAAATAACATATAGTACTGCTGACTGGTATGGCGCTTTTCCCCTGGCAAACAGTAATCAGACTGTACCCGAGCCATACTGCGAAAAGACACATGTCACTGCGCAGTTCCGGCTTGCTTCGGGTTCCACTGCAGAAGGGTCGCTAAAGGCTTTGCCGGGTTTGGACAGCCACAGTGATGTAAAACTGAAGTGATGCTTGTTTACTGTTCACACAGTGTACATCATTATTTACTGTGTGCTTATTTCCGCTAGCTTGTCTGTGAAAATGGCCATGGTATATTAGCATCAAATGCTAGCAGAATTAGCAGTGGCTTGCGTAAATTTGCATTAAGAATTCATTCTGTGTGGCTGTTATATAGTATCGTTTTAAGTAAGAGGTTGGAAATTTTCAAGTTCTAAGTTATCGGGAATGCATACTCATGTCACCTGCACTTTAAATACATAGTTTTGTCATCATATGCACATGTACAGTTTTAACCTTAAGATTATTTTCTATATTAGAACTAATGTATTTCTCTATATTATGTATACATTTTAGTTATTGTAATTTTTAGTTTATTGTAAGATTCTTTACTTGTATTTAACCTCATACATGCCTTATTCTTAATTCTGTTTTTGAGGGTTGTTCAGGGGACATTTCACTACATGTTGTACTTGTATAACCATGTACGTGACGAATAAAGTAGTATCTTGTATTTTATATCCATGCATATTGACACAGAACACCGGTATCACCGGGCACTTCGACCAGTCAGAAGGTGGTGATGATGCAACCGGCTGGGATTGGTCAAGGCACAGTTAGGATAACACATCATTTACAATGGAAAACCATCTCTTTGCGGTTTGGCTCTTGGTAACAGTGTAAAAACGCCAGTAGCGTGTGGTCTGCACAGCCCAGCTTCTCTTCCCTAGAAACACCTTGGTATCTTACAGACAGTAAAGCCGCATCACAGACACACATCAGCCCTAGTAACCATTTAACAAGGACCTTGGAACAGGGTGAGCTTCTTTCTCCTGATGCTGCTCTATTGTGATCTCACTTCCAACCCACCACCTCCTGCAAGCTGCTCTACACGCGGGGAGATCTGTACAGAATGAGTAATTGGGCAGGCTGTCAAACAAACATGAGTTTGCATGCTAATTCCAGTGTGAAGAAAAATAACTTTTTCTACGTTACGTTTTTGTTTTTCGACTTGATTTGAACCACTGTTTTACTTACGTTTCGGATCATTGAATGTGAATATACAGTATAAATGTTTGTAATTTCTCTAAAGAAGCCATAATTGCAATAACTAACCAGACAATCAATCACTGATCAGCTCCTCATATCCAGTTTGATAATGTTCTGGTTATCTGCTGTTTTTATGTTTAGAACGAGGTAGCACTATCTATTTTCAGCTCAGGCAAATGACATGATGTTTCCTCTAGAATATTTTGATATGTTGTTAGGCAGTGATATTTTTTTGCAGACTAACTTTCCATGAATGCCATCCAACTTGAATAATAACTTTTATGAATGAATATAAAATGAAGAGACAACTCTATATTGTTAAACGAATCTGCATTTTTAAATCCTGGTTTAATCCTGGTTCTGCTGGCAGAAGGATACACTGAGCAGCAGGCTGCTTCCAGGCTCAAAATTTCTGACAGCGGTACAGAAGAATAAGATGAAGCAGGAGACACTGGGAACGACCAGAAACCAGCCATGTAGAGGGCGGAAGCGAATGTCTAATGCCGGAGATAACTGTTAACTTATCTGACAGTTTCTCATGACTTGGAGGATGACATCAAGTGACCTTCAAAAGGATTGGGAAACATTAAGTGCAGGTGTGAAGTGCACTGCTAGGACAGTTTGCACCAAGGTCCGAGAAGCAGGACTGAAGTCCCATAAGGCAAGGAAGAAGCCCTTCATTAATGAGAAACAGGGAAGAACCAGACTGCAGTTTGCAAAACAATAATTTAAATAATAATAATAATTCACAGATGCACACCCAAAAAAAGAATACTGAGTGAAACAAAAAATTGCACTGTGGTCTTTTAATTGTTTCCATAGCTATAGATATCAGCTTCAGCGCAAATTGTGTCATTATGGTGTTCCGTTGGATGTTCTGTGAGATGTTGCTTCTTTCTTCATTCTTCTTCTTTAGCAGTATATTTATAACATTTTCTTTGAACTGTCCACTGGAGATCCTAAGACGTCTTTAAAGATCGTGGAATTTTGCACTAATCTATAACAGGTTATAACCAAACTGCTCAGGTTTTAACCTTTGTGTAAGACAGGCCCAGAAATCAGTGTAATGATTGGTTAATTTGGTACACAATTTATGTCAATGTTTATACTCTTATAATGCCAGGATTCTAGTAGTTTGGTGAAACATCACAAGAACAGGCATATGCACAGATGCAAAACACCTGTTTCACCCTTCCTGCCAGGTTTCCTCCCTGATGATTCCTCCCTCTGTCGTGCAGGACACCATGGGAGGCAGGTAACCGCGGGAACATGACACACGATTTGACTGATTTGGCAAAAGGTTCTAGAAGGAGGCATGCTGAGAGAGAACTCCAATGTGGATGGGTAGGAGAGCTGGAGGAAGAAACTAAAACCAGGGAATAAAAACTGAAAAAATCAATATGATTAAGATCCGATCAGCACTTGATGCACAGCATGTGCTGATAGAAAGTCCAGGTATCAACAGTGTAAGCACTGCCTTGTCTGAGCTACTGCAGTTTGCAGTCCACTTATTTTTCAGCTGGTTATTTAACATTTTCTTTTGTTATTCAGAAATTCCTCTTAAGCAAGACATTAGACCTTTGGAGTGGTATTCAACTGGATTTGATTAAACAATGGTTTCATGGTAAAAATGTGGTATTTCTACAACTGCATCATCAGTTCACAAACTTTCAAGCAGTACTTTAAATATGAATTATTAAAGTATGTATAAGCATGCGTATTAATAATGTCTAATATACTCTCAATGCTTTAAGAGCCTGTAATTCAACATAGACCATAAACTTGATCTCATCTGTATCGATATTCTAAACCAAGGCTCAGCTATGAGAGGGGCAGTAATGCTGCAGATGCATGGCAGTTTTTCCCGGAGTGGGGATCGCAGGCGGAGTGGCCTAGATGTTGGCTTAAAATGTATGTGAAATAAAATAAAATACTTCTGTATATTTAGAGGACTGGGTTTCACCAAGTTTGCTGCTAGCATTTATAGAGGGTGAAATGACTAACAGCAGAGACACTGTTGGGTTTGTGGACTGCGAAGAATCCTGCCATGATACCATGCTGACAGTACCTATCACTCAAGCTGAGTCATCAGCTTTCTTGTTAAAGAATAGGGTCTGGCGCAAGTTTATTTTTAATTACTAATTACTTTATTAGAACAAAGTCTGGGGGAAACATATTTCAGCGAAGCACATCTTTTCTATCTCGAAAGAAAGAAAGAAAGAAAGAAAGAAGAAAGAAAGAAAGAAATGAAACAGCCTCTTTCTGTAGCCATGGCCACAGATATCAGGCTTTACTAATCACACGCTGGGACAGAAAGCCAGGCAAGGTAACTTCCTCATCCTCACCTTAATTTCCTGCGGGATCAGAAGCGAAGGTGGGGAAAAGGACAAGTGAATGTCAGATGTGCTCAGACGGACCTGCTTCCCTCGCAGGTCAGTCGTCTGGCAAGTGGGACATGGTGCTTCTTCTAAGACAGCTACTGAGTTCTCTCAACAAATATTTAGGCTGATGTGATTATAATTGTAATGGGGGAAAGGTGAAATCCCACATTAATTCAGGTGTTCTCACTAATCATTAAATAACAAACATTTCAGAGTTCCAGTGACAGTATTTTCACAAGGATCTCTCTAATGGAAATCACCTTATTTTATTAAGGTTTTTTTTCCTGAAACCTCAATTATGTTAGTATACTAAGCACAGAAGTTCCATCTTGCAGGAATGACATCTGCTCTGTTTCATGCAAAGGGACAGTCTTTCCATTTCACTAAGCTGTCATATTATAAAGCAATGTGTTAGTATGCACAGTATTTTGCGAATGAGCACTTCGCAATTACGTACTCATGACATTTCTCATGATGTATTGCATACTTAACTTATACTTCTATAAGTCATTTTGGGAAAAGCACCTGCCAGATCCTCTATATGTAAATGAAATCATCACAATCATCAAGTACAGATAAGTGTTTATGTAAGTGTTTCAGCCAAGAAATGTATTGATGTCTTCTTAGTCGAGGAGATCAAGGCACAATTAACACATTATGCTGCTTGACAGTGGGAAGTGGAGTGATACATAGAGGTGAATATGGAGGGTACAGCCTTAGTGGCTTCCTGCATTTGGGAACTTGGAATGCAGACTGTGTTCTTATGCCAGCAGTGACACAGGGGAACAGCCCATTCTCTGCAGTCTGTCACAGATCTTTGAAAGATAAAATATCATAAAACAGCACTCTCTCCCCGGACAGTTTTAGTGTGCAGTTTTTGAACATTTAAGAGAGCCGGCCTTTTGGGTCAGACCCCAAGTTCCACCATGGGAAATTTATGCTGCATGGTCAGAACAGCTTTTCCGACAAAAACAAATATCGCTGTTTAAAGGTGCCATAGAAGGCATTTTTTTCTGCATTTTTAATTGTTCTCCGGTGTCTACATAGATGCTATGTGAACTTGGTCGAAAAACCACAAAGGTGGTTGTATTATTTTGCCCTAGAATGAAATAGGTCGTTTTGCCATTTGTGATGGGCTAATTAGTATGTTGATGATTTCTGATCTGATTGGCTGGTTCATATTGAGGCACCAACACCACAGTTAGTTATATGGCATATAGTGATCTTTCTGTGAGCATATACAACGGTGGTCCCAAAAAATTATAATAGAACTATACTGTTTACAATATTCTGTTCTGCACTTCTGTGTATTTTATTGTCTTCTTTTTTATTTTTTACCTGTATTTTTGTCTGCTTCTTTTATTTCTGTAAAGCACATTTAATGACCCCCTCTGTATGATAATGTGCTGTATAAATAAACTTACCTTGCCGTACAGTTGCCTTGCATTCTGTCATTATTCTTTCTACTTTGCCACATGTAACTGTAATATTCCCACTTTGGCCTAGTAAAATTTTACGGTAATAACTTTGTAATGATTTTATGATTCTAGCTTGGTTATGTAATTTTTATGAAGGACTTAAAACACCAAGCTGAGAAGCTCTTTGTAATGTGCTTGGTCACCTGCTTTTATGATATTTATTTATTTTACTTCAGTTTACATTAGATATTTGAACAGCTAGCAAGTTCCACAGGCAGCACAGAAGCCTCTTGTCAATGGCAGTATCACAGGCTTTGTTTACTGCTCCCCTCCCAACTGGGGGGGGGGGGGGTTCCACAAAGCAGAGGGGTATTCCATGAAAGTAGCTAAAGAAAAAAAGTCTGACTCAAACTAGCGCCATCTCTAAACTTAGCCTTATGTCATTCCACTAATTAATGTCATTCCAGCTTTAACTAATCAAGGCTCATACAAGGCAGACTTGCATAGTCTCACTTAGTGTGCACAACCGAGATATTTAAGAAGCCCAAATGAATGGGTGAACGATAGATCGATCAAATGGGTCGGCAAACGTGTAAAATGAGAGCGGTATTTTTTTCCTGCTGCAGAACAAACAATGCTGATGGAGCTGTATGAAAAATACAAAGATGTAATTGCTAAAATGACAATACTATGGCTATAAACACAGCCAGGAAGTTAGCTTGGAAATGAATTACAGACAGACTAAATGCGTAAGTTATGTAAATGTTACAAGCGTTTAGTGCAGTAACTCAGTGGTACAGTGGTTTATGCTGTCGCCTTATACTACTAAAGTTCCTGGTTTGACCCCCATAGCCAACAGGGAGCCTTCTGGGTTGAGTTCATGTCATTCTTACTGTATAATGTTGTTCTTTGATATTCGTTAAATAGACAGTTAAAGTTTCAATCGCATCTGTGTGAAATGTTTTGCACAAATAACCGTATCTTGTCTATTTACTAATAAACTTTAAAAGTAGGCTGTGACTAAACAAAATATTAAAATATCTTCCTGTTCATAATATTTTCACAGATGTTTTTTTCAATTTCAGTCATAGCATTTCATGTTTGACCTTTGTAACATGGGTACACTTTTACTTTGACGTGATTTTAATAGGCTTTATTTTATTGATTATGTTGCAATCTCAGCTCTGTTATGGAAATATCATGCGGAAGATTACTTCGGAAAAGATTGTTTTTATTCTCTGCTTCCTGGTCTTTTAATCTTTTAATCTACTTTTAATCACAGCACCAACTACAGGGTTCCATTTTTTTTAATATACAGACGCTACTCTACTTACGAACTTTCAACTTACAAACTTTCAGACATACGAACAAAGAGGACTGTAAGTCCAAATTGTGTTCATTGGGCTCCCGTTTCCTGTCCGCAACATCATTTTTTTTTTCTATACGCTAATTCCACCTATTACGACTTCTGGCCACTACTCCCACTGTGCAACAGCGTAGCGTGCAAACTCCCAGCATCCTATTTCTTAGTACTTATGTAATAATAATAATAATAATAACAATAAATGTAATAATAATAAATGTATAGCAATCTCAAAGTGCTACAGAGTAAAAATAAAGAGATAAAACAGGAGAATGTATAAAACATACAATGTATTCCCTTAAAATGATTTTGAACAACAACTTACAGACATTTCAAGTTACGAATGGTCATTCGGAAAGTAACTCATTCATAAGTCGAGGAGCGTCTGTATATATATATAAGACTCTCCTGCTAACTCAAACTAAAATGTCACCTAAAACAGAAAAACGCACTGTAGGTAAACTCGCACATGAAGATCGTGGTCATAAAATCAAATAAACTCGCACACGAAGATCGTGGTCATAAAATCAAATATATAGGGACATGGCATTTTGGCACATTACACCTTACAGGTTAGCAAAATAATTCAGTGAGATAATGTAAAATATTTTGATAGATCAAGACACATAATTCAACAGATTAGGAATCTGTTCCCACACGTCGAATGTTCTTTGAGACAACGCTTAATTAAGCGAGACAGTTCACCTGGTTCGGAGCAGACTTGTTTACTTGTCTAAGTTACCATGGTAACTCAGCAGGGGCTCACTTAAGACACATTCGTGGAACGGAACTCCTACTTAAATGAGCCAGACTTGTCGAAGCAAGTCAGACTTTCTCTTAAACACCCCCCAGGAGTTCTCAATTAGCTGGGTTAACTTAAGATAGAAGTTAAGATTGTCCAATAGGAATGCTCCTTTCTTAAACTCTAATTGGACCATCATGACTTACAGCTTTGTGGAGCAGCCTCTGCTGTATAATAACCGATACTATATTGATCCCTCCACCACCTTGCTCTCTGTGGCTGTGAGCAGGGCCGTGCAAGGAAGGCGCATGATGCATCACCCAGCCTTGATTAAGGACCTGCAAATGTGCTGAAGCTGGCCTTGAACTAGCAACCATCTGATCTCAGGCACATAGGCTTATACCTCTGAGCCTCACGGCACCCCATGCTGCCTACTGCTGTATGTCAAGTTTGGGGGGTTTACTTAAGACTATTATGTAACAGTCTAGGATTTTTAAATTAGCCTGTTTTACCACCTTCTTTTACATAAGGGAGATCTATATTTGAAAGTGGTAAAAAGAGAGTTTGAGATTCAGGGTATATCAGTTCATTGTACCAAACTCTCCTTATTAAACTATGCCGAGTTAAAGTGTAATTTTCATTCTTATCTAGCTCTGATTTAAAGGAACCCAAGGATTCAGCTTGCACTACGTTATCAGGAAGACTATTCCATACTCTGACTACACACTGTGTAAAGAAGCGCTTCCTGAAAGCCTAGAGCATTATGAAACAAGCTTATAAGCTCAGCTGATACTTACAGTAGTTAGGATGTTGCACCGAAGTCCAAAGTTAAACTCAAAACCTTCAGTTAGCGCCGCACAGGGAAGATGATTGGTTTATTTAATTTTTTTTTAATTGCTAGACGGAGGCATATGTACTGCTAATAAAATGTCCTATTTTGGAGCCATTTGCCAAATAGGTTTTAGTTTTAAGATCACACAATCGTAATTAAATAATGTGTTGATCTGTCTATTGAGTACTGGCGATTACAGACGCTCCTCTACTTACGAATGAGTTTCGTTCCTAACAGCCGTTTGTAACTTGAAATGTTTGTGACCTGTTATTCAGCATCATTTTAAGGGTACAAGCAAATACAAAGAACTAGGATGCTGGGAGTTTGCACGCTACGCTGCTGCGCGGTGGGAGTAGAGGTCAGAAGTCGTACTAGGTGGAATCGGCACGTAGAAAAAAAAATTGATGTTGCGGACAGGAAACGGGAGCCCAACGAACCCAATTTGGACTTACAGTCCTCTTTGTTCGTATGTCAGAAAGTTTGTAAGTAGAGGAGCATCTGTATATGTCATATGATGAAATTCAGCTTGTACTTGCTTAATAGTAGTATTTTTGTAGTAAATTAATAATCTGTACATCACAAATTGAAGTTTGAAACCATTAAACAAATAGTAAAGTATTAGTCATTTTTCCAAACATGTTGATTTTGTTTCTTATTAAATACATGTAGAGCCTATACGACCCCGTCATGCCTAATGCGAGGGTAATATGTGATTAACCCTAACTAGGTTCGTCATTATTTTTAATTATCTTCCTTTTCAGTGCTAATTTCAAGCAGTTCTCTTTTGACTTGGCTTTATGAACACTCCATGCAGCCAGGATTGGACTGCTGGATAAAGCGTGAGGCTTCTTGTAGGAATTGGGAGCTATAGGTCCCTGTAGATCTCATTAGAGCCCAGCAGCTCAGCTGCGACGTCCATTAAACCCTGAGTGTGTCTGACTGCTGCTGCTGGTTAAGCAGTGCCTGCACTCTTCAATGGTCCACCCTAAAGTAGAGACTTAACCCTCCTGTTAAAGAAACAGTTGCAGCAAAGTGTTACAATGAGGATTTTTCTTTTTCCTGTCGTTCCCGTGTTCCATGAGGCTCGGAATAGATTTAATTATCGCCAACCCTGAGTTATCACACATCCTTTCCAGCAGACATTGACCCTGGATGTCACATGAGGCAGGGGGCTTGCTGTGACCCTTTCCCAGGACACTCCATCCAGCTGGTCTTCTCTAACAGCTGAGAACTTCTCAGACCCATATTGCTGCTTCCTGTTGCAGCAGGATTACCCCTAACCCACCTGCAACGTGCCCTCCACATCAGAGCACTGCTTGGGGGTAGCATGACGCCGTGTGTGATTTGTGCTGTTGGTTAGGCACTATGGTGATTACTGGGGTGATTTGCTGGGCACAGAAATTTCTGGGGAGTTTGGATGGGTTGGAAGCAGGAGGGGGAATGGCTATCGAATATAATATATATGAGAATATAGATTTCATAACAGCAGAAAAGAAGGAAAGATAAGACCATTATTTTAGAAAAGTCCTTTCTGGGGGGTTGTTTTTTCCATCCCTTTGGATATTAGGTCCAACTGGGGAGCCAATATGGCCAACAGGGGGGGCGCTCTCCATAGCCAGTGTGGTGCAGAGCAGCAGTGTACCGGCCGGGAAGATGGCTCGTAGAACGAGGGTCTGATACCACACCTGTCTCCAGGTTCACAGGGACTGCTTAACTTGCACACCAAGCCCTAGATTTGAAATTTAAATCAGCAAAGAAAATAAATTCAGAGGCATTTGGCAGGTGAATCAAACAAGCCCCTGTACCTAATAAAAAAAACTAAAAAATGAAAGGCTAGAACAGAAACGGATGTGTATCTGAGAAAAATAATGCATGAGGGATTTAGTTTATTCAATGTGTACAAGAATAATGATATTTATCCAAAAAGTGAGAACAGTGGACTTCACTGGTTGTGTAGGTGCAGGAGTAAGGTACAGAGCGTACAATTAGTATTTTTGCTGTTTTACTCCCAAGTTAACCACAAGGCTGAATGAGTCCAAGTATGAAGCAGGTCACTTGTGCCCCAGTAAGTTCCCATCCTGTGGTCAGAATGCTAATTCAGCTTCACAGAGCTCCTCTGTTACTTTTGTGGGACTTTCATACTTCGGATTCTGCGCAAGTTTAAGCTACTCCCGCCCCCCTCTCCCCCCCGCCGCCGACGTCCCAGCCAGCCAGCGCTACTTCAGATGATGCTAAACTACAGCCTGTTTGCAAAATTCAGATCATTCTCTCCACATTTCACTGGCCCAAACTCACATTCATTACATTTTCAAGGCCAAACTATCAAGCAGTTATGAAACACACATACATCTTCCATATATGACAGTTAGACCTCTTAGAGCATAGTAATGAATTTTTTGTTTAGTCTTTATTTGGAAGGATTGCCTTGTACTTTAGTGTAAGTAAAATATATTTTTGTTTTTTGTGGCCCTGCTGTGTTAATCTGATAATCCCAGCAGCTGCTGATATTACAAATACTGCCTGGATGTTTCTGCAGATGATTGCACATGAACACAGCCAGTGATGTGACTTCACTGCTGGTAACATAAGATTGTTGGTGATATTGATATAACGTGTGTATAATTCTGCTATTTCTGTATGTTATTTTTACATCACCATTGAGACCTATAAAGTCAAAATGCACTGTATATTTGGAGTCCACATTTTAGCTCAGTGTTCTTTCATACAGTATGTAGAACAGACTAGACCAATGGGGCTGGCAAAGACTTATCTGTTGCAGAAAAAAACACCAGCTAGATGTGCAGTATGTCTACATTTACCTCACAAGTCTCACTCCCGGAACCTGGGAGATTAATCTTCCTATAAAATCCTCTAGCTCAGGGGACCAGCCTCCTAGTGTTCTGGTTCTGCTGCATCTCACTTCCTGATTCCTTTGTGTAATTGGTTGGAGAGGAAGCCACACTTTGCTCTTATTCAGAAATCAGGCAATTAGATACCTCGAGTTTCGAGAACCAGACTTTCCTGGTGCAGCATTAACTGATCAGCTTTTCACATTTCCATCCGTCATTCTTCTGACTAACCTGATATCAGGGTTGGGGGGGTGGAGCCTATTCCACAAGACTGAGGTACACCTCTGACAGCATTCTAGTCCTCATCACATTTTATATGTTAAAATTCAGCAAAATCTGCCTTCTTCAGTAGGCTGTGCCTGATATTTGATTGCTTATTTTTTTCTCTCTGTACAAAATCGAGAGTTATGTGAATAACACAACACCTTCGGTAGTGAAAAATATGTGCCTCCTTGTTCTCAGTTTGACTGCCCACACCAAGTAACATATGTAACAGCCCCTCCATTTAGCCGTTTAGAGACGCGACACCAGGAGGCACTGGCCTTGTTTGTGTGCTGATACAGAAACTGGGGATTTATGACACTTGTGTAAGCTGTGTATTACTCACCACCTTTAACAGTGAATCCTGTGTGCTAGAGATGAAATACGACGGTCAGTACACTGTCATGTATGCCTTAAATCTATACGAGCATGCAGATTTATTAGCAGAAGTAAACAGTGTTGCATGCTCTACGTAACGTTGCAGCGTATGAATCCTACTGCTGCAGCTGCCAGCCTGCAGTGTGACAGCGACCTCGCACTGGACCTGGATCAGCATGCCACTTCATATTGTTGCTTCTAGGAAGTCTGCTCCATTCTGGTCATACTCCTCTGGCGTTAGCTTCAGTTGTTTCCTTTTCTCTTTTGTTGCCGTTAGCCGCACAGACGTTCTTAATGCACGGTCATCAGGTTAACCTCCAAAGGTGGTTCAGTTGACGTGACTAAACCTTTATGTGACGATGCAGTGCTTGCTGATTCACTGCTTTAGGAGGTATCATGTCAGATAACATCCTTAAATACCACAAAATGGCTCTTGTCCTGACCTCATTCTTAGAATTGTACCTAAAATAACAAAAACGTGGATTTTTCTGTGCTGATTCATGAATACGAATGATGACATAGTGATCCAGTGTGTAGTATGAGCAGCCAGGAGGCTCGTAGCTGCCCAGCTGCACATCTATGGCGCATGTCTGACTATAGGCCACATTATGCCACCGGGCAGCCATATAAAACATGACAGCACCTCTCAGAATCGATGTGCAAATGTCAGCTGAGTCGCATGCAGAGCTAATGTGTTAGAATGTGGGGAAATCCGCATGGTCTGAGCCTGGCTTTGCTGTGCTCTGTCTCCAGAACAAGCAGTGAAGGGAAACCACCTGCCGTGCCCCTGGAGTGTGGCCTGCTGTCCGGCCTTTTTGATGCGTCTCCCTGTGTCAGACTGTCTCTCCACAATGAACAGTGAGCAAGACTCCGGGGAGGGCAACATGAACGTGACCCTCACACTACGGCTGCTCATGCATGGAAAGGTAGGCCTGCGACCCTCACACTACGGCTGCTCATGCATGGAAA
>JAODUD010000107.1:9652212-9666357 GCA_026784285.1 Stomatorhinus walkeri
TTCCTGCCCTTACTCTCACTGCCCCCCAGGCCCCGGGTGTATATTCCTGCCCTTACTCTCACTGCCCCCCAGGCCCCGGGTGTATATTCCTGCCCTTACTCTCACTGCCCCCCAGGCCCCGGGTGTATATTCCTGCCCTTACTCTCACTGCCCCCCAGGCCCCCACTCTTACTTGTATGCCACAGCTGAGGAGAAGTGATTGTGGATGTAGTTGTCTGTGACGGTGCGGAAATGGGAGAATCTGCCTTCTCGCAGCAAGTTGATGATGAAAACCTGGGACACAAGAAGTCACATGGGCAGACAGAAGGCAAGCAGGCCTGTTCCTCTGCTGACAAGCCCACGAGTGGGGTCCTAATGTCAAGCAGGAAGTTGATTTAGACACACGCAAGTACAAACTCACTAAGACCATGCAAATAAACTAATACCCAGACTTTTTAAGTTTCTAGTTTGCTCAGAAAGAATAATTACACCTAATTATTACCCCAATGATCAACTGATTAAAGTCGGAAAAGCGTTTACATTTGTAACCTATACTTTGGTATCTTTCTTTGAGGGTGTGAATACTGTGCTTCTTACCAGCGACTGGAAAACCGAAGGGCCATATTTGTCAGTGTTATCCTCCAGAATGGAAAACAACGTGTCCAAGATATTTTGCAGAAACTAAAAAACAGAGGCATAGATAAAGGTGATTGATCTTAAATGCCAAATGCTTGGTGCCCAACTTCCAATCCTGTAAAAACATCCTCAATATAAATGTTAGAACACTGACTAATCTGGATTAAGTTTAGTTAGCATTAACTTGACACTGGGGGCATTGGGCTGTGTACTGGTTAAGTCCCAAGGGGCCCTTACATTGTAGCCGTGAACAAAGAGCTTATGCTGTATTGCTGCAGTAAAATATCCGTCGTATAAATGGGTGGAGATAATTGCTTGAGCTTAGCAACCAAATATAAACAAGGTGTAAATGAAAACGATGAATTTCTTTGTATGGGGGTTTAGGCTCTCTAATGCCGGCTAATTAGCAGTCTGCCCCACCCCCTGTCTCAGCCCCCTCACCTTGACCAGCTCCTCCCCGCTGATGTAGCGCAGTCGGCCCAGGAGATCCATCACTCGATCAGGGTGAGTTTTCCAATTAAGCAGGGCCAGTACATCCACTGGGAGTAGCACAGATACCAGTACAGGGGTGATGAGGATCCAAAACGTACTGCGAGAAACCCCCCCACCCACCTGTGAGGCTGCCGGACGGTTACCGTTCTGCGTCAGCTTGCTGGAACACAGCTGTGTGGACACCCAGAGCAGCTCCTTGGGGCTGCGCTGGAAGGTGGGGCTGCTGCTGGACCCAGGACAGGCACTCAGGTCCTCTTTGCAGCAGGGCAGCCCCAGGTAGAGGGCGTGGTTACTGAAGGTGGTGCTCTCTTCACACTGGCGGCATAAGCACTCGGCTTAAGGAAAGACTCGACTCCGCGCATCATTCTCTTATTACCAAAGTAACCGTTGACCTTCTGACCTTATAGACATAGAGTTCGTGGCTCTCGTCCGACAGCGTCGTTCCGTCTTCCCTCATGAGCGGCGTGAAGGCAAAGCCAAAAAGCTTCTTCTCACCCTTATCTTTCGCTGTGACAGAGCAAAGCGAAAGCGAAAGCGATAAAGGTCGGCGAAAGGAGCTGCTTGGGAGTGCCGAGCTTGAGTCTGAGAACCTCCTGATGACGCTGTTGACATCCGTGTTTGCTGAATTTAAAAGGACTTTCATCATTCTACATTGCGCTCTTTCACACAGACTAATATTTACTGAAAAGCATCAGCACCTTTACTACGGTAGAGTACAAGTGATTTCCCCCAGGGGACACCAGCAGAGAGTACTGCACATTTCCACATCAGTCAGGTGAATGTGACTGAGATGGGATTTATGCACTGAGAATAGTGTACAGCGTAAGCGGGGGTCTCACTGGAGCAGTGGCGTAACTCGAAGCGCAGGTGCGAGCCTCGGAAGCGATCGAAAGGTATGGAGAGTTTCACCATTTCGTTCCAGCGGGGGGCGTTGTTGTGGTAGAACACGAGGGAGCGATGCTCACTGGAGTTGAGCTCCCCACTGCCCTGGCTGAGGCAGTCCTGGGGAAGACGTTCAAAGCAGTTCAAAGGTGAGGCATCTCCATCAGGCCCAAAACCCAAATTAAACCATTACGACATAAACAATGGATGTACATCACACTTACTCCTAGCATTAAAGCCAGTCCCATGTTCTGTTGCATCACTCTCCTTTATATGTACTGCTGGAGTCCAGCACTTACTTTTAGGATTTGTCCATCTGCATACAACACGTAGATAGTGACCTCGATGTTCTTCTGCACACTCTTGCCTCCTTTCTCAAACTCTCCTCGCTCCAGGGTCAGGTACAAGTCATTGCGGATGTCACCTAAAACATAGGGAGATAATGCCATAGACCCAACAAAAGGCCCACAAAACACAGCTGCTGTTCCCGCTCTGTATGACTCTATGTAATTACTTTCACATTATATCATGTCAGCACGGCCCCGGGGGGGCTGCGCAGCCGTCGACCTCGGACTCCCGGACGTTTTTTTTCTCCGCGCTGTGGAGTTTTTGGTTCCTCTCCTCTGCTGTCTTCTGGCATTTTTCCTTCTTCCTTTTTTCTGCATCATGAACTATTTAGTGTCTTATTATTAATATTATAGCAGCACAACTTAGTTAAGTGCCTTCGAGCGACTTTTACTAAAATAAAACAAAAACTTAATTGAATAATCCTGAATTAAGGTATTAGCAAGGAAGATGGAAAACAATGAAAAACACAATACTCAATTGTGAAACCATCCCAGTAGCAATCAATATATTAATATAATAATGAATATACTTAATTATCTAAAACTAATCAGCTTTTCATGGCTTATTCTGATACCTCCAACAAGACACTCAGGTCTAAGTATAACTAAATTAAATAAGTATAGCTAAATTATAAGATCCAGTTAGAAATTACAGGCATGAGAGAGAGTCCACCATTGCCGTTTTAGCTGTGGTGCAGCGTGCAATGTCTCACATAATTGGGTACATTTAATAACAGCTACCAGGAAAAGCATCCTAGCTATAAACCATGGAGAGAAGCAAGGTTTATGATGCATCCATCAGATGTCAAGAAAGGAAGATGCGGGATATTCTTCCTAAACTACCATAAAATCACGTTCCTGCCTTTCAGAACGTGCTGTCGAATCAATGTCACACGCATAACTCCACCGCTCTCGACGTCAGTCACCCTGAACCTGTCAGTTTACAGGACACGTCCAAAAACCCTGCACATCTCAACAGTGTCTAGACTGTTTAGAAAAAAAACAGCTTTTCCCCCTTTATATTTAAACCTCACCCATCCGTCCATTTTAGTAACATTATCACCTATTTATTTTAGCATTACAAATCCCGTTTAGTCAAAACGAAACTACGTCAAACTGTAACGTTTCTGCCAAATAAGATGAATAATATTTTTGCACATCAGGCTTCCCAGACGTGCAGTGGGCGAAAAGTCTGGTTTATGCATTATGCAACTGACACGGCCCCCTCCTCCATCCACCGTGGGCTCACGGCAGACCTGCACGAGCCAAAAACTGTCAGTTGCCTGCCCCCCCCAGCCCCCAACTACAGCTCTCACGATCTGGGGAAGCTGCTGACTGGATTCGCGCTTGCTGAAGGTATCAGTGGTACCAAACGACGTGAGCAGGGCTGACTTCACTTCTCCCAGGATGCTTGCAGAGTTCGCAAACATAGCTTCCCTATCAGCTCTCTGCTTGACAGATAAAAAAGCTACTTTTTTAACATTTGCACATCCAAAATTTCAAACAGCATGTGCATACAGTAAACTTTATACAAATTCCCACCGAACTCTTAATGAGATGATTCTGTCTCATGGCTACTGATCTAACCCATTTTTAATATTTTATCACTGCTTGTGAATTCCACTGGGAGATGGATATGCTGCTAACAGGCTTTCTGCATTAATATAATCCTAAAATGTTGCCTCAATTCTGCAACAAGAGGACTCCTGAATGCAAAGCAGCTGGAAAAAAAAAACTTTCTTTTGTCTGCAGGACCATTTGTGTTTTATCAAAATCCCATCTGTAAAACTGAAAAGGATCGGTTTTGCGTAAAATAAATTGTTGCATTTCTTTCAGCCTGTATTTGCACATATTAACCGCGCCCACTGTAACAGAGAGAAAGATGATAAATATATTGAAGCGGCTACATAGAGCTCTGAAAGGTCACTGACACTGGGTTTGCATTCTACAGACACTTGTCATCTCAGTACATTAATCAATTATGAAGAATCTATTCTTTTCAAATCTAAAGTACAGATATAATTCTAAGTTGGCAACTCTACTGCATACAACAGGGATATGTACTGGAGTGGAACGGAGAACAGATTGTAACATACAGATCAAATGAAACCTTCCACACTGACGACCAACCTGTGGCAGGTTGCATCTTGATACCAAGATAAAACATAGATCTATATTTAACTAGCACTGGCAGACAGGCGCGGCACTGAATGATGATTAGTTGGGCACAATTTTATGCCTGTACAGCATGTGATAAATGACCGCAAATCAACATCATGCTCTCAGCGCGGTTCCCTTCCCAAATCCATCATATTCGTAGGAAATAACAGTGAGGAACAACTGCTGAGCCACTCTGCAGACACGACTTTACAAAAAATATGGAATATTTTAACCATGCTTGACATATTAGTGACGCAGACCGTGCCAGAAATGTATTATCGACTATCGGCTTCACATCCCGGATCCGGACTTGATCTCTCGCGATGGCTGTTTCTGCCCTGAAGCAAGAACAGCTGCCACATCACACGCACCCAACACCCCCCCCCCCTCCCGCCCCCAGTTCTGTACCTGGCATGATCATCTCTGGGAAGGTGAGCTGGCGGGTGACGCTGATGCCCCGGCTGAGGAGTGCCATGTGCTCGCGGCGGAGCTGCTCCATCTCCCCGTGCAGGAACTGCAGAGCGATGATCAGGCCTGGGGAGGGTGCGAGAGCAGTAACCGCGTCTGAGGTGCGGCTTTAGCGCGCAGCGCCCGTGCTACGGGGAATCGGCGCTGTTTACCCAGCACACGGGACACGGGCATTAGAGGACATTTGTGTGAAAGTGTCAAAGAGGGACGCCAAGAAGGACATGAGAAGAAGGGAGAGAGTCTAAGAAATTGCAGGAAGAATCCAGTAGGGAGAGAGGAAAAGAAAAGGGGAAGGAGCGCAGAAAATAGAGCGACTCAAAAACAGCAGCCGTGGCGCTTACCAGTGCTTAGTTACAATGTATACAATTACTAATGTATGTTACAATTGTACAATGTATGTTACAACTGTATAATGTGCGTGTGAAAAAAGAACAGGATAAGGTGAACGAATACTCAAACACAGGACTTGACCCAAAGTTTAGCATGTTTTCTAAAAGATCAACTATTGTTGGTTTTGATAATAATGTAATGATGTAATTCTTTTGTAACTAAATGTGACACCCAGCAATATCTAAGGCGGGAATACGGGGAAGGAGAGGTTGCTGGCCGGGCCCACGACCCGTGAGCGCCACCCGGGCTTCGGGGCAGGCAGGACGCACCATGGCTGCAGGGGGCTGCCGACTTGACGCTGGACTTGCGGATGATGCTCTCGTGAATCTGCTGCCACTCACTTTCATTGGTGCAACTGTCAAAGCAGAAGGCGAATGAGATCACAGGCTGCAACAGTACAGCGACACGGTTATAACTAAACCGTGTGAGTGTTAAATACATACATATGTAACGGGCTGTTAAAATCTCGTACTTCAAACTATGCGGTTAGCCCAGTGCTGCATTTGGTAAAGGAAGGGGACACACAGACAATTACGTCCTTTTAAGCAACATATTTAGAAAGAAATAACATGATTCGTTGCTTGATCCGCAGGTAAAGACTATACGCATAACTAGCACAGGCTAAATTTCTATGCTATCACTTAACAAGTACAGCTGGCAGTTTGTAAGATTAATGCAGTAGATTCATATAGGCAATCAGTATTATCAACAAACCAAATAATTACATGCAATTAGCTTGATTACCAGAATAATTGTTTCTTCTGTGGGAGACACCTGTGTTAGTCTTTATGTCTGATTCCAGAAAAGGTCTGTGTCAGTGTTTCATTCTGTTAATAACGTCTAAGATCTTGAAAGTTCCCTTCAATGCCAAGCATTATATTCCCTGGTAACCGTACTGCGTCATTAATCTTTTTTTTCTCAGGACATGATATTTCTGAGCAGACATTTAAGCAGGGTTTGGTGAATATGCAACATTTAATAAATGTGTTCCTCTGTCATCTCGAGGAGATACTTTAGCAGAGACTTAATGGGACAACAGTGTGGATCTGCTGCTCGCGACTTGGCACAGCCACCAGAACATCAATCTGCTTCTCTGTCTGCTGAGAGGCTGCACACCCCCCACCGCGTCCCGTATATATCCATTACATTCTTTCATATATATTTTATTGCTTGTTACAGGCCTATTAAGATGCCCATTGACTGAAACTAACAATGTTTTTATATTTAGTTTGGCAGAGGAAAATCAATGAAATTAACTTTATTTTAAAACTCAGGTAAATTTATTGCTACTTTTTGGCTAATCTAAGTTAAATCTTAGAGTATCAGAATACTCAATTGCACTCTCTTATAGGAGAGCAACTCGCTGGTAAGTTTATACGACCTAGAGCATCCCTCCAGAACAGCAAGCCAAAGTCAAATGAAAGGTGTGCGAATGATCAGTGTGCGTGGAAAAGCTAGACTCACGTGTAAACTTTGAGAACAAACTCCTTCTCCTCTTTGAGCTCGGATATGGTGTGCAGCACCTCACTCAGGGCTAAGGCAGCGCACCCATGCGGCCGTCGATACTGACCCTGGGCCGGGCCCTTCCTCGAGTCATTCAGCAGCATGCGGCCTGCAGGAAAAAGCCGTCAAGTCCCGTGCGCATTAGCCAGACTCATCCTTCTCATTCTTCTCATGCTTGCTAAGGAGATCCTCATATCCCGGGTCATCCAGGCAGATAGGCAAGCCTCCTATTCTTAATACCCACATCAATATTCACACCAGTCCAAATATCAATATGTGGATGCCTTTGTATTGTTTGGAAAATAAAAAAGGACAAAGGAGACAGAGGGAGCACAATACCAGTTCTTATAATGTGTGCCACGATATAGAGGTCCCTCTTCAGGTCCTTGCTGCTCAAGTCCTGCAAGACAGAAACAAACTCTGTCAAAAATCTGAAATAGAGCAAATGGAAAGTGCATTCACTAATGTGACCACGTATTACCGTAAAGAGAGAGTACAGACGATCAGCAGTATTACCGTAAAGAGAGAGTACAGACGATCAGCAGTATTACCATAAAGAGAGAGCACAGACGATCAGCAGTATTACCACAAAGAGAGAGCACAGACGATCAGCAGTATTACGACAAAGATAGAGCACAGACGATCAGCAGTATTATCATAAAGAGAGAGTACAGACGATCAGCAGTATTACCATAAAGAGAGAGCACAGACGATCAGCAGTATTATCATAAAGAGAGAGTACAGACGATCAGCAGTATTACCATAAAGAGAGAGTACAGACGATCAGCAGTATTACCATGAAGAGAGAGCACAGACGATCAGCAGTATTACCATAAAGAGAGAGCACAGACGAACAGCAGTATTACCATAAAGAGAGAGCACAGGCGATCAGCAGTATTACCATAAAGAGAGAGTACAGATGATCAGCAGTATTACCATAAAGAGAGAGCACAGACGATCAGCAGTATTACCATAAAGAGAGAGTACAGACGATCAGCAGTATTACCATAGAGAGAGCACAGACGATCAGCAGTATTACCATAAAGAGAGAGCAGACGATCAGCAGTATTACCAAAAAGAGAGAGTACAGACGATCTGCAGTATTACCATAAAGAGAGAGTACAGACGATCAGCAGAATTACCATAAAGAGAGAACACAGACGATCAGCCTTCTCTGCGTTCTTGGCCCCCCCACTCTTGTTCAGCCGCACCATGAACTTCTCACTAAAAAGATAAAACAAGTATGTGCAGGATCTGCATGTCGTGTCAGATGGGCACCGACCTGGGCAGAGGATTCCTAACCGCTATATTAGGTGTGTGAGCTTCCCCACATTCATTTAGCATCATTAGAATATCTGCTGCCTATTTTAAGAAAACGGCTTGTCTGCTCTCTGTAGGCTCTCTGCTCCCTCATCTGCAGCTTGAATCTAATGAGAGCCTATTTTCTGGACCAGCCTATTAAAACGATTGGGCAACTGACACAGAAGCTGAAAGCTCAGGACAAATGTTTCCTTATGTCGGGAACTTTTGCACATAAAGACATGCCGAACTGGCTTATTTTTGGATACAAAATCTGAGGCTCCGTTTTGCTTATCACCCATGTTCTGGTCCTGCCTACTAATTTGTCATGGTTTCCCAAACGACGGAGTCAAACAAAGGTTCTAGTAGACAGCTGCGTCTGCCGTTTTCAGACCGGTGTCAGGATGCATTTCATAAGCTTCTTGCCTGTATGATAAACAGGAGCAAGCAGCTAAGAGACAAACACAAGGCAGACAGAGGTACGACTTCCTGTTATCAGCCAAATACCATTGCTGCGACTTCATAATGGTCTAGACTGAAGGTTTAGTTTCTTCCCATACTGGATGTTTGACCTCACTTACAATTTTCCCATATCAACACTTCTGAAACAGAAAACTGCACTCAAGAAAATTCTCACAGCTACAGCAGCCATATTGATTTTGGTTCCTATATCTTGGCACACATATGCAGTTCCCTTCTAGTCCTCTGGAGAAGGCTTTGCATCAGTTCAGCTCTCAACCTGAGATTAGGCTGAGATATGAGCTTGTCGGCTGCTGTAGTTGACATTATCTGTGCAACACAGAGGTCACTGGAAGAGCTCAGGGAAATCTACTGAGTCTCCTCTATTACCCAGAGAAAACAGTTGCTTTCCCCTCCGCCTCACCTGATCAGCTTGCTCTCCCGGATGTCATACAGAGAGAAGAAGATGTCAACGTCCTCATTGATGGTATTGTGGGTGAAGCTCTTCAGGCTGACCAAGAGGTGGTGTGGCACAGAGACTCGTGCACTGTCATTCTGGAGACAACATTTTAAACAATGTTTCACGCTCAATTATGCCATTTTGTCCCCAGCTGACACCCCACCCCCCCATCCTCTCAGTGTCCATCACTGCGTACCTGGGATGTGCTTTGCTGGACTCGCTGTCGACTGGAAAGGTGCTAAGAACACAAGTGAGGGGGAAATGCGTTAACACGCTTCCAGAACTTGCTGGAGTAGATGCCAAACCACGGCGCGAGAACCAAACAGAGCACAAGCAGATGTCAGGGTAATCTCTGAGCTAGAAAGCAATGTTTTCATGCTACACTGCATGCCTTTGCATGTATACGACACAGGTGTCTCCAGACAGTAGCAGAAGACATCTGCTGAGCCTCACGATCCAGGTGCTTGGGTCCCTGGGGAGATTCAGCTCCTCTCAGCAGGGTTACATCACATTATGCTCCATTCCTCTTAACCAGCTACTTTTCCTGTCTACTTCAGAACTTTTCTCTCTGTGACAGAAAATCGTGGCCCTGCCCCCCCTCATCCAGTCCCAAAAATATTTTTAGTTTTGAGTTGGTTTAATCCACCCAAGATAAGTCTATATGATTATTTTGTTTACAGCTTACAGTAAAACCCCCTTCATGTGCACGTACCATTTTGTAAAGGTCTGAAACACTGATCTGGTCTGGATCCACCATGACAAACTCCTGTCGGGGCACAAGATCCAGGCCCAGGTGTCTGTCCCCATGAGTATGAGAAAAAGGTACGAGAAAACACTGCATCAACCATTGACAAGTACACAAGCTAAGCAAGGTAGACTCATGTGACTTGCCTAGAACTCACGCAGCATTTCATAACTAAGAATGCCTTGCTTACACCGTTTAGCTATAAATCAAGAAACATGAAGAACTATTATAGATCTCCAGATAAGAACACTCTTTATTGTCTACCTGTCTGCCTGACCATTGCTGTCTCATCTGCACCACTGTGTCTGTGAGTGCCTCACTTCATGAAGGCCAAGCAAAGCCAGCAGACAGCTCAAAAACGCCCAACATGAGCTGGACATGTGGGCACTTGCGGAAGTAGCATTTCTACAGCTCTGCCAGGGTGCCGCCCATCTGCAAGTGTCCTACACGTCCTCTCATCATTTGCAGAATGCTTATCTAACATTGCTCTCGTGACAAAAACACAGAAGCCGTTTTAGAGTTAAGAACCGTGTCGTAAGACTCAATAATTACATGCTTTGTCTTGAGTTTTATGGACTACGGACTGATGCTATCAGAAGTGAGATTTTAAAAAAAAAAACGTATTGTAAGTTAGAATTTTACTGCTTTAATTTCGATCCAGTGTGGTACTCAGACATAATATTTCTCATAGAGTGCATCAGGTAGTAACTGCTATATAATCTATTATTGTATGCTATGACCTTTCAGAAAGATTTGAGTAAAACATTGTTTTAATTTTGTCAAATGTGTTTGTTTTACTATCTCTGAGTACGTGTGTGTGGGTGCATGTCTGTTCCCTCGTGGAGCTGGGCTATGTGTATATATTTGGGTTAGTGCATGTGTGTATCTGCATGGATGTGTGGGAGCTATTGCTCCTGGGAGACTGAACGCAGAGACTGTAAAAATCAAAACAGGTCTGCAAGGCAATGGCTTGTCTGATTCAGAACCTCCCACTCCTGGTTCTAGCAGCCCACTGCCTACATTCCTCATCATTCTCAGTGAGCTTTTAATTAAAACGAAACAACCTCTGATGGGGATGATTGAATGGAGCATATGATTCACATTGGACACATGTGCACTTCAAATTTCAATTGATTGAAATTTGTGTTGAAAAGTAATTATCCATTCATCCATCCATCCATCCATCATCTGTACCTCCTTGTCCTATCAGGATGTCGGCGGCCCGGAGCCTATTCCTGAGGCTATAGGCACAAGGCAGGGAAAAACCCAGGATGGGGCGCCAACCCATCATAGAAAAATGACTATAATGTCAAAAATATACATACAACATACTTTTCCCTATCAAATCAACAGCACATGTGTTACATCAATGAAGCAAAGGTTACAAGACGGAGTAGAAACTGGGCTTTCCCAGGACCATAAGCCATAAGCGAGGATGTGGGTCTGATCCCCATAACACAATAGCAGCAATCTAACGTGGCCCAGAAAATGCTCATTTGTCTGGGAGGCCACACTGGTGGCATGATCGCATCCCCAGCTCTCACTGCTGGGCAGGACTGACAGGGACTGGGAAGGCGTCCTGCAAGGGGATACGTCGCACTGGTCAATCCCAGTCAGGAGGGAATCGTTTAAACACATAAAGAAACATTGCCCAGCAATGCTCCACATAATTGTTCAATATACGGGTGACTGAAACATGATTCAGATCTATAGGGAGCTCTTAAATACTTTAATGTGATACTTCAATCAAAGACTAATTGACTAATTAATTGGGAGCTGAAATGGAAGCTGCTGCACTGCAAAGTGGGCTGCCAGGACCCGGATGGGCAAACTGCTCTGAAAACCAAAGAAGCACATGAGCGTCAGAATGTGGAACGTGGCACATAATCTTACTCATTCCCCCAGTCCAAACGTATGGTGGCATGCCTCTTGACTTCATGGACCTGGTCCTGGGTCAGGTGGCCAGATAGCAGCTGTCGCCGCAGGTCAATCAGCTCATTCATGACGTGCCGCAGTTTGTAGAACAGGTCAGTCTTGTGTTTCTGTAGGGAAAAACCGTCATTGACCCCAAATTTCAGGTAGTTACCTGGTAGAGGTTGGTACAATCGTGGGCACAAACAGCACCAGCATTTTAATTCCATGCCCTACTTCCGCTGTGTGCTTACGGGAAGCCATCAGGAAAATGTTAAGGTCATAATCCAATTCAAAGCAGCATTTAGAAGCTCTGCAGAGGCGCACATTCTTCAGCATGAGGGACGCACAGAGTAACACGTCGCTTACCATCCATTTCCCAGTCGTTTTTTCCTGATACCGCGAGACTTGCAAAGCTAACTGATCTAGGCATCACTTGTTCATACAGGCAGTCACCGCAGTGACACGAACACCATCCCTCGAGGTACGATAGCTGCCCTCCTCGGATTAGAACCTGCAAGCATCTGGTAAGAAATGCAGATGCTTAATTACTCTCTGCTTTAGCTTTGCGGGGAAGCAAGTGAGTCATTGGGTTGCAGCGCTCAGTATGACTCACAGCCTCGCTGTGTTTACAGTGACTCACAGCGTCGGAGCGAGCCGCTGCATCCGCGTGCTTCTTCCGGAGGCTGCTCGAGACGAGACCAGCGCGTTTCAAGGTCCTTCACAATCATCTGCATTCCCGTTAAAAGAAGTCGAATTCTCACATGAGTATTAAAACCAAGCAACATCAGGCATGGATGACATTGTGCAAGTAGCTCAAAGACTGAGGTATGAAACGCACAAGGTTTTTAGCAGTCATCCTCTTACATAACCCCCAGAAAGGCTAGTTTTGCATTGCAGAGTAAATGAAATCTAAGGGCAAAACGACTGTTCCCGAGATTACACAGCTCCATACGGGATACATCCTAAAAATGACAACACTGCTGTAAATCACAAGACAAGTAAACAGGACCTACTGTATAAATGCATGAAATACAATAGTGCATAGTGAACCACATACTGATTCACGACTCCAGAGGCGCACATCAGTGCAAACTCAGAAAATACGGGTAATAACTCAGCCATGATCCTCCATACTGATTGTATTTTGTGTTTAACACACAGACTATTAGCATTTAATGAAAATCATCGTCCCTTTTTAAGGTATAAACAACAGCAACATAGAAATACAGGCTTTTTAGACACACACTAAATTTGTAAAAAAAAAAAAAAGAAAATCATATTTCTTTCGTATACTTGGTATTCAGACATCAACTGCCTACACCTGTTCAATAAAACTGTTAAACCCTTTCCAGCCTTTATTATTGTTTTATAGTGCTGTTCCAGATCTCTGCAATTGTTTAATTAAAAATTACTAATTTCAACCACTTTTTAGGGAGTGGAGACTCATTCATTAACAACAATCATGCAAATTTCCCTGATGCACTAAAATCTGATCTACATGGATGAAAATCCACAAGATGGCCGGCGTTTCACAGCCTGAACGCCACCCTGCTGGTGCGCTGCCTGGATCTTTTCTATGGGATTTTTCAGGATGGTGCATTGAGAGTTAGCTGTAGGCTTCCTATTTTATTTTTGGTTACAGAAAACTGTTTTTATTATTTTATTTTCAAGATTCTAAAAGTTCCCATGACGCACGGAGCAATCACAAAAATAAAGTACACTACACAGCTGGGGAACAACCAATTAGTATTTTTTGCCCCATTTTTCTCCTCAACATTAATTGTGTCCATTTTTGTGGCTAACAGGCGGGCAGAGCATTCGCGGCTGCCAGAGAGCAGATGAGCCCCTGATTCACGCCCCTGTAGCAGTTCTGCTCCCTCTTTATGCAGTGAATCACTGGTTGTCACGCCAAAGCCGTGAGGAGTGATGTAATCTCGCCACTGGCAAAAGCCTCTGAGGCACCTAAAGACACATCAGATTTGCTTGCTTGCCGGCAGCTGAGGTACGAGAACCTGTTAGCCCCACCCTCTGAAAAACGGTGTCAAGTTCTGGCAAGTGGGGGCTCATACTCGCACATGGTGAATGACACTCCGGCTCCTGAACCCTGGCAAACGTGCACGATTGGCAGGTGAAATACTGATGGGTCCAACCAATACAAACTGTCACAAAGAGATGCCTTATTACGCCGGTCACACTGCCGTCCACACTGGGCTGCTGCCTTCACGGCATAGACGTATCACCCCAGTACCAATTAACAGTTACACACATGACCATATGTGAGATAAGGACACCTATTAGATAATGACATTGAAAATTAATAGGTGCTGGTCAGGATATAGACACCAAAACCAACACTGGCCATACTTCAGCCACTCCCAGCCCCCCCCCCCCCCCCAAGAAGAACAGCCCCA
>JAODUD010000107.1:9691546-9705365 GCA_026784285.1 Stomatorhinus walkeri
CAAAATGTGCACACAAAATACAGACAGGCATTCAATTCTGTGTTCTTCGGGATCTAAATGCATTCTTTGTAACAGAGATCCGGAACAGCCAAGAATATTACACATATTGGGTGAATTAACATTATCCAAGCATTGCATTAAATATTCCTAATATTTTACATGCAATGAGAGACGCTGTCTGCAGTATCTATGAGTTTCCTTATGCTGGCATGGCCAGACATCTTGGCTATACACAGCACTATTACTGAGAAACACAGTAGAAATAATTTATTAAGTCGGGCCATGTTTTTTAAATGATATACGGCTTTCCTTTTTAGGTCTTCCCCTGACTCCATTATTAGTGAAGAACGGTATAGCAAAAGTAAAATACATTATAGAAAATAAACCTGAATTTCTATATAAGATACGGTAATAAAACGAACAGTAATAAATAGTTATTTATCAGCATTTGAGTAAAAAAGATGTAGTGTCCAGTCTTGCACCTGACGCACCTGTTGGAGTCGTGCGCGGTTTTAGTGCCCCCTCTCGGTTACCGCCATGAATTGCGTTTTTGTGTTCTGCTATAGACAAACTGTTTACTGTATTTAAACCTTACCTTGCCGATGTTGAAAATAAGATTACGCGGTTTTCGACACAAAGGATGTGAGTTTTGCTATCAAAAATAACGCGACTTTAATATCACAGTAAATGAAGTAAGATACTGGAAAGACAAGTGGTACTGTGCGTGCGGGGGTGCCGGGGGATAAGTAAACGTATACGTTTGTGCGCAAATTCATCAAAAAACAGTATCATGATAAAATAAGATTTGATATTTCCCTGTTAATTCCTATCGTATATTATTACGTCCTACGATTTCCATTACCTTTTAACTCTGCATTTTGCGTTCACTTTCGCCTATAAATTAATATTTGTAAATACATATGCAACAAAAAAATGTGCGGCAAGATGGATTACTATTCGAATAAAATGTACTTACCAACTCCAAATTTCTCTTCCTCCGTCGGCATCCACATGATTTTTGTGAAATTCCGAACAATCGACGGCTGATTTATTCGTTTTCATGAAGGGATGCAAGCGCACGTTGCATAAATCTCGTAGAGCCCAGTACATTCAGAGCTGCATATCATAGCAACTAAATAATATTAAGACAATTGAGGGGAGGAAACAAAAGCCTTAGATATAAAACGTAGCATTTACCGGACGATTATCATAAAGCGTCCATTTCTTTGCCTTAGTGCCGCCTCACAATGTACACGGCGTTCGGTGGCGTGTTTCCCGTCATCTGTGGCTCAGCACTCGTACGGGGGAATCGAGCGCGATTAACGCAGCAGCAGCATCCCCGACCAGAAGCAGGCAGATTTATTTATATATATACATACATTTCTCACCGTGGTCATTACTCCCCTTTCATGACAAACTGTTACGTCAATTTCCACTTGGACAGATCGGTGCCCGTGTTTTAAGGCGCCGCCGTGAAAACCCGCCGTCTCCACTCCGTCATTCGGAGATTCATTTTCCCTGGTGATCCATCTTCGGGAGACTACGGAAGTGTGTCTAGAACTAATTGTGAATTATCCAGATGCGCCATTTCTACACACCCGTCATCACGTGATCGCAGTTGTCAACACTGTAGTGTCAATTGGCGGACAGGAATTTCTGATATTGCAGCTAAAATGTCTTTTGAAGGGCTTTCTATCTTTGTGGGGCAGCATTACTGCCGGAGTAAAAAAGGATACCTTGGCTGGGTAGCACGCAGTCTAAAGTGATTTTTCCCTGTAAATATTTCATAATTTAAATAAATGACTGTTAAATGGATTCAGGACCGATATATCCAATTCCGAAGCGTCATAGATTTCCAGCTACCATTACAAAAGTAAGTCCAAGTTCAAGTCTAGACATGCTGTATAGCGCATTGGCAGTACAAAAGCCTGGACTGTGGCTCTCCAAGAAAGGACTTGAAAAGTGAAGCTGAAACAAATTAACAAGGCCTGATGGAGGTCAGTGGTGTTGATGGTTAAATTGTTACATCAATTTGACATCTCTGGGGTCAGGGACGTACAGCAGAGGGACATTCACTGCAACAAGAAATTCTAGCTGATTGGAGAACAGTACTACACCATAACAGTTGACATCTCCGATGTGGAAACAATGGCCACCAATTATGCTAATTTACTTAAAAAATGTTCCAAGCCAGGTTGTGAGGGTGAGCTGTGAGCTTTCAAAATAATTTCCTCCACAGCAGACCAGCTAATTAGAATCACCTTATCTGCTCTTTACCCCAGTGTCAGATACTGTACAAGAGCCATACCTGCGGTGCAGCGCACCACCTTCCTGATCACTACAGAAGACGAAGAGCCAGACTCTACTTTTAATGGTCGCTCTATCTCATGCGCATTGTTTTGTGCATGCTAAGAGGGACTGCCATTTGTGAGGCTGAGAAGAACGAATAAAATGAGAAAAAGCCATCTGCATTACACAAGGCTTGCTGACTTAGCCTTGCCCCAAGTCAGTCTTTTCTACTGTCGAAGCTGCCTTCTGCCACAGAGATTTGGAATCCCCACTCAGCTTAAACCGCTTACAGATATTTAGGGTTTTCTTTCAGGATGCACATCACTTGCTTCTGAATGAAGCAGGACAGACGAAAAGCAAAAGCACACAACATATCATCTCCATACATCATTACGTGACATTAGCATCAGAACTCTGTGACACCTACAGGTAGACCCCATAGTCAGTAGATATCCTAGCAGTGGTCAATGGACACAGACTACGACTTATAAACATCTTTTAATGAAACAAGGGAATCTTAAAAGAATTCTTAAAATAAATGGAAACCATATAATTCAAAATGCGATGCTGACATTTTCCAGCGTGGTCAAATGTAATCTCGGTGAGTGTGTGACATACAAATCGGACTCAAACACACAAACGACGAAAAGAAATACTGTCAATGAGTGTAACATCCAACAGCGCTAATATGAGTGCCACCCAATGGCCTTTGGTTATAATGCATCTCCCATATAGCAGGTCTCATGCTATCTGGCATCGTGTGAACATGTCTGCTGTGCGGAGAAGTACTTATTTAAAAAAAAAAACAAGCATGTGAAATATTTTCAGTTCCATTTATAGCAAAAATACTTTTCATACATTTTGTACAAGTATTGATGTGAAGGTTTTTACACAGGAGGTGACAATTGCTGTAATTAAGGACATATTTCACAGAAAAACACAAGAAAACAAAAATGGGGGGGGGGGGCCCTCAATAAATGACAAGATCAGTACCAGCGCGGACGATCTTGTCCATATTCTGAGTGGCACTTATGGCAATACTGTCATTTTAAACTGTTTCTGCAGAGTCCTTCTAACTTACAAGAGAACATAGCAACTGAGGAACATAGAACATAGCAAATGCAGTTACAGTTTAAAATATCAGAGGACAGTGCAACCTCGTTGTAAATGTTCCAGGACCGGAAAACTGATTTGTGAAATTAAGAAAGGACCTGCTCTCTTTCCTACCCCACTACCCACGTCAAGTTGGGCATGAAGTGCAACACAAAAGCTGTAAAGCTGACTTAGCCCAGATCATTCCTCAGGTTCTCAAGTGTAATGAAAGGGCTTTTATGAGGGACTAAACACAAAATACTTTTCTTTTGGAAGAAAAAAAAATATATTACCCAGCATAAATAACTTGAAGGGTTATGTGACACATTTTAGAGGTAAAACTGAAAGTAGGACACATGCATGATGTCAAAACCGGGTCTTCATTTTTCTGCATTTGGTACGAAAAACAAAAGATAAAAAAAAAAAAAAAATCAACCTCTAGAAAGAGTGACATGATGACTTAAGGCTTCTCAGTAAGGGCTGTAATCTTATTTTTCTCTAACTGGACTTTACTAGCATGGCTGCATGACTGCTAGCACTCTCCTAGAAGGCGTTACCCGGAAGTCAGTCTGCACATTCATTAACGCGATTTGGATGAGGCGCCATCCGTTGCGGCACGCTGGCCAACACGTTCCTTCCTGGAGCTGAAATCAGCCTGATTAAACTGAGGGCCGCAAGTTACGGCTGCAAGCGGCCACCCAGCTAGGGTGTGGGGGGGGGGCCCCCCACACCACCTCCTGGCGAGTGGGCGGGGAAGGGCGGAGCTTGAGGGTAAGAGGAGCGGAAAAAGGAGGATCAGTCGACGGGCAGGCCGGGGAGCAGACAAAGCCAGCTACTCCTCACCCAGCACGACCCAGACACAAGCCGATACGTGGGTCAGGGGACCCCCTTCGTCATGCCAAATGGCGTCACAATCACCTCCTACACACCAGTAAGGGATGCTTCATATTTGGAAATGTGTCAAAATAGCATCTAATAGTTTCAAAATAAATTAAAAAAGAGAAATCATTACTGCCATTTTGTGGTATACAGAATGTACTGACACACTCAGACACTTATAAAGCTACATTGCCATATAAAACTATGCATTTAAGAAATTCTTACAAATATTTCAGTCACTCTTCGGCTACCGTACCTCTGTATGTGTCTGCTGCAGAGTTGCACTGGGGCACAGGCCCCGTTTGATCGTTGTGACTTAAACTTAAACTCACACCACCCCCAGCGGCAGAGATCGCCTCGCCATCAACATTCAGGCCCGACCAACCCAAACTCCACTCCTTCTCCTCACCAACTTGCTCTCCTTTTTCCCTAACTGTACTTCATTAGCATAGCCGCTACATTTGCGAGCATTCCCCCAGAACCCGTTACCCGGGAGACGGGCCTCAGTGCTTGGCTTTCGTTTGTCCAGTCTGCCTTCACTCATTCAGAGACAGAATGATGTCATCCTCCAGGTCCGAATTGTCAGAACTGTCTGCTGCAAGGAGAACATTACAGAAAAACATCACATCTCGCCCAAAAAAAAGTACAGGGAGGCTATTTAAATATAAAATATAAAACATTTTTTTCTTTTGAAGTTGGACAGTCACTTCTCCCTGTCCTTTAAACACAAAGACATTCTCCCATAATTATCCCAAAATAAAACTAGTTGACGTAGATCCCCCAACCCCATTGCTTCTAATGTTAACGACACAAATGAGATCAAGAAATGACACCAGTACTCACTGTTCTCCAGAATGAGCTCGACATCTTCATTGTCGTCTGAATCTTCATCATCGTCGTCGTCATCGTCTTCTTCTCCCAACAGGCGTGCCACCTCCTCATCATCAGAAGGTGAGAAGTCATGCTCTCCGTCCTCCTCTTCCTCTTCCTCCTCTTCACCTCCATTCTCATTCTCGAGCTCTGCCAGCAAGGGATCCGTGTCTACATCATCCAGGTCATCATCAGAATCGTCATCGTCGTCATCGTCGTCGTCCTCCTGGTCTTCATCCTCCTGTGTGCAAATGAATATACAATTAACTACTATTGAAAATGACTCCATCCATAACAGTTTATCTAGGACTGTGCTACAGTGACTGTCAATTCAATTTCAACATTTTTATATAGAGCCTTTCACAGCAGTCGCCACAAGGTGCTTTACTTGGATGTATAGTGATATATTCCTGCTTCAAAGACAGATCTTTTACAATAAAGGTCTGCGTGTCTGAATGGATAGTTTTGGGTGGTGCCTGATCTGGTGACTCACCTGGTCTTCTTCGTCTTCCTCTTCCTCTGCTAATCGCTGCCGGCCCACCTCATAGAGCCGGCAGACTGTGTCCATGTTGATTGAATCTTGGTTCTACAGGGAAAACAGCATGGAATCAATCAGATCCCATCTCACTGTCCCCCGCGGATCAAATATTACAACACTGCACAGCACAAGCCGCAGTCATTTCTTTGTACAGTCCAACCCACCCTTCCAACCAAACCAATGACACACATTCAACGTTCAAGAACACTCACCTCAATAACAGCTAGATAGCAGTCCTTAGTGTCCGTGCAAAGGTCAAAAATATTCCGTTTTACATCAATTGTTGCTAGAAAGAGTAAAAGAATAAAACAAACATACATGCTGATGTTATCTTGGTTAAAAAATTATAACGAGGCAAGAGGAAATATTATCTACTGACACCAAAACTACAAAGAAAATTTACTTTGTACTTGTTTAACCAAAGAACAGCAACTTCCCACTGTAAACCTCAGGGGGCAGCGACTCGTGCTCCAACTGCATTGTTTAGTCTCTTTTATAGTCTGCAGTATGAGTAACTTAAGACTACGGATCCTACCAATGGGCTTGTAGTCAGTTGCATCAAATGTCCTGAAGGAGGAGCCAAAGGGGCTTTTTAGCTGCTGCTCCATCATGTCCTCTTCATCGTCGGCCTGTAGCATCGCTGAACAAAAAAAAAAACCAAAAGGGTCCGTTAAACCCTTTTTTGAAGGCTACATACTAAGTCAACTCTATGGTGGAATGCAAAACCAGAGCCCTTAAATTCACATTCAGGAACTGGTTTTGTTCAGGCAGAGAAAGACATTTCACGTCATACAGAGAAGCGTGGACGGGGCGAAGAACTGACCTCCGTAGATGACTGTACCATTGTTGTTGAAGACTATCCGGCACTGGTCCAGGGCTGGGACCGTGTGGAGAAGGTGAAAAGTCCGCAAGTCCCACTAAGACACTTATTAAGTGCGATTGCGTTCAACACATGAAAACCAGATCACTCACACAGATGATTTTTTTATGTAACTGGCAGGAGAATCAGCATGAACATCAATGTTCATTACGATTGCTAGTTCACACAATCATAAACCTAAAACAACTGCAGTTTTAAGAAGTAGCTGTACCAGAATAAGACTGTCACAAATCACAAAAAAACATATCAAGCACGTCAAGGCAGGCAAGGATACAATCTCTGTGTTGATGATGACCTCAAGTCCATTGGGATGGAAGACGCCACTGATGTTCATGTTGAACTTATCAAACTTGTGTATGGCTTGAGCGGAGCGGACATCCCACAGCACGCCGTCGTTCAGCACCAGGTCATCCGTGGGGTTAAAGGTCGCGCAGTTCCTCTTGTAATTGTTGGCCAAGTCAGGGTTGTTGAGAGTCAGGATCTTCTGGCCAGTCTGGATGTCATATATCTGGAGAGAGTGACTGACAGTGAGGGACGGAACAAATATGTAGAAGGAAAATGCGACCTGAGAAATGAGAAAACAAACTCACATGAGCAATATACTCCTTTGTGCCAATGACTCGGTCCTGAGAAAGTTTGCTGAACTCCACGTAATGATCATCTAAAAAGGAATGCCTGAAAAATAAGGTTTGTTTACTCTTATGCTTTTAAGAGCTGAAAGGCGACTTATGTGCCCAGAAGAGAACATGCTTCGTAATATATAGAGAAAAAAAATCCCATGTTGCAGTGCTTCTAAATATAGCTTACTTTATAATGAATACTGACTGCATGCCCCAGAGTGCAGAGAGGGGGTAACTCCACGAGGCTGATGTGAGCAGCAAGGAGCCATCCTGGGAAAAGAGACGAATTGGCAGAACAGGCAAAAATCAAGATTCCTTGAAAGTGAGTCACATGTCAGGATCCCCACGGCTAGTGACGTATGCTGCAGTAAGGGCAGAATGGCCTCCAGCACTGCTACTCATTTAGTGCTAATATTTATATTACTGCACTCTTTCACCCTAAATTCCCCCCAAAAATATAAAGGCAAAAAACAAAAAATGTCAAAATGATGTATCCAATTAAAGAGCCACAGTTAAAAAGGTGAGGAGAAAAGGCCAACTAGGAACCGGATTCCATTGCTGCACAGACGTGGCATAACGGCAGAGAGAAGAGGCCAGAGACGGTCACTGACCCTCGAGGGCTCCAGGTGTGTGATAGCCGAGCTGTGGCAGTTATAGCTGGCTTCCTCCTGCCCCGTGAAGACGTTGTAGAGCTTCAGCTGCCCTGTGCAGGTGCCCAGCATAAGGAAGCGCTCGCGCGCAGAGAAGGCGCAGCACATGAAGCCGCTCTCGTCCTCCTCCGCCTCCCTGAACACCGAGATGGGCCGGAACCTGCGGGCACGGCAACACGGCCGCAGGATTAGGCGTGAACAATATTCATCACCAGCAGATGGCAGCAATACACCGCGGGGCCAGTTCGACTCCCGGCGCAGCACCTGCTGAAGATGAGGTGTCTGTCGAAGCAGCCTCCATCCACGCCGCCATACTTGGGGTAGACCACCCGGCGCGTGTGCCGGGGGGTGAAGTTGGTGGGTGCCTGGCGTCGCTGCTTGGGCTCGGGGCACTGGTGAGGGGTGAAAAGGGAAAACGGCGGGCAGGTGGTAACGGGGTTCTTGCAGCGGGCATGCTGCTCGCGCAGATACTCAGTGATGATGCTGTCGAGAGCTGGCGGCGAGGGAAGGTGCCGGTCTGGCTGCTTCTTCATGGCGGGCGTCTGGCTGAACGCACCATGGTCCGATTTCTGCCGCAGCACCCTGGGTTTCTTACTGCTGCCGCTGCTCAGACAGGGGGAGGGCCGCTCTCGGGTGAAGACGATGCGGCCAATCAGGGGCGAGCCGTTGCTGTGCGGGGGTGGGGCGGCAGGGGGCAGGGCAGGGAGAGAGGAGGGTGGCTGCGAAGTTGATGGGCGGGGCTGAGCGTGGATGGAGGCAGGCGTGGTGGAGAGGGAGCCGTGGCCCAGACGGGCAGCGACGCCGTTGGCAAGGCGAGGTGTGCGGGGAAGGGTGGTGACAGGGGAGGCAGGGGGGGCGACAGAGACGATGGGAAAAGCAGAGGAGGAATGCGGCAGGACCATGGGCAGGTCGGCCTCTTTGGTGAGGGCGTTGGCCGTTTCGTTGAGCCCCTTGGCCAGCAGGTGGCTGCGGATCAACAGCAGCAGCTCCTTCTCAGGGAAGGTGATGCGCGATTGGGCCACGACGCTGGCTCTCTGCAGCCGGGCCAGGGACACGTCGGTGCCGATGAGCAGCGGCTTGCCGGAGACGCGCTCGATGAGCTCGGCGGCGAACTTGCAGAAGCGGACGTGCTCGCTGCGCTTGTCCTGCAGCACGGGCTCCTTCATGAGCTGCTGGATCTGGCCGCTGCTGAATAACGGCAGCTTGCTGATGATCTGCCTGACGGAGGCGCTCCGCGACAGCCCCACCAGCGCCTTGCAGGCCAGGGCGCGGATCTGGTCGGCGTCGGTGATGGGCATCTTGACCGTGAGCAGCGACAGCAGCACCTTAATGCCGTTGTTGGACTGGACCACGTTCCACATCTTGGTGAGCACGCTCTCGCTGCTCTTCGTGTGGTGCGGCAGGCGCCGGCGGGGCGTGCCGGAGATGAACTTGCCGATGCTGGAGACGCGCTTGTCTGGCGCGCACACGCAGTTGATCACCACCTGCAGCGCAGATTTCTGGATCTCGGCGTCATTCACAAACACCTCGCCCTCAGCTACCACCAGGATGATACTGATGCCTGCAGAGAAGCGCATGGAAAAAAATCATTTGGAGAGACAAAAACTAACTACACAAGAGTGACAACTACATTTGGATAACAAATGTATGAAGTCATGAACCATTTCTAAGGTTGAAACAATAGACTGTAATGATAGTGATGATTATATCCGACCATCTGAGGTTAATGTACCATGAATGCAAGTGCTCCCGAGTCCCACCATGTAAGACATCTCCCACTCCCAGCCCAAATCCTTGTGCAGGAAGCAGCTCAGTGACTAACCCACAGTGGAGACAGAGGACCCCCCCTCATCCAGAACGTCCACAGATTCAGCCAGCAGCAGCTGCGTCTTAGGCACAACTGTGAGGATCGCCAAGATATCCAGGGCGTAACGCACTGTGTCACTCCTGAGGAGAGAAAGGAGTACTAAGTTTCCACTATAGCCGCACAATATCACATCGCGATAAAATCTTGATATGTGTGCACGCGCAATAATCACCAGGGCTTAAGATGACAGGCATAAAAATTTGTCCAGACGCCGGGTTTATGGTACTATACGGACATTTTCTCACATGCACCTTTTGGTAAGCGAATTACTAATACATGGGGATGAAACAGTTACTGGTTTCATGGTAAACTGCAGTACATTTTCTGAGGGCTGGTATTACCAGTTCAAATTTTAATGATCATTAATACCGTGGTTGATTATTGTGCATGGAAAAACTTACTGTAATGCGTGGCACATGGAGGCAACAGCAAGAAACCAAGAGACTTGTTATTAAAGGGAAACAACGGCCTTTCATTAAACCCACAAAAGGACTAATACAGGCATCAAACAACCACTGCACACACGGTGCAGAAACACAAGTACGTCTAACACTGTTACACTATAAGGCACACACACGCTGGTTAGTTTACACAGTTACTAGACACACACGAGGACCGGACAGGGTTCATGCAAGACACAGGCCAGGGCACCCATGACAATCAGGAACACAAAAAGTATTAACAACAACACAAATAGGGGCTGTTAATTTTCCCAGCATGCTCCTGAGCGCTTACTGAGAGCTGTCATATGCAGACCCATCTCACCAGTGCTACATTAAATACGTTAAATACTGTGTGACGCTAACCAAAGTTAGCAAAAGTCTCCAAGAAGCAGGGGCGCAGGTGCAGTGTTTATCAAATGAGGGCGTAAGTAACTAGCTGTACAACACTGAAAATCAGCGCCCAGATACATTTTTATGGCCCTGTAATCACATTGCATTTGTCAGCACTGAATTGTGTCTGTCGATAACTCATGGGTACACCGGCATCGCCATGGCAACACTCTATTGGTAGATAAATTCTGTTTGGCTGTAGTTTATTTTGGTGCAATATTAAGTGCAAATATTCCAAATAATCATGATGTTGGCCAGCCCTGCTTTCCAGTTATTACATCTATGACACAGAAACATGGGGAAGAAGCTCAGAAGACAGAAAAAAACTTTAAAAAGCGAATAAAAAGGAAAAAGTATTTGAACATCATATCCCGAGGCAATTCTACAAAAAACTTATAAGAAGAATAAGGGAAGTAGTAAGGGGCAGTTCAGGTATCAAGGTGTTAATTCAAAGGCCATATGTCATTCATATTGGGGGTATTTTTACCCCAAAGTTACAGACTCAGGCATGCTTACATGTATTAGAGTGGGCTGTGTACATGGATATTCATGCGCATTATAGCCATGAGCATTAATTCTAATAAAATGGGATGGTCTGATAGTCAGTTTGATGCTGCTTGGTGAACACAGTGCCAATACAAGAAAGAAAACCATTTCTCAGAACAAAACACACCACAAGAAACAAGCAGAGGCTCATACCTGCCATAGTAGGTCCTCCAATCACACGCAATGGAGATGAGCTGCAGCAGAAGCTGGATGCAGGAGAGCTTGTGGAAGACCTCAGCCGGTTCCCAGTACAGTCGTGCAGGGCCGTACTCTGTCAGGAACTCCATCATCTCCACAACCTGCTCATGGGTGTAGGTGCACGCCTGCCGATATCAGACATTGACAAGCTCTGAATTAAGGGTGCAACAGCATGATGGTTTACAGTGATAAAAAAAAAAATGAACTACTTATAGGTGAAGTACTTTGTCGTGCTTTAAATGATGACATCACAAAGTCAGACACACAAATTGGGTAATACTACATTATCACACAAGATACCTGTCCAATTCACGTTAATTCAGGTTTAACTTAAAGCGTAAAGATGTCAACGTGTTCTGAGGAACTGAAGGGTGCAAATGGCAACATCAGCAGTAAAATGCACCCTGAATAACTCACACTCAGCCATGTGGACACATTCTGGATTCATAAAAAAGCTGGAGTTATCTGTAAATGCATGCATAGATCTGTTAATGCATAGACAAATCTGTAAATGCATGCAAAGATCTGTTAATGCATAGACAAATCTGTAAATGCATGATTAGATCTGTTAATGCGTAGACAAATCTGGAAGTTGCAGTAACGTAGCATTTTTCAGATGTTAAGGGAAGCCAAAAATATTTGTTCAAAACACACATATAACTAAGTTGACAGAGTATTCTTTATTTTTAATTTTGACTTGACTAAAGAAGTATGTAACAAACGTAAAGTTTTATGCTGAGAAACATTTTTAGTGCGATTTACAATCCTCTTTTTTAACCATTTTTCGAGTGTATTAGCCGTCACAATTGTTGCAATTACGAAATTTTTATCCTCTGAGCCGTCTAGAATTTTTTCATGACATGAACTCGTGTAAATGTCTTTCCTCGCCTTTTCCCTTCCCCGTGAGACGCCAAACGAACATTTTGATTTTGCGTTTGATTTCTGGGATTCGGTGCAACATTACGCATGAAGCTCTTGCTTTACAAACAAGAAATACTATACTGCCATAAAAAAGCAAAACAAACTGACAAAAGGGTGGTTTGCCACAGTTTCAGTGTAGATTTTGTAGTTAATGTATTTTTCACACTTAAAACCATTTCAGTCGAAACTCAGTTTTGATAAAATTTGCAGTTGCTGTGTTTTGCATGGTAGTATAGTTCCTTATTAAACATCTTTGCTCATATTATCTCATTTGGGTATCAAAATACAGTATGTATTAACACAATCAGAGAAATATTACCGCATTATGATGTTTACTAATGTGTTTACTTTGACAGACTTTTTTTTTTTTTTTTAAACAAACTGAAAATCTCCCAGGCTGAAACATTGAAATTCTGAGAGGCCTCTGTCCATTCAGTCTGGGAGGGACGACAACCTTATTTGTAGTGTGTGTTTTAAACCCATAATGGCCAAAAATGCAACACATCAAACTTTACACACCATGTGAGAGAACATTTTATGCCACAATGTAAAAGGCAAGTAGGCTACCAGCATGTGAAAACTAACTGGCTAATATTCACATGAAATCTATCACTGACGCTTGCTCCGCATGTTGTGATTTGACAAAATTAAAGAGACATGAATTTCATGCAACAAAACAAATGAATAAGGATTAAATATATTTATGCCATACATTTTTAGTGCGTGTTCGTGTTATTTATCGAGTGGCAAGGAGCTATAACACAGTACGATGCTGTACATAAAATATAGCATATCGCAGTGTCATTGTGTTACTATAAACTTAACAGTGACGCAGAATCAGATGCACAAGAGATAGATTAGAGACAGATACTCACATCCATAAGAACGCCAGCCAAGCTTACCTTGTAGTAAGGCTGTGGGTGAACAGGGGTACCCCCCTCAGTACGGTGCAGGGACTGCTTCACCTGCTCCACCTTTATGGCCAGGTGAGCCTCGAAGTACCTTCGGAGTGCCATGCACGTGTGTTTGGCCGTCTGCCGACTGGAGAAAATCTCGTCGTCACTCAGCAGGGCCCCCTGGTCCTCAGGATTCAGGATCTCCAGCGTACTGATCTGGAAGCGGGGGGGTAGGTGCATATTCCGTCTAAAGTCACGACAACTCGAAGACATGAGGTGGGATATTGGACCAGGCTGCACAGACACCTACCAGGTTGACCAACCGGCGGAGGCCATCCTGGCGGTCAAAGAGCTCGAGGACGGCACGGAAGGCGAAGGAGATGGAGAAGAACATGGTGGCGTGACAGCAGCCGGACGCGTGGGAGCACTCCAGGAGCCAGAGCGTGTAGTTCACAACCTCGGCCAGGATGGAAGGCGGAAGCATGCACACCTAGTGAACAAAACATCACAAGCTACACTCATCCATCTCCAAAACACAATCAACGCTAGGCCTGTCACGGTAGTTATGTTATCGATTTATTACACAATACATGGACATGAACTCGATACAGGCAAATTGTGTTACATAAGGATGAATGCCATCAACATTTTAACCAGAGGCACTGCTTTTGTGCCCTCACCTGCTCCCTGTACCACAGCCACTACAGCGCACTACAGCGCACTACAGCGCACTACAGCGC
>JAODUD010000107.1:9705465-9715941 GCA_026784285.1 Stomatorhinus walkeri
TGCTTTTGTGCCCTCACCTGCTCCCTGTACCACAGCCACTACAGCGCACTACAGCGCACTACAGCGCACTACAGCGCACTACAGCGCGTGCAAGGCAGTGCCGCACCATTCGTGGCCCTAAATGTTCATACTTCTGGTGGCAAAGTGCCAAGCAAAGCTGCTTTTAAAAGTCACATTTATGAAGTATGGTATGTTTGTTACGAAAAAATAAGTTAGGAATTTTACTAAAACAAACCGTGCACCATGTAGTCAGTTACACCGGACAGGGTTATAATCATTAATGAAAACATTTCCATAAACTAAAATAAAATTATATATGAAAATAAAAACTACAACTAAATGACAACTATAAATACTGGTTTCAAAATGGAGATAAGATAAAAACAAAACATCAAATATTTCCTGTTACTGATTTAAAATTACTTAGCTATAGTAATAATTTGTTTATCTCTGGGCCTCTTGTGCGATAAATTTGAACATAGAAATAGCAATGGCACCAGATCATGACATTTTGTAGTAGCCAGTCCGGCAACTTCCCATTTAGCCATAGAAATTAAATTACTGTAATCTGGGAGTTTTTATAATCCTATAGCAAGGAACCATATAAATGCTGGTATTCCTGGACTTTCTGTCAACCACCCTTCAAATCTTCTTTTATTGTTCTGATCACAGAGGGTAGAAAACATATTTATCTACAATCTTTGGTCTGACTTCCTGTTACTTTTCCCCTGGCTGATGAACAATCGAAGTTGGTTCACATCACTAGAGCCTCCACAAATCTGGGTTGGCATTATATTGCCAGTAAAGGAGAGAATGTCTCTCCACACTCCAGTGCCAAATGCAGTTTCTGTTTACAGAGTTTGAGAGTTTCATTTTATCTATTTCTTTTTGTTGCGCGTTTTTTTGTTTCATTTATTCAGGATTTTACATTCCAATGTCTAAATAGTCTTCAAAATTAAAAATTCATTGCTCTTTGAAAGGGTATACATGCATTATTATGCTGTTATAATATCATTACATCAGTGGCATAAAATTCTTAAAATCTGGGATATCATCCAACAGAAGTAATCGTGACGGGACTAATCAAGACTCCTGCATTTCAGCTATAACATCCACGCACGTGGCTCAATCGAGACACCAATGTAACAGTGAGGCAGGTGGACGGCAGGAGCCTCACCCGTTCCATCGCATCCTGGTTGTAAGCCAAGTAGTAAAGGCACAGCGAGACGCCAGTGGCGGCCATGGAGGGTCGGGGGATCTCCAGCAGCTTCTGCACCCCTCCGTGGGCCACGAACTCTGCCGCAAACTTCTTGTGCAGAAGCAAGGAAGCCAAATACTGAAGAGGGAAGCGAGGAAATACTCAGCTTTACATCTTCATGTGACGTCAACTACACGGATGCTGTGCAGCCTGGTGGGCGTGCCGCGGCCACAACATCCACCAGGCTGCAGCGTGTCACCACACTGCCACAAAACACAGTTACCTTGAGAGCTTCAAAAGTCAGCTGGACATCATTGGTTTGTTTGAGGTCAATATTATGCATGAGCAATTCCCGCGCTCCCAACTGCATGAACACAGCCAACAGCTGAAAGAGAGAGAGACAAAGCGCAGCTTCTGATATCAGTCTGGCCCAAAGCATTTAGACATCTAAGATTACGGCGCACAATAAGTCCAGCTTGAGAGAGCTTTGTTTTGGACACACTTAAGGACTCCTAGCCTGTTTCAATAGGGAGGTTCTAAAAAGCCCAAAATTTCAAGTTTCACCCACGACGCATTACTGAAATTTGCAGCACAAACGAACGCATGCAGTTCTTTGGTTATTAAGTATATGTTCTCCATTTTCTTTTTTATCCTTCGCTCAATATCAATATCAATAACGATAACATCTGACACCAGGCAGGCAAATTTGAGATGCATGGACATTAGAAGAGGCACATTGAGGACACAGTGTCCAAGAAACAAAGAAAGAGTAGCGGACCTCCTCTCACCTCCTGGTACTCGCCGAGAGGAGTGAGGTACTGGAGGATGAGCCGCTGCTCGATGGCAGGGGTAAGAGGGTACAGGTGGTAATTGGTGCCAATGACCCAAGGGCTCATCTCCGACCAGCTACTGTTGGATAGTTCACTCAAGTTCCTTTCTGGCTCCGGAAGTGAGAAATTCAGCTTCTGTTTGGCCTTGCGCCCATTCTCCTTTTTCCTCACCTGACCTTCATCTTCCCTCTTTGCGTCCGTTTCGCCCACATCTGACTCAGGTTTCGCCAAAGCCTTTACGGCGGAGTTGGCGCGACTGCTGGTCTTGTGGGAAGAGTTGATGCGAAAGGACAGATCGGGCTGCTTCTCTCCTTCATATACATCAGACTGCCCTCCCCACTCGCTCCCATTGTTTGTCAGAGGCAAGGCAGCATCCTCGAAGTCCCCGTCCACGGCCTCCTCGTCCAGCGGGAGAAGCGGCTCCCCCAGAATCTTCCGGGGACTTGGCCGCTTGAAATCCTGCCGGCACTCTGCTTCCTTCTCCTGCAGCTCCCGCAGTCGCTGTAACATCAGGGGTACCTGACCAGAACATAAGAACATAAGAACTATACAAACGAGAGGAGGCCATTCGGCCCATCAAGCTCGCTTGGGAAGAACTTAATAACTTAGAGTTGTTAAAATCTTATCTAGAGAGTCTAGAGAGACTGCGGCCATCAGCTCCAAACTCCATAGGAAACACATTCATGCTGGGCTGTTTATACACGCATCTAGACCACGTAGCGGTGCGTAAAATGTCACCTGCAGTTATACAAAATGCTCCTACAATGACAACAAACAAATAGCCTAAAAACTTAACAGTGACATTAATTAAACAATAAGCAGAAACATACTGCCTTTGCTAACTGATTCAACTGTTACACTATTACAGAGTAATAGGTAATAAACACTGACAAGGACAGAGTTCTCCTCTCTGTAGTTGGCAGCAATGTCCTGGTTCTCCATAGCCCCGGCCAGCAGCCCTGTTGCATATATGCGCAGTGTCTGATCCCCTTCCTGGGCCCACTTGAAGAGCCTCTCCACAATGCCCTCCTGTGGGAGAGCAGATCTCCATTATCATCAGCAGCCAAGCCTGAGCAAACGCCCTCTCTGCAAAACCACGATGGATGGGGGCTCTACCTTCTCCTGAAATACCACAGCAGTTTCCAGGCCGGGCATGATGTTCTGAAGAAGGCGACAGGCTGCCGTGTTGAGGGGGACCTCTCTGCTCGTCATCACATAGGTGTTCACCAGCTGCCAAGTTGACACGCAAGAAGCATCATTCCCACCTCAGTTGAGAACCCACTCAGAAGAAAAGTGAGGTGTTATGCATGGCTCCAGATTTGTGGAACCCAACTTAAATTACATACCGCATTCATGAAATCATCATTCTTGAACAGGATTTTGAGCAGGTGCCCAAGCATGCATTCTGGATCTGCTCTTCCTGCAGGGTAAACATAAGGACATACATTCAGAGGAAGTTAAACATTAAATTGACAACACCTTAAAAGAAGCCCACTCATGTTCATTCTGACACACTCAATTCATATTTGCATATCATATCACAATGTATACTGAGACAAACTGGGGGAGGGGGAATCCTAGTACTTTCCTTTGTTTTACTATGACTTAAGTAACACTATAATATTATGACAATAACAACAACAAAAAGACAAAAAAAAAACTCAACTAGTCATGACTTTTAATAAACAGTCATCAACTAACATTTTATCTTGTCATAACAATGCAGTAGATTTAACACTTGATTTTACGATCAGGTCAGGAAATCTCAGTGAACACTCCCAGCCTTCTGGTACAATGCCATCAGATCTTAAAATGACCTCAGCACAGTAACCCCTTCACTATACTGGGGCAGTGAAGTACTTTGCTACTCCACTAATACCTCTTGCAACAGAAACCTGACATTAAATTACCAAGTAAGCACAGCCCAGCTTAGTCAAATGAGTTTACTAGATATCAAAATAAACAGTCGTCATCCTATTGGGTTAAATGCGAGTGTAAATTTTCATAGCTCCACGTCTGCCGGGACCTGCATCTGTACCGTAGTGATCAATAAAGAGTGACAGACCTGGATGCCGGTCATCAAAAGGGTCAGGATCAGCCTTGTGGTATTCCTCTGTTTCCCGTTCAATCAGCTCAGAGATTCTGTTAAAAAAAAAAAGCCAACAACATGGTTTAATTCTTATAGTTCTTAAACATGATAAACTAAACAGAAAGAAAACTTAAGACAAACATGCAAACTTTTTTTGAATTCACTTTCATGTGAATTTTTATTACATAAATTTACATTTTAACAATAGATATAAAACACATAGTGGAGAGCAGGTGAAACTCAGTCCACTGCATATACTTTATAATGCTATATTAATACATACATTTATAAAATGAACTGTACAAAAAGGCACTAAAGCTTCAGTAAAGCTGTGTCCACTAACTTGGTGAGGATGGAGACCAGGTCCTGGGTGCTACCCTGCTGATCCAGTTCCCATTTCTCCAGCAGAGAAGACAACTCTGCTTTGGAGTCCACACTGGGAGATCCCAGAGCCATGACCTCGCCTGGTACAGCGGGGCAGAAGAACAGGAAAGTCCCTCAGCCTCGGGAACGAAGAGAGATGGCCGATTACAATCTGAGGCAGGTGGACAGTCAACCGAAACAGTGCGCAACCTATAAAAACCAGTTAAACATAACGATTCAGGCTCAACAGTAACTTCCTCCGCAGCTGTGATTGGCTTTCCCATGGGCACCAGCAGAAGCCACAGGATAAACAACCACCATACAGCGGTCAAAAATATTCCTCTCATGGGGCTTAATTCAACAGTCAACAGGTGATTTACTTGCAGCGACATACGTAATACTGAACTCCATCCCACGCAGCACCGTTAATGTTCACAGAAAATGACATTTTCCCATTTTACTTAACACACACGTCGCATAACCTGATACACATTTAGTCCATACCTCTTGATCAAAATCTTTCGTCTTATTATATGATAGCTAATGCTATCTAGTTAGCTAAGCAGGAGCTCACTGTCCACGTAACGTTGATTTACAATGCAAATAAAGGAGTGACGTGTGTACACGTGTAAAAACTGTATACCATAATAAAACTGTAGCGGGTTATGTGTGCAGCTAGAACGCTTATTATTCGTGTAAATTACCACTGAGAAGTTTATTCACATTTCCCCGTTGGGGTCGAAAAGGAACCTTGCGAACAGTAAAGCAGGGAATGAAGCTGGCCAGCAATTCGCTGGATGTTCATTCTGGAGAACAGCTGTCCTGCTACAGCTGGACTATTCACCCAAATAGCCGATGTGCCTAATGGGGCGAGGCTGCTAATCCCAGGCAAAACGATGCACATTACAGAGGCTTCCAACAACTAGCTAGCTCGTGGTATTTCGTTAGCTGGCTACTAAGCGGGCCACCAACAGCAGAGAAGTTAAAGTGTATTACACCTATAGTACAGACGTTGGCGAAAGGATACTTAATTCAACTGGAATTAAAAACTCTAAAAATGCCAATTTTGTCCACCGTCAATACGTTGCCCAACTAGACATAGTTAGCCGGTTTAAGGAGGTGCTGACCTGTAGTTTAAGGTTGAACTAGCTAGCGAGTTAAGTAGCTAACTTTAGCATGGCTAGTCTGCAAGTCTCAGAGAGTAAGTTAGACAGCCATGCTCAGTTCCATATGCAAATGCTTACCTGGCTGGTCCACTAACCTCCCCCCTCTTCCTTACCAGCAAAATCCGGAAATAAGAAAAATCCAATGAACCTGTGCTACGCTATTTGTCAGTAGTATTACGCTACTGTGTTAGCTCTGACACCTTTATGATACCATCCGTTCAGAATTTCCCGTACGCGACAGGGTTTATTATGGCGACCACGTTCTCAACGTCATTACTTAGGCGACCACCGTCGATTCTTGCTGACGCACTAGAAGTTTTACATATTTTAACTATCTTACCCCATCGCCCCTAATACTACGGAAGCGTCTCTAACGAGTACTCAAAGATATATTCCACAACTTGCGGTACTGAGGATCGCATTAAAAAATCACAAGAAAGCTTCTAGGTTAAAATCAATCGCGAAAACGTGGGCTCAGTAATTACGAACTGGGCATCTTTTTAAGAGTGCAAAAATGCAATCTCGCCACTCTGCCCAGGACAAATGGTTAGAAGATTGATAATTTTATTGTAAAATTGAAACAAACACAATAAGACAGATTTTAATGCTGTAAAATGTTTTATATTATCAGATAGATTAATCAACAGGAATTCAACACTATTCATAATGCGCTGAGTGCTAAATGAAATGGAGATCTGTAAACCGCTAACCATAGACCTAAAAGTCAGTTATTACAATTTGCTCTGCGCCGTTCGATTTCTATTCAGGACAATGCATGTACCGATAGTAAATACTGGCGGTCGTTTTTATGACTATCAACACAACAAATTACCTGATCATTTAGTAGTCAAGGTTATTGCTAAGGAAGTCAAGGGTTATTCCTTATGGTTGGAAAACAAACAAATTATACTGTCCAGTTTAAGTCATGAAATTGTTATATGAACAAAATTGGCTATACTTATAACAACGGATTAAATACGAGGCTTCTTTGACGCAAACGTTCTACATTGCGCAATTTCAGTATATCGAAACCAAATAAAATACTGCCTGATTTGAATTACAAAATAAAAATATTTTCTATTTAAATGCATACACCTTTATGCATTTCTCATACCTCAGTACAAGATCTTTTATCTGCATGTCCAGATTTGATACCATTTAATACCAGGATGCGATGGGCTGGCTTATGCTGAGAAAGACTCTAGGTTCAGGGCGACACTATACTAGAAAAGCTGTTCGGATGGACAGATAGATAGAATTCAATCCAGGATCGAAAGTAGTATTGTTACATATTATGCACGGTAATCACAATACTTTTTTAGTTCTTTTGTTAAAGAAATGCACGTGAGTTCCGTATGTCATAAAAACCACGTATGTAGACACGCATATACACCTCTTACATTAAAGCTGTATTGCATATTTTCTCGACGTAATGGAAGCAATTACATAACAAGGCTCTTCAATCCCGCCTTAGAGCTGATGTATATAAGATAGAAACTGGCACGTATACCATTTCCACAATACCGCACTGAGCGTACCATAACATTACTCAGCGAGTGCTTCTGCACATTGTGTACCTAGTAATTACATTACGCTTCTCACATACACATCCTCCACCTCCAAATAAAACCGGTGACGTTTGGTCCCCTGTTCAGAAAGCCTGTCGGGCCCATAGGGACGGACAATAATGCACACGATCACGTGACCAATCATTTCCGCGGATCCTAGAAGATAAATATATTATTAAACAATATTTAAACATACATGTTCGTGCACAAGATCTATTGGTAATATTAACTAATTGACAATAACATATATAGCGTTTATCACGATAAACAACACTTATATTTATTTAAAGAAAAAAACGAACTTTTAATATTTTGACTTCCGAGTTTGAGCTTATTTTTCCCGTCATCCTTTGCTGCTGCCCTCTCTTCCTCTTTACTGTCTGCGGAGAAGGCAGGCTAGAATTTGGTAAGTGAATATAATCTTTAATCATCTTCTGATTTTAATGTATACGGATGGAAATAGCTTTGTATTTTTTTTACATAGAAGCTTATTGATAAATGGATGTCTGCAGATTGTGTCAGTATTTGTAATATTTAGAGTTAAATGACGGATACAAAAATGAGGTCCTCGATTTCAGATTGTATCTTGTATAATACACGATTTCGGTTTTACACACAGATTGACGCTTTATAGAATGCGTCAATTTTTATAAGTCATTCTGTCGTGGTTTTGATGTTTATTTTAAAAGCCTAGAGATGTTTATTAGTTATCCTTCTAATGGTTTGCAAATCAATCGGCAGCTGTCCGTACGCTTAAGCAGGGCTTACAGGCTACACTTGAGAAACTTAAGCTTGCACAGGTAACGCGTGTGACGCTAAGCCACTATCACAGTTTTTGCTTTAATTTTTAACACTACGTGCTTATAGTGGATGAATACAGTGACCAGGACAACTGTTATGTAAACCGAGTCATTATATCATTCTCTCACTAAAACGCCTAATGTACAATCGTGTGTACCATTGCTAATTCATTGTAATATTTTGCGATTATTTATAGTTAAATATCCAGTTTTTGTACGCCTAACTCTTTCTTTGCTATATATAAGTATTAGGCGATTAATCTGCAGCTGCGAGACATAGAGCTGTGGTATCAGGTGTAATGTCTATTGTACTTAAGTTACTAATTCCTTTGCTGAAGGTGCCATCGCACCTCCTGTTTCAAGATTTTCAATGCATATACTGCACTGTGGAAATAACTCTCTGGAGCAGCTGAGGACCACTTGAAAATGAATATTAGTGTCAATGTACAGATATTTCTGCTCCTTACTAATTCCCCCCCCCCCACCCCCCCCAGACATCATGGCAGCCCTCAGACCTCTGAGAAAACCCAAAATTGTGAAGAAACGGACAAAGAAGTTCATCCGCCATCAGTCAGACCGCTATGTCAAGATTGCAGTGCGTTTTCCCTTCACCAGGATCACTCTAGCATGATCCCATCTATGTCTACATTTGCCGCTAAAATGCCTTGCCTGAGTTTTCAGTTTGCATTTGTGCTCATGGTATGCTTTCAGAAAAACTGGCGTAAACCCCGAGGTATTGACAACAGAGTCCGTCGGCGGTTCAAGGGGCAGATGCTGATGCCCAACATCGGTTATGGCAGCAACAAGAAGACCAAGCACATGCTGCCTTCTGGCTTCAGAAAGTTTCTGGTGCACAATGTCAAGGAGCTGGAGGTCCTGATGATGAGCAACAGGTAACGCTAAAGAAATGTGCCTTCTGACTTCCGATGGACCTTTATTTGGTCATTCAGACACATTGGGCATACAATGAACGTTTACCTTGAAGGGTCACGATTGGCTTGGTTACAGATTAGGATAGACGCACTTTATTAATCCTTATTGGGAGATTCTCTTTCCCTTTCCTTGTCATGTTGTGCATGAGACTTGTTGGTCACAGTACAGAGTCAGCCATAGCTGAGAGTAATTGAGGGTTAAGGGCCTTGCTCCCAAGTCTATGCACATGTGACTATTTTACTGATGCTCAAACTGGCAACTTGTCCATCACAGGAATAGGGGCTTAGCCCCCTGAGCTGCACATACACTGGCTCCCGTTGTCTTTTTCCATCAGGTCTAGAAAACTGTAGGTTTTACTTAAACTGTTGCAACATCCTGATAGATGACTTGCATGAAGATCAGAATGACCTTTTATTCTGTGTACCAAGAAAAAATGGTGTTTCATACTATGAACTTGCATGGGATGAAAGGGCCCATTTCTCATTTATTTTGCTGTCTTATTCTTGAATTTAGTTATAGAAGGATGTGAATTGTTGAACGTCTGCCTTTTTTGTCAGGTCGGCATGCTAAGAAATTTTGCATTTGCTTATGTGTCAAAGATATTTGAAAAATAGTCCTGAAACACTGTAAATAAGCAGACTCGTACATTTCATCTGATTTAATATCCAGCTAAGCACAGTCATTTAAAATAAGGTCTTGCATTTATTGCATTGTGTGAATTTCACTTTATTTTCAGTATGTCACCTGCTGGAACTTGGAGAAAACTTTATAATGTTATTGTCCCTGATTATAGATTTTCCCTTTGCTATTGTATGTTTTTAATAACTTTTGCTTTTTTGTCATAGGACTCATTGTGCTGAAATTGCCCACAACGTTTCCTCAAAGAACAGGAAGCTGATCGTGGAGCGTGCAGCACAGCTTGCCGTGAAGGTCACTAATCCCAATGCCCGGTTGCGCAGCGAGGAGAACGAGTGATCTGCGCTTGTATTTGCATTGAAAATAAATTTACATTAAAAATGCTGGCTTTGCGCTTGCACTTTGTGATGCATTGAACACGTCAGTGCATTTGTGTATTGTCATAATTGTAAACATGCTCATATTAACCTAGCAGGTTCACCACCCATTGCAATAGAACCCTGTCAAAAAGCTGATACCTGCATACATACACTACGAGTCAGAAGTTTGGGCCTACACTCTGACCTTTTAAAAGATAAATGACTGGTTTTGGTTTGAGATCTGCTCCCAGTCCAGAACACTCCAATATTTGTGCTGTTTAGCCTATGTTAGTCTGCTTTTCTTGTTAACTTTCAGACGTACGAATGAAGAGGACTGTAAGTCCAAATTGTGTTTTTTTGGGCTCCAGTTTCCTGTCCACAACAATTTTTTTTCTGTGTGCCAATTCCACCTAGTACGATTAATGGCCACTACTGCTGCACAGTAGACCCCACCTAGAATATTGTGTGCAGGTTTGGTCGCCATACTTTAAGAAGGACATTGCTGCCTTGGAAAGGGTGCAACGTAGGGCTACG
>JAODUD010000107.1:9729662-9742729 GCA_026784285.1 Stomatorhinus walkeri
TAACAAGCTGTACGGTAATAAGCTGTACGGTTAACAAGCTGTACGGTAATAAACTGTACGGTTAACAAGCTGTACGGTAATAAGCTGTACGGTAACAAGCTGTACGGTTAACAAGCTGTACGGTAATAAGCTGTACGGATAGCACGTACTCCGCTTTCTCTTCCGTTTCCACTCACCAGCTCCGGACAGGAGCTCAGACTCAATTTCCAAGATCATCGACATACGCTTGCGAAAAGAAGACAACAGCTGTGGCTTTGTCATGCGAGGTGAGCAGGGTCTGGCGTGACTGTTTTTGTATATAAATGCATGCAAATACTGTACATATACAGATGAATACCATTTTTTAAATTACCAAATTTGCCTGAATGCAAAATGACATACAAATAATCTTCCTATCAGTACTAAGTTTTCAAAGGCAAAATGTATTAGTCAGAACATTTTTAAAGAAAATCAAAACGAATTTTTTACACTGTTCAACACTTTTGCAAACCACCACCGCTCAGTCCATGTAAATGCATTACATGTGTATGAGTACTGTATCTGTGTGCGGTGTTTGCAGTAGGCTTTGCAGCGAGTACATTACCATGTTTTTCAGGTGGTTTTCATGAAGAGTGGCGTAAGTCACGCCCCCTAGTGGTTACCTATGTGAGACCAGGAGGTCCAGCCGACCGGTATTGTACTAATTAAGTTTCAATATCTGACATGCAACCATCTTCCAGATGCTTATCCATCACAGGGTTGTGAGAGCTTATGGCACATATCAGGCTGCACAAGGGCACAAGTCAGGGGTTCGAGCTGGATAGGATGCCTTTCCATTACAGGGCACTGTGTTATACATGCAAACTCCACATACAGAGCAAGATTGGACCGGAGAGATTTTAGCCCTAGCGGTATGCTACCCCAAATACCTGACATACAGTATATCTGATTCAGCAGGCTCAGTCCATGTGCCTGTGATCAGAAGCCTGCCAGTGTAAACCTCAGCAGAACAGTCACATGTCTGTGGGCTGGTGGAATAACGGTCTAAGGCCCTTAACCCCCAACTAAGGTGCTGCATGTTAGCTGACCCTGTGCTGTGACCCCCAAGCTATGGAGAGCAAGATAGGGCTGGTGAAGAGAAGCGATCCAATGTACCTGTGCAAATGGCAAATAGAGCAATGTTTATGTTAATATTAAATTAATCATATATGATTTATATATCAAGACGTAATAGTATTGAGGCATTATGACACTTGGGGGTTGGTCAGTAGGACGAATTATTCAGTTACCAGCATGCTTTGTAATCGCATGGCGGAGATGTGTATATACTGAAAATCGATATGTGTATTTGTGTTTTTATGCTGTAAATAGAAAATGCTGTATCCGTGTACTGTTTACCATGTAGCGTGCTTGTATTTTATAGCATGTCACCGTGAGTCTGACCGTTGCATAAAATTGTTGCGACCCAGTAAAAAAAAACCCTGATTTTGCTTCCCAGAGAGGGGACAGTACATGTGGGGGACCGCATCCTGAGTGTGGACGGGATGCCTGTGCACAACAAGAGCCACACAGAGGCACTGAGCATCCTAATGTGCAGCAGCCCAGAGGTGCTTCTGCAGATTGAATATGACGTGGCCACTGTGGGTGAGTGACGCGCCCTGCTGCATGGAGACAGCGGTCCATAAACCCTCTCTAGCACACTGTTCACTATTAAACTGAAGTTTATTGTCATATGTACAAAGTACAGCATACAGAGCACAATGAAATTCTTACTTGAAAACCCCTCCCTCGCAGACAGAACATAAGACAAGATACACAGAAGACATGGAAGACAAAGTGGTGTAGCAGCAATAAATAATAAGTAGGCTAAGTTGCATAGTGTGAATGTGCATAATGTAAAGTGTCGGTGCATAGTGTGAAGCAAGTTGCATAGTAAGGGAACCACAGTTACTGTGTGTATTAATGTGATTAATGTGATTAAAGTGAATTGTTCTACAAGGACCTCTTTTGGAGGGTCTGCCCTGTTTCATTGCATGGTTCAAAGCTGCCAGTCCTTTCGCTCTTTATGGCCTTAGCGTGCCCGATTCATCACCATGCTTCTTGCAGTCAAGCTAAGTTGTTAAGCGCACACAAATGCATGCTGTTACTTCTGCAGCTGGGAGGGAGGCGGGCTAAACCTTTAATTGGCATTGATTCTGCTTCTCCAGATAAAACGACGGGCAGCCCGGGGCCCCGGCTGGTGGAGATAGAGAAGGCCCCCTGGGCATCCCTGGGGATCAGCCTGGCGTCCGCCGCACACAGGGACAAGCAGGTCATTGTCGTAGAGAAGATTAAGGCAGCCAGTGCTGCAGACAGGTACAGCAGTCGCTGACTCCGGCCCTCTGATCTGCATCATCGCTCGTGTGCTTTGCGCCTGTCCCACTGACACCGTTTGTATGGCCTCCATATTTCAGTGCAGGTACCCAGACTCCCAGTTCCATATTCACATCAATGTGAATTCACATCATTTTACCGTCCCTGTAAAATGCTATATATTTATTTAGCAAACACTTCTGTCCAAAGTGATGTCTACCCGGTCGGCTGCAGGTGCGGGGCACTGTGCGTCGGTGATCATGTCCTGTGCATCAACGGCACCAGCACAGAGCAGTGCTCAGTCCTGGAGGCCACTCGCCTTGTGTCCAGCTCTACCAACCAAGCAAGCTTGGAGATCCTGCCCAGCAGACCACGTGAAACCGGTGTGTAGGACCAGAAAAGTTTATAGTGCGAATGATTCTAATTAACGTACATGATAGAGAAGTTCTTACACATATTGGGCCAAGAAGTATTTCATTAACAAAGCTGACCTGAGAAGTACAGTGATGGTCAGGCAGTTTGTCACCATCTTTTCAGCTGGATATGCCTTTAATATGAGCCCAGTTCAAAGTTCATAGACCAATCTCCATCTAACAGCCACTTGACCCAATCCTAGGTCATGGGTGGAACAGCCCAGTGTATATTTCATGCAGTATAGCGCACAAGTCAGGGATGTCAGTCCACTGCAGAACACCTATCCATGGGAACTATGGGAAATTCAGAGCACGAGTACACTAACCACATGTCTTGGGAATTAAGGATGACAAGAGCACAATCTTTCCATTTCTTTCCTCTGTACTTCAGTCACACTAGCAGTAACGCATACATACTAACAAAACACTTCATATGATGAAAAAAATCTAACAAAACAAGCACTTCTGCTTCTGACAAACACACTTGTACCGCCTAAATTAACTGTATCAAGAGTATAAACAGCACAGATTTGTTTATATACAGAAGGGAATGCGGAATTAAACTGAACTTAGTAAGACTTTAGAATACTCAGTTAGTAGAAAAAAAAACCCCAAAGCAACACTACTGGAATTTATTCTGTTTGCACTAAATAAGCAGTAATGTCACAAGCCTCACACTCAGTATGATGACAGGTGTTCTGTATCTTAAGAAAGGCTAATTGGGTAATTTCCAAGCCAATCAAAAGCAAGAAAGAACGCTGCAGGCTTCCCAAATCAGAGCTGTAAATCAAACCTTTTAACTGTCCAAAAAGCTTTTCTCTCTTGTCCTAGTTTTGATTAGTTTAATTGTGCTTGCCAAAGTGAATTAAAAAAACAAAGCCTTTTTAATTCAAAGATCACAAATGTTACAAATGCATCTGTTTCCTGCTCTTGCTAAACTGGCCAGTAAAAGTAAGGAGTTTAACCAAGATTTGCACTTGGGGTCACTCCAGTGTTAAAGGGGAAACAACGAAATACTGACGTTTCCACAATGTCAGTCACACGCTGAGGACTGTTAAAGTCTAAATCTGATGATGCTATTAGCGTGCAAGATCTCAGCTCTGCATTCAGTGAGGTGTTCCTATCTTTAGCTCAGAGTGTGCATACTGAGCACAAGTTTCTGTGTGCAGTGAAGGTGCAGCGGAGTGAGCAGCACCACTGCTGGGACCCCTGCGTGAGCTACTGCCATGGCCAGCACCCTGGCCAGTGTAAGGCTGCCTGGGGGGGCTCCGGCAACCAAGCCTCCCAGGAGCCCTGCAAGTGTAAGTAGCGGTTCTGTCTGCTGTACTCTGCTTTATGCGCAGTTGTGTACATGCATGCTGCAATTTAAATACCGGCTGTGTACATGCATGCTGCAATTTAAATACCGGCTGCGCTACACAAGCTTGGTTAATCTGATACGAAAAGACTTAAAGTAAATGGTAACAATTTTAATTCACGGGGCACAAACAATGTAGTATTATGCCTCGGTCTGTTACATATTGATCTCATGTTAATGAATCGTGGCTCATGTTTTATCTCAAGCAGTTACTGTGTTTAATATTGTTGTTAATTCTGCAAACCTTTAACTACTGAAGGAACAAGTACTGAAGCAATCAATAACACAAGTGAAATACTGACCTTATGTTTGCTCATCATTAATGAATTGTGATTCATCTTTTATCTCAGGTGGCTACTATATTTGTTCACGATTTGTACTTCAGTAGTAAATCAATTACTACTAAGTGTTTGAGCCGCCTCAAGTAAAGTGATACCAGCTAAATCGCATCAGAAAGACCCAAAGGCTATATATTGGCCATGTTTATTTTGGAGGTTTGTTGTACTGTTCAAATGGTTGGGGTGCTGCCCTTGCCGTCATTGATTATGACAACGTAGGCTTTCCAGTATCTGCTCCTCTAATACAAGGAGCTTAACTATGAAAGCACTCGTGCTCTCGTGCAGAGATGGGGATGCTTCCTCGACGAATGGGCGCAGTATTTTTAGTCTGAGTGAGATACCAGATAAGCCTGCAAACAAATTCTGGATAAGCAATTAATGGCTGAAATACAGTGAAATGCAGTGGTCTTCACTATTACAGTAATGTCCCCCCATTGCACATTCTTCTGTTTTTGTTGTTATCATCGTCATGCACTGTGTGACGCATTTGCTTCTCAGAAGATCTTTGCGCTGACTTATCCACGGTGGTCTCTCGTTTCTCCGCAAGCATCCAGCAACATGTCACCTGCCTCCAGCATCGCATCAGGCCTGGGCAGCCGGCCCTCCTGCCCTGCGCCACGTCCCATCTCCCCTGCCTGCTCCATCCTGCCCACCAGCCCCCACAGCTCCATGCTGAGCAGAAGGCAAAGGGTTAAGGAGCACAAGAGCTCTTGTATGTGGAGGCCAGAGGAGGAACGCATGTGTTTGTGAAGAATACACATTCACATCTTTACATGATTAACCTGACAGCTGTTTACAGTTGAACACTACATAAGCACTGTATGTCAGATATGATGAATTAAATTCCCCTCTCCTGCCTGTACCCCAGTGTCCTTGGCATCCAGCACTGTGGCTCCAGGGGGTCAGATTGTGCATGCTGACACCTGTGATGTCACCATACTGGGAGACGCCCTCAATGGTTTTGGCCTTCAGCTGCAAGGGGGTGTTTTTACCACAGAAACTCTGAGTGCCCCCCCAGTAATCCGCTCCATCGGCCCCCACAGCCCTGCAGAGAGGTAAGTCACACCAACACATAAAATTACTCTAATAGAAATACAAAAAATGTAATGGGATTCCAAATTCCAGTCACAATACACCTCAAAGCTTTTGTATAATGTGTGTTTGTTTGATCAGCATGTTGTAACCTGCAGGTATTGCACTGGTGTTCAGAAAGGTTACTTGTTTAAATTTTAGGTCTGCAGTTCAGTTTCCATTAATTTATGTGTTCATGTCTCTAGCTGTGATGAGCAAGACAGAAAATTGAATGGGATATGATTTCCTCTTGATAAGTGAATAATGTTGGTTTGTTTTAGGTTGAATTAAATTATTGTTATTGATAGTGAGCACATACGTAACAGTGCAGTAAAAATAATGATTGAACAACCAAGCAATCAATGTCTTAAATAATTACATTACAAATTAAATCTTGTAGGGTGGAGATTATTGGACTATGTCACTTTCATCTAACTTTTATAATAACCCAATGTTTCTCCTGATCTACCTTTTTATGACTCCTGTAGTTCCAATGATCACATTTATTTGATTTTAATCATTAATGGGTGGATTTACTGAATCTTCTTGGCTGCCTGGAGTAGAGTTAGTGACTCAAGTGTAGCTCAGCTTGTTGTAGCGAATGTGTCACAAATCCTGCTACCACAGACATCACAACAGTGCTTCCTCAATTAGTTGCGACAGTCAATTAGTCTTATTCATTATGAGTTAATTGCATTACAGTGTGCTCCAGTGACGTGTGCTTTCCTCCATTTCTTTCTCGATATTCGGCACTGCAATTCATGGTAAGCTGCTTGTGATTCAGTAAACCGTCCTTGATTCCTCCCCAGAGAGGGAACACTGCATGTGGGGGACCGCAGCCGGAGTGTGGATAGGATGCCTGTACACCACAAGGGCTACATGTGAATGTCATTGGATACAGGGTTCATTACTGCCTAAAGCAGGATGTTTGTAGTATACTTCCTGTATTTCATATGAATATGGAGCGGTAGAATTGAGCTAATTTATTCTCTGCCAGTAGCATATCTGAATCAAAACAGAATGAACTTGGAGGTATGGTCTTGTCTTCAAAATTTATTTTTTGGGACTGAGCGCATCTGAAGGGTCGATATGCCAGCATGTTTTTATAGTAATTACTGGAAAGTATTTTTGGTTGAATTTTCCAATCTGTTAGTTTGACTTTTCACATTCTTTAGTTTTTGCCATTACATTTGGCAGTGCTGCTCTTAGAACGCTTTGCTCTTGCACCTAGAAACATTTCCATATGCCTCAAAGGTGGAGACACGAAGTGAAGTCCTCTCAGCTGCACTTCAGTCTGCCGCTGTGCAGTGTGGACCCTTTGCCGTGTTGAAAGCAGTGGTCCAGCTGTACAAATTATTTCAGGGGGAACGATGGGGGCGGGAGTGCGGCAGGGATATGGATATCCTGGAAGACTCAGGGGCCCTATAATTTTCTGAAGGCCCCTGAATACATAAAATGATATTGGGGGGCCTAAGGTAACATTTTGTCAAGGGGCCCAGAATTTTTCCCTATGCCCCCAGGTAGGGGTCATGATGAAATTTGCTGAGGGGAGCTCCAGTGATGAAATTTTGTGACGATTGTTGTGGTCTGGATTAAATTGTTTTAGTTTGGACGTGGAGCGGAATTCACCAGTTACCCCTGATACAGTCGGTATATTCACCTGTACCTGAGTGAAGCTACACAGAACAGTTTAGGGGGATGGTGAGGGGGGGTGGTATAGTTTCAAAGAGAATGGTTATGTCATTTCTTTCTTGCGGGGGTGGCATCCACGTGCGTCCTATGACAACTGGAGCACTGCTTATAAGGCAGGCTATGAGTCATCTTCTGTCTAAAGTGACGTAATACACCAATGCAGGGACCTGCCGACTGGGGCAAGAGCGAGTATCTCTGCCAGAAATAGCAATCCTTTCTCAATGCAGTGGTTAGAGGAATCTCACGTGCTTCCAGAAGTATCTGTAGCCAAGGACCAGCCTCACTTTTATCATTGCTTGTGTTGTTTGTTGGCCTGCTCTGAAATGTTTAAGGGGCTCTCCCTCCAAAATGTGTGTGTGTGTGCTTGGCTGACAGGTGTGGACTGCTTCAGGCCGGTGACAGGTTGCTGTCCATCAATGGCATTTTGACTGAGGATGGAACTCTAGAAGATGCAAATCAGCTTCTACGGGATGCTGCTCTGACCAGTCGTGTGACGTTGGGAATCGAGTTTGACGTGGCAGGTTTGGCAGTTCCTCAAACTATTAAGTGTGGTGACCAGTGTTATTTTGCTGTTCAGTGGTCTTTGTGTATGTCAGGGGGCCCCAACTCCAGTCCTGGGGGGGCACAGTCCTGTGTAGCTCAGTCCTTTCCCTGTTCCACCATAAATGATTCAGCTCAAAAGCTCTATGGTAATTAGCATAAGGAGTTGAATCAGGTGTGTTAAACGAGGGGAACCCCAATGCGCAGGGCTCTGGCCCCCCAGGATTGGAGCCTGACACCACTGGCCTATAGTTCTTAACAAAAGTATACAAAATAACTTGAATGTATATTCAACGAAAATTTGCATGCAAGTACATAATTATTTCATACTAAATGGGAATTTTTAGTCCAGGGCTGCATCAGGCAAAGGAAGCTGTGTATGTAGATGATTAGTAATAATGGACGACTTAATTGTTGCTTCATTATAGAAAAAATACTTCATATTATTCAAAGAGCCTACACTGGAAATGTATATTTCATTTGTGTCTTTCCTTTGAAGTCATCCTCATTTCCAATATAGAATATTTCACTAGCTGTAGCTAAGAGGCAAATGACATGTGACACGATAGTGTTACTGGTTAGACTGGCTTTATTCATTCTCCCTTCTGACTGGCAGAATCGGTAGTGCCCAGCAGTGGTACCTTTAATGTAAAGCTACCCAGGAAGCGGGGTGTGGACCTCGGGATCACCCTGAGTGGTGAGCATCTACATTTCCAAATGTTTCTCCTAAAGGCTGGCTCATACTTCTTCGCATGCGTACTTGCGGACTTGAACGTTTATGACGCGTTTGACGTCATTGTGCGCCTTCGCGGACGAACGCCTGCTGCGCTCCAAATTTCAGTGCAGCTCTGGCCTCACTGCGCATGGTCGACTCGCTAGCGCCCACTTTAAATACCAGGATGGATGGTTTTGACGAGTGTTGGGGTTTGCAAAACCTACAGACTATTTACTTAAAAAGTAATAAAACTCTTACAGGTAAATGCGTGTGTATGTGAATGCAGACTTATCTCGAATTGAAAATCTCACACCAGCCAGCTGTGTTGTCAGCAAGTTGGCATCCCTGTGAGAATGGATACAAACCTCACTGCTGTGGTACGTGTGCAGGGAATATCAGAATAATTAAAATTTTATTGTAATAATAATAATCAATGCATGTTGTGCGCATGTGCAAAGTACGGGGCTTGACCAGAGAACTATGAACGTGTCCGTGTACGCATACGCAGAGTGGATATACGAGTGTTGGGGTTTGTGCGGAGAAATATGAACCAGCCTTTAATCATGTGCTATGATTTAGCCTGATATCATGTAAATTTACATGTAAAATATTTGCATGTTATTTAACTTCTTATTTCTTTAAATATTTCTTACTCTGGCTTTGGTTATGTATTTGGTTGAACTCGTACTCAAGTTTCACAGTACTCTCCAGAACTTTAGAAGTGGATGGGTGTCTTCTACCAAAATGGGCAGCAAGGTGGAAATTGTGCATAGTAAGATTGACATGCTGAGAGTTTGGGATGTTAGAAACGCATATCTGTCACTGAAGGTATCTGAAAATGCTCCAAAAACTCATAGATCCCTGAAGGGAAATTGATACAGTATGAAAGTTAGGAAACATTGGATAATTTACTTACTCTAGCAAAAAAGCGATGCGCAAGTGATGCCCACGCAATCTGATAGATTTCAAACACTTTTGCAAGGAAGAGTGGGGAAATGTTGCCAAGTCAAGAACAACTCCTACCCAAAAACATCTGAATACTGTAATTAAATCAAGAGGTGCTTCAGAAAAATATTAGTTTAAGGGTGTGCACACTTGTGCAACCAGCTTATCAGATTTTTTTTTTCATTCATATTTTTCCCCTAATAGATTTGTTTGTTTTTCAATTGAATTGTACAGGTTACAGGTCACATTTAAAGGTGGGAAAAGTTCTGAAAATATTTATCGTGGTCTCTTTCTTTTTTTACATGACAAAAACCTGGCATTTTCACAGGCGTGTGTACACTTTTTATATCAACTGTATACTTCAGAAATCTAAACATTGTTTTTCTTCCAAAAGCGAGTAAAAGACCTGGACAGCCGCTCATCATCTCAGATGTCAGGAAGGGCAGCATAGCACAGAGGTTTGTGTCAAATCTAACTACAGTATGAATGTACCTTTTTTCAATCTATGGAAAGAGTTTTCAAAAAGTCTCCCTTATCATTAAAAATATAAGTCATAGAAAGGGACAGGCCTTGAGTATTGGCCTTTGCCAGATTCATCTTATTTGCTGTAAATCTTTTGTTAATTCTTCCTCTGAAATATGGACGGGCAGTGAACGCAGCCAGAGGAAGGGCAGCCTTGTACTCCTGATCCTTTCAGTTCATCCGGAAAAGCTTCGATGACTTTCTCATTCTTTCACGCAGGACGGGTACTCTGGAACCCGGGGACAAGCTGCTGGCTATTGACAACGTTCGGCTGGAAAACTGCACTATGGATGAAGCTTTGCAGCTCCTCCAGCAGTCAGATGACCTTGTCAAGCTGAAGATCCAGAAAGATGAGGACAACGCTGGTGAGACTCGGGTCGCCAGACTGTGGCCCCAGGCTTCCTTGTTTCTTACTTGTATTCTTGTTTTTTGTGGATTATAGGGGATATGTGAAGATGAAATGACTGTGAGCTGTCCTGCGGCAGCGTTTACCTGATAATGTACGACTAACTGATAGACCTGATTTTTCAGCCATAAGACGTAGCCAGACATCAGCAGGTGGAAGGCAAACGGTGGTACGTCGTAACCTTCAGTGGGTTGTGTGAGTGGTGTCTCTGTGCTTAAGATGAGCAGGACATGTCTGGCTGCATCATCTACACTGTCGAGCTGCAGAGATTTGGAGGCCCACTGGGGATCACCATCTCCGGAACTGAAGAGCCTTTTGACCCGATTGTTATCTCGGGTCTTTCCAAGAGGGGTCTTGCTGAGAGGTGAGTACTTATAAGTACTTGATCGCAGGTGGTGGTCTTAGTTTATCTGTTGTTATTCTCCTAATGCCTTTTGGAATTAAAAAGAATCTATTTCCAGCGCAGGTACTTTTTATACATATGGCTATTGAGTGAAACACTCGAAAAAATAAAAATGTTAAGCGTTCTTTCTGAAACGCCATTGAAAAAGTACTGGTTTTTGGCCTTATTATTAAACCTTCTGCTGGCCCCCGCAGGACCGGAGCCATCCACATAGGGGACCGCATTCTGGCCCTCAATGGTGTGAGTCTGAAGGGAAAACCGCTGAGCGAAGCCATCCACCTGCTGCAGGTGGCCGGAGAAACGGTCACTCTCAAGATCAAAAAGCAAATCAATGGTAGGAGCTGAGAGAAGCATGAAAACCACAGCAGATAAGTCGGAAATCCTCAAAAGATTAGCACTTTGAGTTTCCTGCACTACATAGTGACTCATATAAGAGTTGTCATGGAACTTGACAGTTAAAGAGAAATTTAACCGATTTTATATTTTTCTTGTCCTCCTCCAGATCTTGGCACAGATGTAAAGAACGCTGGATTGATAAATGATCTAGCTGATGATGACAACTCCCAGAAGTCTAGCAGGCTGTCTGAGATGTATTCTGGCACCATTCCAAGTGTGGATTCTGCAATGGAATCCTGGGATGGTTCTGGATCCAGCACTGATGTTGGTGGTGGAGGTCCAGGTAATGACAACCGGAAACATCTCACATGTATGTCTACCAGGCCTTTCTAATGCTCTTGTCTTTGTTGCAGGGACCCACACCCATCTAGTTCCAGATGTTTCCCTGGAACCCGACGAGTGGCACACAACAAAACAGAACAAAAATGCACCGCCTGCTGGTGGGTGCGGGAAATGTCCTATAAGTAATGAAGAGTTCAGTAACAACAACTGGGACAAGCCTTCTGGGTAGGCTGACCCTTTGTGGATTTAAAAAAATATATATATATAGCAATATTAACTTAATGAAACATTGGCTGTAGTTCTTAGCAAATCTAACACTGTTGATACGTCCATTAAAAACCAAAGGCTGACTATCAGCTGATGCCCTTAAGCATCAATATAACCACAAATGAGCTGTTTGGCTTTAAAGTTAGAACTCCAATATAAACAAAATGCATGTCATCTGTAATTTAATGTGGTTCAGCCTTAGATTTGACCCGTTGCTAAGGCCTGCTAGCAGCTCAGCCACATCTTTCATTCTTGCTTCAGAAAATCAGCTTTTCTTACTGTCAGGTTAATATGTACAAAATTATAACAGTTGATTACAAAATTCCAGTTACTTACGTCATTGCACCTTTTACAAAATGCCTTGTTTTGTAAAAGGCATTATAGGTTATGCGCACAGAAGAGAAATCAGTTAATCATGATGTGGAAAATTAGACCTGATTACTAATATTGTTCCTAATTCACAATATTAAGATCTTAATTATCAAGAGTACTTATTCTTAATTTCTGCTGCTGAAATTAATATTCATGTCCCCAAAATCACATTTAAATGCTTGTATGCTTTAAAATGAATATAAGAATACTGTGTAATACTTTACATTAACTGCACCTTTATAATGTGTTCATTACGCATTCATAGAACATTCATAACAGCATGTAAGTATACCTTAACATCCTAACATACCTTAATAGCTGTAGTATACATTAAAAATATGACATTATAATCATACAGTATTTGTAATGTATATTGAAGCTGTTAAGATTTGTTAGGACATTTAGGTATACTTGCATGCTGATTATGAATGTTCTGCGAATGCATTGTAAAGGTATTATGAAGGTGCATTTAATGTAATGCGTTATTAAATACATGTAATTTATATAAATCATTTAAAATACTGACACTGACTCCTAGTTTACATTCCATAGAAAAAATGGGATTTTCAGAAACCACTTGCAAAATATGAAAGTTGTCCTTCATACTGTTTCCATTTTTGCTTAATGCCTGCTGTACACATTCTAACATCTACCTTTCAACATGAATCCTGATGATCCTGCCATTTTTAGATAAGACCTCACCACCTTATGAAAAGCCATCCAGTCAGGGTGCATTGTGTGGTTTAGGGTTAGCACACAGTTCTGTGTCCGTCAGTCTACTTCTCTCTCTCTCTCTCTCTCTCTCTCTCTCTCTCTCCACCACTACTTTGTCAAACCCCGTCACTGATTTTTCTGCCTCCTGGGTCCATTACTCCATGCATGAAGCAGCTGAATCTCTTTCATTTGCTTCACCCTGCTTGTTACCGCTTTGACTACATGGCATCAGTCCACAGCCAGTCGTATGATTGCGTGCCCCTGGGGGGGGGGGGGGGGGGGGGGGGGGGGGGGGGGGGGGGG
>JAODUD010000107.1:9774130-9786597 GCA_026784285.1 Stomatorhinus walkeri
GCAGGTCAGGGTCTGGGTCCGGGCTAGGGAGGCAAAGGAGAAGGTCAGGACAAGCACACCGGGAATACAGATCGGGACCGGGGATCTCACGATAGACAATACAGTGCTTGGTAGAGGTTTCAGACATTCAGCGCAATACTTTGCACTCGACTGGTGTGACTGCTGCGCTTATATCAGTGACTCCATCCATGGTCAAGTCATGGCACCTGTCGGGACCCGCCCCTGAGGGCGTGATATAAGCCATAATAAGAGTTGCCATTTTTATTATTTACCATTTGTAAGTTTTTGTTCTTGTCGATATTTTGTTCTGAAGTAACTTTAAGTATTTATTTAGCTCTAAATAAACTTTGCCAAAACCTCACAAACTGACTAAAATCTGTTCAGAAATGTTCTTTGGCTAAAATCCTGTTTTTGTTCTTTAGGACTGTATTTTTACAAAGGAAAATAGTTTGGTTGTACTGTTCAGTAATTTGCAAAATAGTAAAATCTATATAATTCAAATCAGCATAAATATTGCGATAAAATCAAAATCGTGATTTAACTGTAAAAAAATCGTGATATGATATTTTTGTTACTATATGTTATTTATATATTACCCCTACTGGCAATATAGGCCAAGACTTCAGACCAATGTCAAAATCTTTTTTTAACAAATATTAGCCGATACCAGTAATGTACTATGCATCTCTCAGGCTACTGTTATTTAGATAGCTAGTTAAATGCCTCAGAGTCTTGACCATTGCTACTGCAGCCAGCAAAAAGAACAACTTTTTTTGCGCCATAAAAGAGGGGCATTTGCCAAAAGCATGGAAGCACAAACCATCAGAGAGATTCTGAGCTACAAAACAGGGTGAGTTTCCCAAAAGTGTGACAACGAAAAGCTCAACTATCACTTCCCACATTTAGTCAAATCGCATGTCAGCGCTGCTACTTTGCACATCTGTTTGCAGCATATGATCATGAGAGCATGCAACCCGGAAGTAGCTGTATCATTACGGAGGATTTTTTTGCCCCCAAAGACTACAGATCAATGCAGCTGAACCACTGCCATAATAATCATAATGATGAAGCGATATATCTTGACACTCCGAATATCAGTTAATCTGTAATCATCATGGTCCCTATTAGACGTTTTTGTTTGTATGATTAAACTAGTGTGCAGGACCCTTCTCTCCTGCTTCAAACCTCTGCTCCTCACACAGGAACAAAAGTCATTACTTTATCACCAACAAAAACCAACAGATGCAATTGCTGAAGGTGTAGGTGTGAGGTAAGAAGGCAGGTGCTGCTGATCGGATGACATCAATGCACAGAGGAGGACAATGGGCGTGGAGACTATGCCAAGCTGAATGGAAAATGGCCCAGGCCACCTGTGGGCACTTGTCTCCCTGCAGCATGCCTACAAGGCTGACGGGCATATGTTCCAGAGGTCCTTTGTTAGCACACCAGCTAATTATCAACAGCAAGCCCTGAAACGCTGGTGGTTTTCCACTCTGCCACCACACCTCTCTCCCTGATCCTTTTTTAGTTGGAGAAGTCGTGACTCTTTACGGCAATATCTCGACTATGTTGAAATGACACAATCTGGGCAAAAAAAAACTATTTTCATTTTCATCCTATCTCATTTCGGCCCAGTGGATTTTACAAACAGGACGGTAATGACGCATTTATTGGATTGGCATGACAGCCGCTCGTCAATAGGATTCCTGTCTCTGCCTCAGATCTCAGCTTAGCATTCCCTCCTGCGTTCCTGACATGCTGCCATGGCAACAAAAAATTCGGCACACTCAGTGCATGCCTAAATCTTCAGGGCTTTGCCTGTTGTGAGGGAGAAAATGTGTTGGAAGAAATGAATTACAGTGAACGTTTATACATGTGTGTCAGCAAATAAATAAATGAGGAATGCGATTGTGTGTATGTGCATTTGTTGTGTGTCTATACAACCACTCTTATTCTTAAAGTCATTGGCGCAGCTCTGGTGAAGGGAATATCAACTTATCTTTCAATAAACAAATGACAAGACAGCAATAGGGGAAAGACAGTCCTCCAAAATAAAAGGTTACAGACTAGATAATAGAGAATACAAGAATAGGTAGGGGGCGTGTTTATTGTTTTTGCGTCTTCACTAGAAAAGTTACTTCAGAGCCGCTTGTTCCATCAGTGTAATGACTGGTTGTAGCCAAAGGATGACCCAAAGCTCAGGGGCAGACAAATGTGCGTTTTGAGTGCTGGTAAACACTGCCATTGAGTATCGAATAGAGTACATTGCCAAGGATCTACAGAATACACAGAGACACGCCTGAAACAGGGAGCACTTTCTCACCCATCACTGAGCAGTCTGCCATCTTCAGTACTGCCCACCACTCACAAAATCATAGGCAAATAGCAGCAGCTTGAGAACTGTCAGAGCTACACGTACTCTAGCAATTGATAACCCAATTCCCTATGTTTATGAGCCTTTGAGTGACAGTGGGCAAACTGATATTTTTCCAAAGTGGGAAAGACCAGCCAGGAAGATTAGGAAGAACACAACTCTTATAAGATTCAGAATCATACAGAGACACCACCACAAGCCAGAAACACAACCTTTAATGCAAATGAACGCAAACATCAAATGTCACCAAGACTGTTGCCTGATTGTAACTGCCATGTATAACGATTAATATTTGTTCAATAACCATAAAAACATTTTAACGGCTCATTGCCTAAAAGCAAAGGACATTGTATCAGTGTAAATATTTAGAAGCCATCAGTAGTTATCTGGTAATTGTACATTATGTTCTCCTCATCAAAGCTCATTTTTAAAATCCAAAGACAATTTATTCAAAACAATGACCCCATCCATATTAAAACTGCTTTTGCAGTCTAGGGTCACATTCTAACCAGAAAGCCTGTCTCTCAAACCACATGGTCAAGGCAGGCTAACAACCAAAATGGGATACCTGGTCATTGCGGGACACACTCACACATATACATATACCATGAGTGAGTCATGCTATGAGCCATGGATTTGCTTAAATGCATGATTTTGACCTCTTGGAAAAAAGGAAAAAAATTCCACAAACGCAGTTGGGGTAGGATTCAAACTGCCAGCTGAAGACGAGAGGCTACAGGGGTAGCTACAGACCACAGAGTCACTATGCTGCCCCAAGGGCCATCAAACAGAAGATCAAACAGAAGATCAAACAGAAGATCATTATGGACGTTCCAACAGCATCAGGATGAGGTGGCGTATCTGCCCTCCAGCACGTTCTGGGGAGCCTGCAAATCGGACAGTGCTCACCTGTGAATATGGGGCATAGTTTCTCCCAGCAGGTGATTCCCCCTTCAGAAGTGAACTGACCCAAAGCCACTTCCAGGAAGAACACAGGCAGGCCTCCTCCAAACAGGAAAATGAAGTACGGAATTAAGAAGGCACCTGGAAGGAGAGCACAAGCAAAAGAAAGACAGATGATTTATTCCAAAGAGCTTCATCATTCTCCAATGTTACATGCACCCAGCAGACGCCCCAGCACTCACCACCCCCGTTCTTGTAGCAGAGGTACGGGAAACGCCACACGTTCCCCAAGCCCACAAAACCTCCCGCCACCGAGAGCACAAAGTCCAGCTTGCTGGCCCACTTCTCCCTCTGCGGGGGCTTCCCCTCCGCCTCGTCCTCCGGCCGAGTGCCCGGACTCTTCCCAGGCGAGGGCTTCAGGGTGTCTTTGTGGAAGTCCTTCAGGCACTGGAGCTTCTCTTTCTGTGCCATTCTGCTCCAGGGTGTGGGACAGACAACGGTGGCTTAGTGAAGGATCAAATGTGACATAAATCTGAGACTAGCAATCAGATGTAACAGGACCCCATCCAAGCATACAGGTTATTTATGCATTATGTACAAGAAATGCATGTGAAATGCATGTGAAAACAGAGGTTTGCCCAGGTTTAAACTATGAAGTATGAATACTCCATCACATTTTTCAGTTAAGCCATAATAATTTTATTTTCTAACAGCTGAAAGACTCTATGATCAATCATAAGAATGGTGTTGGTGACTGAAATAAGATCAATCAAATCATAAAAATAGCATACATTAAATCAAAAGTAACTGTACAGGTAAACACCTGAAACTGTTTGGAATAATACTGTTAATTGTTTTGTCTTCTCTTACTTGGGGCTTCTGGGAAAGTAAAGAGCCTAATGCAGTAAAATGTACCTCTAACCCATGACGCAGACAAATGTACCCTGTTTGATAGGCTGATCAGAACATTCTATAAAAAGGAATGTATCATTGTTAACACACTTTTCTCCAGCCCCTCCCACACATATTTCAATCAGTAGTTTACAAAATTAGATTATACGACGTGTAGGAACAGGGCAAGAGGGCAAACCTGCTAACAGAACGCCATTAAATTTCATGAAAAAAATGTCTAGTTACTGGACATCACCAAGTAGCAAAGAAATATTATTGTGCATATTTTGACAACCCAACGCATTTTTATCCTGTTAAGCAACCATCCGAGGAAAGGATTGGTATTACTACCAGGCATGACTAATAGAATACCTACATATTCACCCATGATGAGGATAACTGTCCAGCTCGTGGTTCATACAAATGAAATCGTTTTAGGAGTAAATAGCTAATTTACATAGATTACGCAAGTGTCTTGAGATACATGAAAAATAAAAGAAGGGTACAACTGTAAATGCACGATGTTCAAACAACAGCATTGCCGTGCAATAGCATGAAGGGAAATTATTTACACAATAAAGAAAAGTATTGGGGGCAACTGTATGGACAACTTCAATACACTGCTGATTGGAAAGTTCAGAAAAGATTCATTTGGTATTTAAACAAGTACACTGGACTGCTTCTCTTTGCCTGTCCCCATTTTGCTTGCCATGGGGCACACATTCAGATGATGGCAAGCTTTGGGGGGGGGGGTTCATGGCATTGGGTCAGCCAGTGTGCAGCACCCGTGCTCAAAGCCCAGAAACATGTGACTATTCTATCGAGACTCGACCCAGTGATCTTCCAATCACAGGCATGGAGTCATAAGTAGCTGCGCCACTTAGCACCTCATTTGGGTTATAAGCCCATGTGGAGCACAGCCAGCTGTGCCGCAACCAATACTGTCCTTTCCTTGCCAATGAAATAGCTATTGGCCCCACCGGTACGACAATAGCGAATGCTGCTTAGCTTGGATTTTTGTCAGCTTTCAGAGTAACCAGGCCAGCACATTCAAGTCTACATATACCGCAGATAAAGTATCGAATGAAACGCAGAGGCACAAAAACAAGTTCTATGGAGGGCATTAGGGAGAAAACAGCACACCTAATAGAGTAGGAAGCTGAAGCAGCGCATGTCCTTGGGGACGGTCCCAAACCAGCTCTGATGAGATCGCGATTCACATAAAATTAAGCTACAGAAGGCAGGTAAACACATCTCTCCTCTGGGACACATGCTTTGGGAATCTCAGGCCTTCCCACACACCTGCGCAACAACCAGTCAGAGCTTCACTTCTAAACGGAAACTTCACAAAATGTTTGAATACTATTTACACTAAAGATACTAACTCTTGAAGACAACTGGCCCTTTGCTTTGATATTAACATACTGTTATGATTACTCAAGATGTCTGTAACACCTTCCCTTCTCCATCTGTATTGCATTAGCGAAACTGTGGTTTACTATAAGAGAGACCGCTGATTGTTCTGAGGAGAATCCGATGGTACATGAGGGGTTTCTCTCTGCCTCTCCTCTGCCATCGACCTGATCTGCCTAATCCCAAGTGCTGCTCAGCACAGGATCCTATCAGTGCTTGTCTCTCAAAAAAAAAAGCTGGTGCTGCCTTTCGTGCAATTAACAACGGCAGAGCCTGTGTTTTCTGGGCTTTCACTGGATGCCAAGCAACAGGTGACATAAAGTCAGCGAGACTGAGAACTCCCATGTGGTGCAGGTGATAGAACCGGTCTTTCCAAATGCAACAGCCTTATTTAATGGATGCACCCTGAGTCTGACCTGGAACTCAGCAAGGTGGGAACACGACTGCCACGCATTCACATGACAGATTGAGGGAGGGGGAGCGACTTAGATTATCGGGCAGGGTTGGAAAGGCAACTCAGCCGTGCCAGATGCCCTGCTCCCTCAACCTGTACTAATTCTTCTGCATGGAGCTCTGTGACGTGCGCAGAAAAAGCCAAGGGCCTTCAAAGAGTGCAACAGAGAGTGGGACCTTCAGGAAGGATTCATATGAGATAGAACTCATCTGGCTACTGTGGTCAGGTATAATGTATATTATCTCAGTCTGGACGGACAAGTTCGAACTGCCAAATATGCACAAATTCTGTTTCATAGTACATACTTCGCTATAACTTTTCTGTCATCTTATTTTGTGCAACAGCGGTCTATAAACATACAAGGCAAACCAAAGTAAAATTCATGTGAACTGTTTTAGACTCTTTATCAAAGGCAATCAAGTTGTTTAACGTTAAAATTGGCAACATCTGGCAGTGGTTCACAGGCTACAGATTACAGTAATGTTCGTTCATTGCTGTGCGAAAAATGTACATGTCCTTCATGGTAGATGCAATGCAGTAGTTGCTAATATGTTGGCAAACCCCTGTCTGACTTCTGATATCAGCTGAGCTTATAAGAGGTAAGGCAAAGGGAAGGCCTTGCCCCTACACGACCATACGCAGCACAGGTTCAGCCAGAGGTGGAGCACAGGTTCAGCCAAAGGTGGAGCACAGGTTCAGCCAAGGGACAGCTTGCTTGACATTGAGACAGTAAATTTCCACAGGCTGGCTCTATCAGATATTTGCCCCACATCATTAGATTGGGGGGCTGCTCAGGGGAAAACAAGACTCGTTTTGTTGGCCAACAACATTCCTCCTCTAATGCGTTGTCCACCATGCCTTCCAACAGAGTGTCCTAATATCTTCTGATATGATCATGTAGACCTGGATAGAAAACTATGCACAAGATCTGCAGAATATTTTTGTTACATCCTCTTCCTACAAGCGCCTGTACGATGCAAGTTGTGTTCTGCTGTCAAGCCACAGAACTAGCATGGCATACCTGTGTTCACAACAACAGAAACATTGTGCTTTTAAAAACTTTCCTTCAGTCTCTGGCACGCTTACAGAATTCGCAAGAGGGCAAGGGCCAATCTTGGTACATATTTCACAAGAACAGCAAACACCAAGAACAGGCACAGAATATTACCTGACTTATCCATGAACGATACAAGCGAACAACACTTCTGACATCTAAATCAGCAGCATAGGGCATATGGTCTTTAGCGTGGAGTTAATAGAAAGACGTTCAGAGCCAAACAGGTGAAGGTCTCAAGGGATCTGTGCACATTTGGTTTTAAAATGGACAGCTCTAAATGTAAGTCTTGGGTGATCAGGTCACAAGTGGACAGCAGCAACACATCGCCGTTACCCCCTGTGTCTATCATGCATCTCCAAGGTGTCCAGCTGAGCACTTGTGTTCAGATTTCATTACTGCCTCACAGTTATTGTGACATCCTTCTTATGGATGCATCAGAACGCATTAGCGTTTACAGTACAAAAGATAGTTGTTGGTGTGATCGGATCACGTTGCGACTTGGTGGACTTTTACACTTGCATTTAGCGCTGTCCACTTGCGATCCAAGATGCATTTTAAAAGCAGCTGTAAACAGAGCCATAGAGCAGGAACTGAAAGCTTCAAGGCTATCTGTATTTCAGCTACAGATACACATAATCTCCTATTAAGGACCATTCTCATATATAAAGACAGATTTTTCTACTACTCTTCCAGCCTGTTTTCATGTGTACAGCATATCTAAATAATTTTATTTAGAAAGTGTTCTAATAATCATGAAATTCACCAAACTGCATTGAGTTAAATCGCTCAAAGTTTTCTTTAACTGTAATTTTAAACTGGCTCCAATGAATACATTAAAATAAGTTATTCTGGTGTAGCTTCAATGTTTTTCGTTCCAACAAAGCCACCCCCCCCCCCCACACACACACACACACGTAAACAGGGAGAGATCAGTGTTCCTCTTATTTGCATTTTACACATTTATCCTCATATCTGCAGAATCCTTTGGAAACATAAGCAGTGTGAGTGTTCCATTATCAGGAACATAAATACAGAGACAAACATGCCATGTAGTTTGAGTTTCTCATTGCTACATTATACTGCCAGAGTTATCCATTACTTTTTATCCATTTGTCCATCCATTTTACATAAGCACTTATCCAAAGAAATGTCACAGGATGCCGGGAACCCATTCCAGAAAGTGCACAACACGAGGCTCAGTACACACTCAATTGAATGCCAATCCATCATACTGGACATACCACTCAGTCTTATTCAAAAAGTGTCACCCATAAAAATATAAGTTGAGAGCATGAAATCTGAGAGTTGGTTGCACAGGTAACCCCCTAACCAATGCTATCCTAAAATCTAAATTTCTGCAACCATAACTCACATATATACAATGTCTTTGTCTCTTAATCGGTCGTTTTTCAGCCTCAAGGACAACCTGTTTCCACAAAGAATTTGACTTCTATGTAACGTTATGGCAAATTTAACTGTAGCTTTGATAGAGTGATCTGGCCCCTATAATTAGGACCTAGTATAAACAGATACATCCAAGTGTGTTTCTGATTCTTGTAACTGCTATTCAATATAATCCTCAAAGTCCTCAACTGTTTCTGCGTTTGCTTGCTATCACATGGATTGAACTAACTGTGGGACAACAGCAGAGAATTCACAGATTATGCAATTAGTCATGAAGACTCTTAAACGTCCATCCATCACAAGCAAGGTCATGGATGGACCCTGGAGCCTATTCCAGACAGCAAAGAGCTCATTCTGGATGGGATGCAAACCCATCACTGAGCACACACAACATTATACGTTTGAACTGGAGTACCCAGCGGACTTCCATGCAACACGGAGAGGACCGGCGAGTACCACAGACGAGTGGTAGATGCCGTGCCACACTACGTCTAAAAAACACCATTTTTCAAGTGAAATATCATCGCCTAGATAAATTATTATAGCAAGTTTTGGCTTAACTGTTTATACTCAGGGGTTTCTGTGGAATAAGGTGGTATATGGGTTAAAAATTATGTCCATTTATCTTAACTTTCCATTTTACATGACCCCTCGGGAGATCAGCCGAATTTATCACAATAAATCAAATGTTAAAAGGAATCTTTGTACTATGGGATCTGTGCCGTTTTCTGCTCTGAACAATGTAGATCGCAGAAGGATTTCGACTAGGGGTGTGTGTGTGTGTGTGTGTGTGTGCTTACTCTTCTGTATAAGAAAGTCATCATCTAAATAAAATAAAAAACATTTCGGCTGCAATATTAGTTTCTTATTAGTTACTGTTGCGCCGTAAGCCCAGCGACTCTAACGCAGTACATCGGCGTTACCTACGGCCCTATTCCTGTAATCTACGTTTTTTCTTTCTTTTTTTACTGTAAAGTAGTCATTAGAATGCCCAAGCGAAATATTAAGCCATTAGTCAATTCAAGCTGTTCTTTTGAGGTAGTGTGGTTGGTCTTTTACAGAGCCACGTAATTTACCGGCATCTCACAAGAGTCGTTATCCAATTCAAAAAGAAAATAATTATAATAGTAACACATTTCTAAATATTACGGCTAAATGTCAGTGCTAGCGTTTACGAAATGCCGGAGAAAAGTTCAATTTCCTTAAGCTACATTACAGAAAGAACAAAACGACAAAAACAGTTTCAAAACAAGACATTAAACAATAGCCCTGAATGGAAAAAAACTAAAACGTAAATAACGATTGTCAACGCGAAAGAAACAAAACTGAATGTTAAATGATATTATTAATAATATTGTCATGTGGCAGCGTAGCCCTTTTCCGCACCTATTCATACTGAGACAAAGTCTTACCTGTTATTATTTCCTTTTTCTCCTTAAGCTGTCCCTTCTGTCTGCTACAGTGGCCGAATGTAGAATGACTGATCCCCAACAGTACATTTAATTTATACGTGTTTTTTATGACCTTTGTCTCTTAAGATGGGTGACCGTTACATTTTAGTTTGAGTGGAAAAACACCAGCCTTGCCTCCCCATATAAAGGAGCCTATTCTTAAAGCGCCAGGTTCCAGCAGATTTACGCCGCCTGGAATTATTTTTGCACCGCGATGAAAGCGCTCGCGCGTTAATGGAGGTGGAGACGTTAGATAAAACAATTGCGGTAAAAACAAAGACAACAGATCCTTGATCGAAGGGTGCATAGAGATGCAGATGGCATGCATATTCTGAAAAAAACCTTCCCTGAACCATTAAAACATTCACATACGTAATGTATTTTCTTTTTTAAACAGGACTGGTTCTAGCTTTGCTTTAGAGCATTATATGCTTTATTTGTACTACAGAAATGCGTCGTGGCATATGCACAGTATCAATGAAGACGTGTTTACTATGTAACGGCCATACGAGTAGGGTCTAAAATGTCAGTTTACGTATCATCGTTATAGTAAATTAAAAACACTTTATAGGTCTTAACGTGATTTAACCTAACATTTGAAATATTTATAAAAAATTTATTGCAAATCTAGTAAATTAGACCGCAATTTGCTTTCTCATATATATATATTTTTGGGGCTATATTGTAACATTTTGGTCCACAACCATTAAGGCATTTAAAGGAACTAGCCTTCAAAGAATTCTTTTTCAAGTTGTCCTCTTTGTACTCACAACCACCTGTTTATTTCGAAACATTAAATGGCTTTTATAAATATATGACGTCATGGTGGGTAGCACTGTGAACTCACCGATCCAGGACTGCGGGTTTGAATTCCACCTACATATTCTGTGCAGTTTGCATGTTTTCCCTGTGTTGTGTATGTATTCAACGCACATAGCACCCATAATCATCCTGAGATAGGGATTACCACCTCCCTAATGTATTGAATAAATTGTTAGATGATAGATGTGATACAAGTATCCCTCAGATATAACATTTAAGTAAAAAAAAAATTTAATCGGGAGGCACATTGAAGCGTGTTGGTGGAGGAAAAAAAAAGTAGTTTTCACTTGTCATCTTTCTAAGTTCCAGGCATTGGTGTTTCAGTTTAATAAAACAGTAGTCAGGCTTATCCTGCAGCATGTGATGACTTATAGTGCATGACTCACCTTTGCTACTATGAGGGGAAACTTAAAACAAAAGACTTTCAGCTTAATCACAATGAATCTGCATAGTTTGGGATTTAAGGCAAGGAACTGAAAAGGAGTGGAGTTCCCACGACCCCCCTGCTTTTTGCTTTGGTAGCTGGTTTCAGTGCTGCACAGGCAGCCCAGTCTGGATAAAAAGCAGGTGTGATCTTCCTCATTTAAGGTTCAGACGCCTCCTCGTAGTCTGGCTGTCACACCTGCACGTATTCTGGCGACGTTCAGCCTCTCCGGACTACTAACACACCTGTGATTGATAAACTCATGGCTATCCTGATCCCAATCCTATTTATCACTACTCTATACGACCTTCTGGCTTTCTGGCTCTTTGTCCCGTGTTTTGAATTTGTTGATTTTTCTCTGTTTCCCTTATTCCCCCAGTGACATTCTCACCGTCGCTTTTGGAATATGGGTTGAATGTTTTCTTTGTGTGCAGTTGTTGGGTCTTTGATCTGCCAGCTGTGTTTTAGAATTAAATTTTAAGATGGGAATATGAGTCTGGTGTTTCTGTCATTGAAATCTTTCATATATATAAACATTATGTGTCTCATGGAAAAATGCAACACAACAATATCAAGACTAATATGGGTTTACTGTAATGCAGTTTGATTAAAACATTATCTACACTGATACCCAGATTTTTTCTTGTATCCTTTTGTTATACTGTTTTGTTTTCAGATAAATATTTCCTTCCATCCATCCATCTGCCCAAATTTCAACCACTTATCAGCCACTACCTACAGCTCCAGAAGAACATTAAACAACCTTTTAAATTTGTCACCCTTTAGAATGGATGCATAAAAAGCCCATTCTTAGATGAGTGCTGTTTTGGCGGCTACCTGCCATTGCTAATACCCTTGAATTTCCATCCATCCATTTTCCATACTTACTTGTCCTATGCAGGGTCACTGAGGGTCCTGGGCCTGCAGGCACATCTGTAGGTGTATCTGGAGGTGTGGGGTAACCACAGTAACCATGGTGTCAACACCGCGCCTCAATTTCAAGCATAAGAACATAAGAACTATACAAACAAGAGGAGGCCATTCGACCCATCAAGCTCGCTTGGGAAGAACTTAATAACTTAAGAGTTGTTAAAATCTTATCTAGCCTTGATTTAAAGGAATCCACGGATTCTGCTTGCAGTACGTTGTCAGGAAGACTATTCCATACTCTGACTACACACTGTGTAAAGAAGTGCATCCTTAAATCCAGTTTGAAGTGTTCTCCCGCTAATTTCCACCTATGGCCACGAGTTCTTGTATTTGAACTAATGCTG
>JAODUD010000107.1:9786697-9799051 GCA_026784285.1 Stomatorhinus walkeri
TCTGCCAGGTATCGGCCCAGTCACTAATTAAATCAAGATCCCGCTGTAGCTGCTGAGCTGCTGGTTCAGTATCTGCTGCACCACCCACCTTGGTGTCATCTACAAATTTCACCAGTTTACTGTATATATTGTTGTCTACGTCATTTATGCATGTTAAATATGTAGTTATATATTTTAAAAAACAAACCCTTAGCTTATATCCATAGGATTCACAGGATCTATGGAAACTGAATAGTTCAGAAACCTTGTTTTATCCTCACCGCTTAAAATCAAATTTGGCTACATTCCCTGTTCCAAAAGTTGTCCCATTCTGACGAGATCAGTATAGCCCTGGATAGTCAGCATTGACAGGTGGCAAGGATCTTTTCGTCCCGGGCCTTGCAAAGCCAACATTCCAAACTCTGGCCTTTCAATGACTTTATGTTAGCGACAACAGCAGTCCATCCACCCGTGACGGCTGTAGCCGAACGCAGTTGCCATGTCACAGTGTCCTTACGCTAACACTGTGATTCAGTTCAGGGCCCCATATAGCCAGTTGTCCTCAAATCTGTCAAATTAATTTTAGCACATTATTTCGTAAATCATTATGGGAAGAAATGTGTCCAAAAATACTGGAGTAAAAAAAAGAAAAGAAAAATGCAAATAAGTTATGAGTTTCTGTGAGTTATACTGCTCACTCGATGGAGAGGCATGAAAAGGAACCAACAAAACTGGCAAACGGACAGTAAAACACTGACAGCTGATCTTGTACTCAGTTGCAATTCTGTCAAAAGAAGAAAAATATCAAATGATTGCATGTACCATATTACAAATTATGTCAATCAGCCTACTTGATACATATTTCAAGCAGGTAGACTCAAACTTTTGAAAGGTGCTAAATTTACAACATCCTGCTATTGATTGTATATCTAGCTAATATTCCCATAACACAGTTATTTGAACACTCAGTAAAACCCATACGTTACACTGGATTGAAGCCACATAAAAATATCATATTATCATTGGAGTTATGAAACAAAAATATGAAATACTATAAACCAGTAGTATGCAGTAAATTGATGGTAAAAACAACAATTGCCTTGTTTTCCAGCCAAATGAATTTCCAAATTTTAACATGCAGAGAAAACGACATTCTGTGCACTGTGGTCCATATCACACTCGAACCATTCAGACGTAGTCTAACTACAAGCTGTAGGGAGACTTGGAGATCTTATCTCCATGACAACCACGATAGTAGATATATTTTGTATAAACACTGAGCATAATTCTTTGCTTGTGTCAGATGTAAATAAGTACAAATCAAATTAAATATTTTAAGTTTCATCAAGGCTTCAGCATTTTCTTCACGAGGTCTTTGAAGACCTCTGGTCATGTGTGAAAAGTGTCCCATCCCAGTACTGACAGATATCAGAACAGAATTCTTTTAAACCACGCGTATAATCAGAAAAGGCATGATTAATCATTATTCAATGTAAAATTCTTTTACTAACATTGTTCTCTGTCAGCACATGCCAGCACACTGAATGTCTTTTTGTACTGTACTATACATACTCAGCTGTACGTCATATAAGGACAAGAGAAATATATTTTGATTATGAAGAATAAACAATTTCTTTTTGCTTGCAAACTATAGTTCCACTTTGACTGAAATAGTAATAGGGAAGCCTAGCATGATACGAGAAGCCTGTCCCACCCCCACAAATGATCACTCACTCAAATAGGTCACATTTTAGGACAAAGTCACTCTGGAGAACACTTCTATTTCTGTTTTTCTGAACCATATGACCTCAAGGGATGAGGAAGTCCTAGTTTGTTGAGTCAAAATTGGTAACATTTTTCGAGCAGACAAAAAGTCATGGTTTAGGGAAGTATTGTCCATAAATTACAAAAGACTTATCTGGAGGTTATTTCTTTAATCTCTGATATAAACCTCATCTTCCTGCATCTTCACCAGTCATGTTACTAGCGCAGCTGATATTCCTGTTCTTTAAGGTATTGCTTCCTGTGAAGGCAAAATCTATCTGTACATATCAGTCTCATGGCTGAGCTACAGATGACTGGAGGACAGAAGTCTGTTGTACCTCTTGTATCCAGGAAATCACAGGCATTGAACATGAGTGTAGAAGGTGCCTAAGCGATAACGAGCTGAGATATCCAGGATCACTCAGAGTTGCCCTCAGACAGCGGAAATATTACATTCTTCAGATACAGAACCTCCAAATTACAACCAGTAGAAATCATGACTTCCACCAAAGATCATATGCACTTGTTAACAGCACATTTAGCACAGTCTCTTTTCCAGGTAGGTCTTCCATCATGGTTATTAACGAATCGAAGTACATAAATCGGCCACAAGTTGCCCCCTGGTGGTTACTCATGCATGTAGCAGAAATAGAGGCAATTAAAATACTCATTTGATGGTGAAATCTTGAGGAAGGATATAAATAATTTGGTTACCAGGGCACCTTTGGACAGGAAATTATAGCAGTAGCATGGTTTAACATATTATTGTATGTTTGTGTTTGGAATTACACAGCCAAGGACAGGTAAGGTGGTGCCTAATAATCTTGACCTGTGTCTATATATATTTTTCATACCACCCAAAAAAAATAAGTTACGTGGACTATTACCTGGTATTTTAATATTTCATAAGGCACCAAAGTGACAGGAAAAAAAATCTTCTTTGTAGCCGCATCATAATTACTATTCACACTTAGCAATCTTAACGTAAAACCCTGCTTTACTGTTCATAGTTTCATCAGTACATGCCATCAGTAGAGTTTTTTAAAAAACTGATACTTTCACTTTAATAATAGGTATCACTGTGACTGCATGGCAACTTTTCACCTGATTCAACAAGCCCAGTCCCTGCTTTGTCATTTAGTGTTGCTGTGGGTAATTGTACATGTGCACTGCAACTCCATCCACAGCAAAAAAAAAATGTTAATTATAATGATAATTACCTTTATTTGCAATATTATTGTAACATTAAGCAATATTCCATGTTAAAAAAAGAAACATTGTCGAAAGAGTAAATAATTGTGCTGCTGGACGCCACCTTGTGGCATGATGAATATTACGTAGACATGCATTGTAAACCACAAGAAGTCAGGATTTAATTATTTGAAAACTTTTTGGGGTACTTTAAGTGCTGAAAAAAGTAAATATTTCACTTTGTCATGGGAACCATACTGCACAGTGTCAGACATTCCACCATTGCTGCTGCTGTTTCCATGGTGATAAATGTCACTGAGCAATTTAACAGGTATGACATGATGTGTAAAGGAAGCAAAAGCTGTTAAGAAAGAGGGCGTCAAGTTAAATTCATTCCAAATATAGCTAATAGGTAATGTTTTCCTGAATTATGAAAACAAAAGGAGACAATTATTCATTTTGTACCTCAGCACATACATATGCATATGTAACGTCGCAATTCAATATTACAAATTATAATATAACGGCCTGATTAAACAATTGAATGTTAAGTTTCAGCTTATGATGAATATAAAAAAATAACTTGTTGATTGTATCCTAGCTATACATATTTTGTACTGCTAATATGTAAAACTGTTTATAAGTCCCCCGTACACCTAGGCATTGTCTGGTGGTGTGTTAAGCACGTCCTTTATTACATGCAAATTTGGAGTGGAAAGTTATTAAAGGAAAAACAGTTTTGCACAAGGCATTGTCTTCCTGTTTCCTTGGTAAACAAGCATTGTCTGTCTCCCTCACTCTCTCTCACTTCAGTCAAGTCAAAATGCAGAAACAAACATTTCCTTCAAATGCTAACTTAAGCAAAAGAGAATATAAAAAGCAGAGTGAAGCTTTATATTATAACATAAGCACTTCCTCTCTTTTTGAAAGAAAGCTACAGTGAGCCCTGGGGTATGGCTTGCTTTACTAAGATACTATGCCAAAATTCCCATCTCCTCGGGAATCTGTTATGAGCCCATGACCTGTGATCCGCTGAAGACAGAGAAAGCGGCCCAGCGGGCATTCCTTGCCAATGAACTGGCAGGCAGGTTCCGCCCGTGTTCCACGCTCAGGCCCTCAGCACTCCAGGCCGATTCGAGCCAGAAGGTGTTCCAGGGCATCCAGCCTCTGGTTGGCCTCCTCGATGGCACTGTAAGTCTGCACATTGCTGGCGATGTGGAAGCGGATGTCGTCCACCAGCGGGATGGAGTCCGTCTCCTGCCGGGCCTCCACTGCTTCGGCATCCTCCTTGATCATCTCTGCGAATTCCTGCACCTCCACAAGCTGAAGCGGGAGCACGGAAGGAAAACCCCGTTACAAACTGCCCCCCCGTCATGCAACACCGATACGTCATTTCTGAACCATTACAACACTACATCCTGTTAATAAATAATACCGCATATGTAAACACATCCCCGGGAATTTTATTTGGAAAAGGCTTACACAAGACAAAACACCAGAACAAGTCCATTAGTCATTCACTGAAGATACCCATTGCTTTGGGACACACATTGCAAAATCTCTACACTTTACAAATATTTAAGTCAACTACAGAAAGAAGCATCTCCTGTTCTGAGTGTATAAATCTCACACTTGCTAAAGTGTCCTACAACAAACTTGTAATACAAAGAACATTTAAACATGGAAGTAGCCACCTTCTCTATGATCTTGGCCATAAACTCGGTGCTCTGATCCTCCAGTCGTGAAAGGCGAAAGAGCCTGGCTGTCTTCCAGATGTGAAGCACGCTGTCCTCGCTCAGCGTCTGGGCCAGCAGCTTCCCACACAGCCGCTTCAGTCCCGGCAGCAAGTACATGTCAGCCACGCAGAGAACCTCGTACACGTTATCCAGGGACAGCTGGCCACAATCACACAGCAAATATTTACTATGTGAAATATGCACAAATTCTTAACACAAAATGGCCCACAGGTACCATTTACCCTTCACCTCCACACAATAAAAATTGCAATACAAAAATACCTGAGGACAGTGTTCTGTATTTATGGGAAGAATGCAAAGAATCTTTGAGACTGCAGGACAGACTGATGCTCGAAATGTGCGACTGAATTTCTGGCTGCAGGACGTTGCAGGTCAAGCCATTAGCTCACGATCCCGTCCCTAAGGAATACAGGGCGAACGCTCACCTCCGTGTCATCGCTGTACATGTAGTAGAGCAGCCGGATGAAGATGTCAGGGGACAGGTTGTGCAGTGTGAGCACCGGGGTGCTGGGCTGGGCTTGCAGGGTCTCCCCTTCACTAAAGTGGTCGTCCAGCAAGGCCCGGAAGTAATCACTGCGCCCACAGAAAAATGCCTGTCACATTCGGACAAACGGGACCACACAGAAAGACAGTCACTGAAAGCACAGTTAAAGACATTCACAGACTCCACTAAAGGAGAGGGACCGACAAGATTCAGAACTGCCAGAAGCTAAACTACCTACCTTGTGACACAGGAAATTGTAACTCTCCACCCGGAAGCAAATGTCAGGGTAACTAGGGAAGTTGTCAGTTCTGTCAAAGGGGAGTTCACCATAGCCGACCTGAGTCCCACACAAGCACAAAAGTCACATTTTAAATCAGGACAAGACTAAGAAAACTGACAATAAGCTTCAAGGATTTTCAACTTCAACTACATTGTTAAGATGACCTGCTATTAGCTCTGATTTTACCACTGCATGCAACAGTGTGCACATTTTGCCAATGACTAAATAAATGCAAGATAAATTATGCAAGACGGAAAAGAAGATGATAATTGTGGCAGTAATGCTGAAGCTAGTACCCGCAGCTCTGCGGGAAGAGCACAATCTGCTAGAATGGCCAGGTCTTCTTGCAGCTGGCAGTTGTTCTCTGGCTCCAGACTCAAGACCTTCACGCACGTCCCAGGCTTGGAGGACACTAAGAACGACGACGCACAAAAATCAGCCATCAGCACAGCTAATATAATAGAGGTCATAGAACAAAAGCAGTTAAAGACAGAATGACTGTGACCAAGTCACATGTCTAGTCTTACCAAACTCATACACTTGTTTGCACTTGCTCTCCAACTCCTCAATGAGGTCATTGGTCTTGCACTGCTTGGCAAGCCGTTTGCAGTCTTCTACATAGCTAACATCAATGTCCAGCCGCCCTACAGAAACAGAACACACCAAGAGAAGGGCTTTGACTGGCTGCAGAACATGACTGAGTAATAAAACTCAGAAATATTGCATCACAAGGAGCAATTAGTGTAATTTTTAACAATGTATATAAAAATTGATTAGTTATGCCCTGAAACCCATTAGCCAGTCTGATACGGTCTATGGAAAACCGTATTAGCGGAAAGCTAATCTAAAGATACTCAAAATCTAAGTACCTTCTAACTTGAGTTTTGTTTGTGACAAGTACTGAATTTGAAAATCAGACCAGTCAGATTCTCAAATTTCACAGTGTCACGGTTATTTGTGGACAAATTTGCAAACCCTTTACTAACCTGTGTAAAAGTACTGCAAAATTGATCCAAACGCTGCAGGATTTATCTGAAAACAAATCCATTATGTATGTGAAGAAGTCTATCCTTAGGTAACACATACAGTCATTTGTTGTTTTCAACAAAATGCACCAGTTGAAAGTACTGTACAAGTGTTTCATAATATGTAGCTTAGACTGCCTAAACGGAAGAATTTGATTATAACAGGCTGGCTGAGTAACCATTCTGATATGTTAGAGGTAAGATTCATTTCCAATGACAAACATTAATAGCATGCGACATGCTGACTTTACCAAAAATCTAAAATAGTAGTCACATCCAATGTCCTGCCAAATTTACACTACACATTTGTTACTCAGATGACCTACACCACAAAGCTCTGAGGACTGGTCATACCAACGGGTGTTTGAGTGCAATGATATTCTTCCCCTTCCACTTGGTTTCGAACATTTCTGCAAAGTACTCTGAGCGAGCACTGAGAACACAGCGGTGAGCGTAGAAAGACTGGCCATGAACCAGGAACATCACATCACTGGAGTATCCCTGTTCTAGCAACCTGGACGAAACATTCAAAGAAAGATGACAAAACTGGAAAATCCTATTTGCAGAATCATATATGGACAGTCCCTCCACCCTGACAGATTTTGGGTTTTGCCGAGCAGGGTGTCCCCGAAAAAGTGCTGCGCCCTCTAAATCTGTCAGGGTATCCATGCGCCACTGGCTGAAATGGACAGGCCATCCAGCACGCCTGACCTCTGCAGGAACTGGTCGTAGTAATCGCGCCGCATGCACTTGGCCGTTATGCGCTTGTACTCCCTCAGCAGGCGGCGGATGGGATCGCTCAGGGCGCCGTAGAGGCACCGCTCACCGTCAAACGTGTTCGCCTCACACTTTGCTCCTGCAGCACAGTATAGCACACCCCACCGGCTCACATTCAGTGCATTTTCCATGACAAATTCATACAAAAAGCACACAAATTCAAGCGTGTTTTTTACAAGGTCAACTTCATACAGAGTTTCATAAGTTCCTATAATGCTCCTTTACGATGATAATAATGATTATTGTAAAGGTAAAGATAGTGTTGATTTAGTACTGTAAATCTTTGTCGCTACCTAATCAACCCAGTGTTAAATCTTTTAAAATAAAAATGTGTAAAAAGTTAACTTACAAAAAAAATCTATCTAAAGAAATGCCAGTGTTATCCAAGGAGGTTCCTATTAAAATATCCCACAATACGATTTTTTACGGTAACATGCCAGTTACCCAAATAAAACCACGTCCACTCAAAAGATGTTAAGCTGTTGCTTCATAAGCGGTAGCGTTTTTACCATTGGCCAGCAAGTACTGCACTAACTCTTCGTGGCCACACAGACATGCATAGTACCTGAGAGAAGGGAATAAAAAAAACTGAAATGCAGCAGTTCACATTGAACACTACGAAATAAGAGATCAGTGAATCTTAAGAAACCAACAATCTTAAAGCGTATAAATATTTAAACGTCCTGCAAAATGAATAAAACATACTCACAATGGAGTACTGTCCCATTTGTCACGAACGTTAAGTTCCACATCTCTCTGTTCAACTAGATACCTTGAAAGAAAATTTAGGCACCTTAGTTTAGTTTTCACAAAAATAAAAGCAATATCAGCTGCAGTTTAAAATAAAACAAGTAAACCTGCAACTGTAAATATTATATCCATGCCTTTTAATGTTCAATACATGTATATCGTGTAATTTTATAACAGTGTTCAAACTACATAACAGAAACACTAAAAACCGCAATTGCCTATAATAAGTGAAAATGTGCAAATATCACAAATCGCTATCTTAGTTTCCTACATAATTAAGAAACGTAATTTACGACATGTTAACCACTGGTTCAATAATTATAATAAACATTTAAGCTGTTCACATTTATAATAACAATATATAGTCGTAGTATTTCTGTTGTTGTTTGTTGTTGTTACTATCATTATGGCAAAACGTGGAAACAGCTATCAAGCAAGTAGTTTATCAACAACAGGAAATAGTCAACAAACATACCAGTACTACACATGTTAATATTGTTAGGTGTTTACTCGGACCTCAAACACGTGTGACGGCGTATCATCTAACTCTATCAGCTGCTTGTAAACTCCACAAAGTCAAGCACTATCTGACCAGAAAAACGCCGTTCGCTAATTTAACTTAGATAACAGAACAGTACGGCCCAAAACGCAGAAAAATACAGCTAGCCAGATCTCGACAGCCAAGCGACTGCTAGTTACATCAGTCGTGAGTATAGGAAAGTCTTCGGTAAAATACCAAACAACATAGTGCGTATCTCTACTTACCTCACTCTAGAAATGTCACCCTTCCTGCAGCTTGTAAACAAATCGTTGGCGTCCATTTGCACCGCGATCTGAGTTCTCTTAGCCTTTGATACATTGAAACGACCTGCCTATGTCACAGACACTGCGGCCAGCTGGCACCACGAAGCTATTGTTCTTGATCACAATAAGTTGGTAGCTCCCTGTGCTCCTTGTCTATAACTGACTACAGACAATTCCTGACTCAGGCAGAACAAATCCTTCCCCCAAACGTTTATCGGCCAAGATGACGTTTAAAGAAAAATAAGGAAGCAGTCGAAACGCGTCACAGCGACCCCTATGGTGTCGAGGAGGCATAGTCCTCCCTTGATTGAATTTCGGTTAAGCTGTATGTTCATAAGAGATTGGACTAATTTTTATTGTTTATAATATTGTTTACGCATTACTACATTTAGTTTAATATGAACGTATATAGTAAATATTCTGTTCATTATTATCCATATTCAAAGCCCTTGAAATACTCCTTTTCGTTTCCAGTGTTAGGGTATTTAAATTGATTACCACAATAATTTATCAAACAAACAAACAAACAAATAAATAAATAAATAGATAAATAAATAATAAACTCGTTTATGTCAGTAATGTGCTGTTTTGAACAGTTTGAAGTTATACCACTAAAAAATTCTAAATTAGTCTCTTTGCTGTCTCCTTTCGTATTTCATACTGATTACATTTTTAATAATCAATTCAAATTAATCTATATTTTCAACTTTAATCTGGTGCATTTCACTCCCACATACAAACTCTCAATTTAGTGGCTACCAGTCTTCCCCAGGATTGTGAGGAACAGTTTTTCCAGTATCAAAGGACCAGAAGGACCTAATAAAGAAGATGAAGAGGTCCTTTCGGCTTGGAGACGTGTGGAATGGGATGAAATCATGACGAGAAACCTTGATAAGGAAAGGAACACGGAGCCAACGATTTGAATCTGTTCTTCAGATTCAGATCTGAGGTACAACAGTAACAAGTCAGAAAAAACTTCATGGGGATCTGACAATCCTATTGATAGACCACAACCAGGGGCACCATGAAGGTATAATTATTACAATTCCATGGGCCCCTCTAAGCAGCACCCCTGACTGGGTCAGTACTAATATGCACCTATCCGTAATGAGTAAACCACAAAATATCTATCTGTAAGCCAAGCCCCCTGCAACACCACTGCACGAGCCAGTTCACCTAGCTGCAACTCTACAACAGGAAACTGAAGTATTCAGAGAAAAACTATAAGAAGAACATGCACACACATAGAAGCAAGGCAGGATTCAAACCCACAACCCTGACTACAGTATTACCCATAATGCCAAGGGTGGGCAAATTCTTTTACTAAATTTAAAATTCTTTTTCATTGTATTTTTAAGAGCAGCATAATATAAATTTACTCTCCAGCTTATATGTACTTTCTAATAAGTATCGTGATGAGGAAAAATGAATACAGTGTAATTATTAATAAATGCATAATCTGACAATGAAATTGTGTGCAGTGTCTGTGTCACTTAGTTTTACAGTTATTAGTCCTTTTATTCTACACTTTGTACTGTGACCGGACTCAGGGCACGTATTAATAAATACGTATTTTGAAATATTAAAAAAATGAAAAAGCAGGTGATTGTGTCATACCCTGGCCGTTAAAGCCTCATGTGCCACGCCCCCTCGAGTCTCTTCCCTGATGGATCCAGCTGTCGTCAATTGTGATCATCTGTTTTTGGTTTCGTTTGTCAGCTTTCAGTATTTAGTCCGTGTCCCTGCACTCAGTGTCAGATCAGTCATTTTGGCGTATTGTGGAGTTACGTGGCGTCTTCCCTGTCTGTGGCTAATAAACACCGTATTCACTGGAAATTCCTGTCTTCGAGTCATGCCTTCCTCGCGCCGCAAGCGCCCAGGCACCGCTCCGCGATCGAGCCGTGACAGATTGCTGCACAATACATTTATGCCATCTAGCAACCTAGATATATATACACACGTAGACAAATTTGATGGTACCCTTCCCCAAGAAACAAACAAAAAAACACAACTATCTCTGAAATAACATGAACATGAAAGTTTAATGGCATCCCTTATTGTTTATTCCATATTTCACACAAATCAGACTTTGCTTTTGATTATTGATTCAGCTGAATATTTAATATAATTAAACAAATGATAATGACATTGACAAAAAAAGATGCCACCCTTAATTTAATATTTTGTGGCAGCACCTTTTGCAGCAATCACTGTCAGCAAGCAATCTCTGTACTTCACAATGAAACATGCATTTGCCAACAGGAGTTTGGTCCGCTCTTCAGGAGCAAACTACTCTACTTTCAGGTTTGAAGGGAGGCATCTCCACACTCTAATTTTCAGATCATTCCATAAACGTTCAGTAGGACTACGGCGTGAGCTCATGGAGGGCCATTTAAGAATAGTCCAATGCTTTTTTTCTCAGTCATTCTTTTAGCTGTATGTTTTGGGTCATTATCCTGTTGGAGTACCCATGACCTGCGACTGATGCTGAGCTTTCTGACTTGGGGAAGACATCCGGTGACTTATAATGAATAGATAATTTAATAAAGATTTTGTAACTGGGGTGCACCAATCAGTTACAGTAGGGATGTCATACTTTCTGATAGCTGCCATCAGATTTTGTGACCCCATAAAATTCCAACGAAAAGCAATGACCCAGCAGTCAGAAAGACTTCAGGGGATTTAACGTCAATAGGAATTCTGTAAATTATTCATTACTTAGATGTATAGGTCAGCTCTGGCAAAGGGTGACTTTTTCTGACAACTGATGTCAGATTTTGTGACCCCAGTGTGACGTGTGAGACAGCAACAATACATCATTCAGAACGTGTTGACTTTTCACCGTATTTACACACTTCTAGTGTCTTCACATTCCTGATTGTAAGTAACGCACCAAAGTACACGGCATCATACATCACAAAACTGAACAAAATAAACAGTAGTGTCAGAAAGCAAGATAACAATATTGAAAAATAACTATCGTGTCGTTTTAAAACATTTTTATAATCTGCATTTACGTATATGTATAAGGATTTACATACATAGGCCTACATGAATATATCCTTTGCTGATAGTTCTATTTAGCTTGCATGAATCCCCTTTGAAATAAATAAGAAATAAAAGCGAGCAATCGTGTATGTATTATCGCAGCATCGGCTGTTTTGCACCTAAGAAATACCCATTCCTTTAGCCACCTATATAATTTTGCGAATGCTGATTTTAAAGGAACATGCAGAAGAGTTGGTTCCAGCCATGGCCCCTGAGACAACACTAAGATGTATAAATAAGAGCATGCAGCAGAAAGTAAACACTACAGCCTTGGAAAAAGTTAAAATAATTACGGAAGTAAAATACGCAGATGGCTCGTACACGTGAATAGGGACCTAGCTTTAATTCCCAATACTGTAATATGTAAAACAGCGCCCCCTAGAGTCAGATATTACGACGGTCACAAAATGTGAACAGGTGTTGTTTCGTATTTAAGAAACTGGTTCAGTAACTGTGTAATTAGTACCGTACGAAGTTCGCACTGTTTATTGATGT
>JAODUD010000107.1:9816835-9836996 GCA_026784285.1 Stomatorhinus walkeri
CATTAGCATTTTCCCTATAGAAATGAATGAGCGGTCCCCATAAGGATATGTTTACCCTACATGTGTGTGTGTGTGTGCGCACGCAATAACCATATATATTCCTGTAAAAGGAGAATCAGTCATTTTATGAAATATGCTGGATTTTCAAATTGCCTATTTTGATGATCTTCATTTGCCCAGGTGGGCAGACAACCATCATTTTCATATTTTCACCATGTGCCCTTAAATATCTGAAGATGATCTGACAAAAACCTGGAATTGTTGCTGAACTTCCTTCTGGAGTTACGGTGTTTTTAAAGAATGAGCTGTCATGTTCTTGTTGCCATATAAACTCAGCCAAATACATAGGTCACAGTTTCAGATCTGATACAGCCTTATTTCAGTAAGAGGATACATATACACATCCATCCATCCATTTTCCATACCCACTTATCCTACTGGGTCACAGGAGGTCCGGAGCCTACCCGGAATCAACGGGCACGAGGCAGGGAACGACCCTGGACAGGGGGCCAGCCCATCGCAGGGCACACTCACACACACGGACAATTTAGTAACTCCAATCAGCCTCAGCATGTCTTTGGACTGTGGGGGGAAACCAGAGTACCTGGAAGAAACCTCACGACTGCACAGGAAGAACATGCAAACTCCACACACAGGTGACCCAGGCGGAGACTGGAACCCAGGTCCGAGAGGTGTGAGGCAACAGTGCTAACCACTGCACCACCGTGCCACCCCTACATACACACACTAACATCTATTTATATGAATCGATATATGTCTAGGAACGGGGCTGTGAAAAGACCCTTTGAGGGGCAAAAAGGGGTAGATGCTTAAAGAAAATTGCTGCGAAAATGTTATTAAACCAAAGACATGTAGCATTATTAGTCGTTATTGATACATTTGTTTGTATTAAAAATGTAAGCATACAGTCTTGAATTTCTCACAGTTGAATCGTCGTTCTTTGATTTGTCCCATTTCTTGTGTGGTCAGTCTTTAACAGGTAACACATTTTCAGAATTATTTGTAACCACATCCGTGGGAGAAGATCTGTAAACGCTTCAGCAAATTTAAAGTAGAATAACCGAACCCTTGCTGTTGCAATATATAAATACAAATAAGTCTGTTATCTGAAATTTGAAAACGGCCTCATTAGGGTAGATTAAAGGATATACGATTCAACAGAAATGCCTTTGAAGAATTCGTGCTATTTTTCAGCAAAACTTCCACACAATTAATGTACTGCAAAGTTTTCAAATCATTTAGAAGTAAAAAAAAATCTTAGTTTACATAATGAAATGATTTACAAAAGATTTATCCTAACTGTAAATTCCACGAACTTTTACACGATTGCATTCGCACCAAATACCAGTACGAACAAAATACTAATCACTGTTTATTGGAAATAATAGCGGATAATTTAATGAGATGGTTATAATCTAAAATTTGCTCCCTGTTTATGCACCTTTTTAATCATTTAAATGCCAGATTTTACGTAATGTAAAGTAATTGTGATTTAACTTGGAGGTTGAGAAAACCTCTATACACATACATAACTAAACTAGAATACTAAAATGTTAATATTATTGGTACTGAATCTCACGGAGTAACTCGCATACAAATTGCAAACATAGAGATGCCAGGATCCTGTAATAAAAGCTAGACACCTGTCGTCCTAAATATCATAGGGCCACTATGGCTGCACCCTTCCAAACTAACCAGTTGTTCACGAGCAGTTCTTCGTTGCACCTCCATCAAGTACGTCGCAAACTTCAATAAAACAGCACAATTGAGCAACAATTCACGTAGGTGTCCTAATACTTTGCATAAAACAGCTGTTGTGGCAGGAAAACTAGCCACCCACGTTTAAAATCGTAGTAATGGCCGCTAATACCTTAGCGTTTAAGGCAGATCTACAGCTGATGCTTACCAGTTCCCAGAGCCAACAATGCAGATCTTCTTTGGGGGTCCATGGTGTAAGATTATCCCACACTAGAGCAACCGGACCTTAGACAAAGTTCGCACCAGGTCTATCACATCTCCAGCGACTCTTACTGGTTTGTCAGATGGGGGAGCAGCCTGCCAGACATGCCTGTGTCTCTATTACAGCTCGCGGGTTTCAGGGAGTAAGACGCGACCCTGAGGAACGAAGTTAATAGACAGCTGACTTTTTCTAATACACGCAGATATCCCCTTTATTTGTATGCCCACTATCTCAAGTTCCGGAAAATCTTACTATAAAATACTTTTTTTGTTTTAGTCGCCACGAATACTGAAAATAGGCAACGTATAAATTAGGCTTTGCACTTACTTTATTTTTTTTTTAATTCCTGATAGCGTTAACTTTAATAGTCATTTTAACATCTTATTGCAGGCTCTTCCTTCTCGACTTCGTTTTAGTCCAGGAGGGACGGAGGTAATGCATTTCACTGCATAAACGGGCATGTGACAAAAAACGATTTTCAATCTAACGCAAACATCTTTTTAAAAGTCTACTGCAGCAACTGTATTCATGTTATTCTTCAGTCATACCCATATAAGCTCCATAAACCATGTAGCAGGGGCACACATTCAGTGAGAGGTTATAATTGAAAGTGACAAATCTTGCTGTTTTAGCCATTGCAGCTAAATGTTTGTATGTTAGTGTTTCATCGCCTAGATTCTTTCCTAAAGCAAATTCCATTTCTTAGTTGTTACATACCTTTTTCTCATATGGCTAGATTCTTTAAGTAAAGAACCTCCATCCACTCCAAAATTACAGAAAATGCAACTGATAAATGTAAACGGCTCGGAACCATTTATTTCTAACAAAATAAAAAGTTAATCAATAATGAAGTCTTTATTTAAACAAAAACAATTTGGTCAAACACAACAAAAGCAAACATTTTCATGTAGTTGTTTAGTAATATGGGATAGAATCCTTAATTTCTACTATAATAAAATAACCCATGGGAGCACTACTCAGACAAAAAAGGAAAAGATGTATAGAATGTGACTACAATTATTAAAATTTACCATAAGACTATACAAGCTTTTCACTAATGTTAGATCTAATTCAACTGTTTTGCGGCTTTCCATATTTAAAAATTATAATTTAACACTCTAATGCTTGAAATACAATGGAGTGTTGATCAGAAAGACTGTCAAGAAAACACTCCAAAATTCAATGAATGGGCAGAGAAAAAGTTTAAGTCCCTTTGTGTGAGGAAATAGCACAGACAAAAACATCGAGCCGCGAGCCCCCCCACTCCGCTACGACAGACCTTTGCACAGACCCGTAATGCACACAACCCTAATAATGTGGCTCACTAACTTGCCTAAACACCACAGCAGATATAAAAATGAAAGCCATGACGTCATGCCCTTTTGTTCATTATGACCACTCACCTTTAATACACTGGAGTGTTATTTTACACTAAAAACTAACACTGGATCTCCAACCAACTAAATGGACCCGAAATGTCTCTAAACTATTAGGGTGCCCTGGAGATATAACACCAAAGCTGAGACAGACAGTAAGTCTATGCAAACTAATTATACAGAGCAAAATAACATTTCAGGAACACTAAATAAGGAGTGCTAAAATGCTAACCGAATGTAGCATCGTTGTGTTAGCAAGTAGCTCCATAAATAGATTCATAAGAGGGTAAAACAAGGAATGTGAAAGTGTTTTCCTTTGCTGAAATGGCAGGTCTTGTACTAGGTCTTCCTATACACTCAAAGGCCTTTTCTTTGGCAGCTGTGACAGATGGGATAAAGAGATGAGTTACATTATCCAGAATGGTCATTTTTCCACAGCTGACTATAGGAAATAATGACAAAATATGCCTGTGTATTTATTTTTGAGAAAAGGCCAGTTTTGAGGTTGTAACAGATCCGTTTGGGCCTTGTCTCCAGGTCTACATCTCCTTCCCAGTATAACTGCAAACTTCAAGTGTTTCTAATTCCAAGTGCTTGTTCTAGCTCCTGCCTCCTCTGTTGCACCTAGAAAAAAACAGAACGGTATTTAACCAAAAACACCATTCACAATCATCTTCAGACTTCAGTACGTCACAATAAAGGTGAATCCTTCATTAAGCAACAAGCTTAAAACTTGCGTAACAGGTGCATAACAGAATTTGGTACAATTAAAGCGGAAAGACTGCGCCAAGAAAAGTTAAAAAAAGAAGCAGCATTATGCAGACGTGCGGTAAACAATCAGAAAGGAAGCGGGACTCACCTTGGAGTAGAAATAGCGGCACACTGCCTCTTGGGCCCACGGCTGGAAGTAAAACTCTGCCATGCGCTCCTCCTCAGGATTTCCAACAACGTCGGTCATAGTCTGCAGACGAGAGAGGTGCGGTCCATATTTAGGTGCCCTCGCCCAGCTCTTGAGAATGCAAATATCCCCCCATTCCATCATTTACCCCGAAAGACCAGCATAAGGCGAATTCCCCAATGGAGAAAGGTATGAAAGAAAAAAAAAACATTTTCAAAACTGTCCAATATCATACGTGTCAAAGAGACATGGACTGCACATTATTTACTCCAGGTGAGTTGCCAGGGCACAAAAGCTTGTTACAGAATCTATTCTGTGCTGTTTTTGTGCACTGCTGCTATTTAGGGAGAAGATGAAGGCCTGGCCTCTGGAGGATGTCCGGCATGCAAGGCAAGCCTCAGCCAAGCCAAACCTCGTCCCTTCTGAGATGAGACTGTCCCCTCAGCTAACCCATGTAACCTTTGGCATACAGAAGCATTTGATGACTGTGGATGATGCTTTTGAACTTCATATTTATTTCATATTCTTTTATATACAAGATAAATGGGTTAACAGCAATGTTAACACCAATGGTAAATACTGCTCAAAAACTGAGACACTGTTCAGCTACTTGTTTGATTTATCGCATTTTTGAATACATGCTTTGTAGACAGCTTTGGGCCAAAGTTCTAAAGAGAATCATAGAGATGCTGACTTTATTCTTCAGAGGCTCCCTAACTTCCTCTCCTTACTGAGACAGGGATGGTCAGGAGTTTCCACATGAGGCAGGGTCACATTAACTACACAGCATGGCCCGTCTAGGTGTGTGCGCTTGACTTAAGTACCTTCATTTTTCTTCATTAGTCTTAGAAAAACACACCACCTAGCAAGAATCCTTAATCTGTAAAATCTATGAAAGAATATGGCCTACAGGTTCACACTGCACACAGTCACTGCAGTAAAGACAGCCTACCTTCAAGTCCCTGCACTGTGACTGCAGCCAATCGTTGATGAAGCCCTGGGGATCCCGGGCAAAGCTCAGCATAAACTCCCTCTGTGTCTTCAGATGACTGATGGTTTCAATTGTCTCATGGATCTGAGGGCCAACATTACAGAAATCATGAATTTCACATGACTGGCAAGAATTGGGCAGCGGTGGCTTATTGGTTAGGGAAGCGCACTTGTAATCGAAAGATTGCAGGTTAGAATCCCTGACCAGCAAGGTACCACTGAGGTACCCTGAGCAAGGTACCATCCTTAAACACTGTTCCCCAGGAACAGAATTAGCTGCCCCCTGCTATGTCACGACGTCACATATGGGTTAAATGCAGAGGACACATTGCGTTGTTGTGCACTGAGTGTTCTGGTGTGTCAACAATGACAATCACTAAATTCTTATAAATTCTAATTCTGTTCAAAAACCAGTGGCGAATTTTAATTGCAGTAGCAGCTGCTAACCACCGGGTGTCAGCCTTCGGCGTTCTAGTCAAAACACCAATAAAAGCAATTACGAGTAGATTGACAGAACATCTCAGCCACACAACATTATAGATTTATCAGTGGATGTCAAGTTCAACACCGCACACCTTATGGTCCAAGCCAGCTATCTCCTGCTGGCTGGCTGTAGACAGCAGGAAGGAGTTCATTTGCGTTTTCAAAGTGTCGTCAACCTCCACATCAATGTCATAGCAAGCGGTTTTCTTCTGGTCATTGGGGTCAACACTAGAACAGAAAAACACATACTCATCCAAGGGCAACAGATGTGACACTAAGCCTTAAAGAAGTGCCAAAACAGTAGCCCCAATGTATGTGGAAGTGGAGGAAATCGGCTATCGAGGTCTTGGACTGTCACCTGATGACATGGTTGATGATGATTGGCTCAGGGGGCATCAGCAAGGCGTGCAGACGCTGGGGAATCTCGGAGAACTTCATCCGCTGAGTTTCAAATATCTTAAATTATAAGCATATTAGTCCTCCCTCAGAGACTTGGCCGGGGTATCAGAAGTTTTCTGGGTAAAGTGGGTCACGCACACACGCGCACACACACCTGCTGAAGGTACTTGTCACAGTTGATGAACTCGCGCTCATGGGGATCCTGCAGCTTGTGGGTCTTCACATACTGCCAGAGGGCCTGGATGATCACTGGCCGAGTCTGGGTGTGGATCCCCAGCATGCGAGCCAAGCGGGGGTCCAGCTTAAACTGAGGCGGCTAAGCATCGTGGGAAACAGAGGAAGACGGACTCGAAAGATCCCACCAGTGGCAGTCATTTAAATACCCGCCTTTGAAGGGACATGTGAAGCTCACTGCCAGGTATTTTTCACAGACAATCAGGCAAGAACAAAAACACAAACCATACATCTACCTTAGTTTGACCACAGCTCATAAAAGTGCTCTAACAGTACATCGCACACTGTTCAGATACATAATTTTTGGTTTGGAAGGCACAATGAAACAGTTCTTGACAAGGGTAGAACCTAAATTCACATGGATAGCATTATGCTAATTATGGCGATAAGTTGGTTACGGCTAATGCTGGCTACAGTAAATCGTAACTGGCAGCCTGGGAATATTTCAGCTTCCCTAAAGGCCACAGGGAGTCTAATTGCAGAAGCTGTTTCTTCCTTGCTCTGGTTTATTAGGAAATTACAAAAAGAAAGAAAGAAAAAAAAAAAAAAAATCAAACAAGCACATCATAAGTTTTGTCATTGAAACAAATCAACGTCAGACATTGGTGTACAATCGTTCCTAATTATATTTAAGTTTTTGGTTGGGTTTAAAATTTCCTCTACAGTACTGAAATTGCACCAAACTGTGAAACCGAAACAGAGTTTTGAAACGAGCCGTGAGTTTTACGTACCATTACAGCCCTGCTTGATGCTTACTGGGATGTGACACACATTTAAACGACTCGCGGTGTTTTCTCACCTGGTAGTCAAGCATGAGCAGCACAGTGCAGCGAACGCCGACGTCACCTGGCCTCTTCACCTGAAAGCCATCAGTCTCCTGGGTGGTGGCAGTCCTGTGCCACTGGGGAGGGGGGAATCAGAGTACGCAGCTGAGCACATCGTGTGCCAGGCCCTCAAACTGCATCCTGAACAGCTGTGGCCAGACTGACCAAACACTGCTTTCTGAAGCACTTCTCAGATCTCAATGCGCCTCAGAAATCTCCTGTACTTTCTGGAGTAAATCTTGAGTAAAGCCAATGGCCACCGTTTAGGTCTACTACTAACATAAGATACACTGTAACCGCGACGTTTAGCTTTTCTTTCGAGGCACCAACCCCCACTGAGACTAAAACTCAAAATTTTTGTCCACGTCCTTCTTCCATAATTTCTTGTCCATGTACAGGGTCATGCTGAGGCTGGGGCCTATCACAGGAAGCACGGCACATGAGACTGGGGGCACCAGGGGTGGGACACTCACCCGCAATATCACACTACGGACACTAATTCACCATCCACATCCACCAGGAGCATGAGAGAAAATCAAAGAACCAGGAGAAGATTCACAATGAACACGATGGAGATCTCCATCCAAACTCCATAGAGTGTGTGCTGGAGCCACCACACCCAATGTCACATACCTCCACAAGATGGTTGTCAGGGCCATACAAGTCTTTGTCCAGCTCTATAACAAGCGACTTAAAGAACGAGGAGAATTTTCTCTTCTGTTTCGTGGCTTCATATTTTGACACAGCAGTCTAAATGAAAGATCACATCGTTACTGAAGAAGCAACTTAAATACAATGCAGGTTTTACAAAAATAAAAATACCAGTAATATAACAATTGTATATGACATTTTATGTGTGATAGAAAACGTCACTATACACATGCTCACCTAACCAGTGGCCTGTACTATGAAGCAGGGTAACTTGTTGGATTTAAGGTACCGCCGTTTAAATTAATATTTGTTCACTTACATTTTGCCCAGACCACCTTAAATCCAACAAGTTACCCCAATAAGCCATTAACCCCACTTTATAGTGCAGGTCCCAGAACTCAATGAAAAAGTATTTTGCTTGTAGACAATTACAGCTTGATGAAGTTTCAAGAACTGAAGCACACGAGGGGGGCGACGCATAAATAAGAAAAGTCTTGCACATTTCCCCAAACAAAACGTGATTAAATCGGACTGCAGGTGGAGTGAAAGGCCAGAGCCTTTCATTGTGCACTGACATCCTCCAGCAGCCGCCCCTCTACACGGAGCTCCCACGAAGCTACCGCTCCTTCCCCGTCCTCTGCGTCAGGCTTCGCTGGATTAAAAGTGTTCGATATAAAAATACGAAGCTTCCGTTTTTGCTAGAGGAAAAAAAAATCATAATGAAAAAAGATCGATTAACAGGATGATTAATCGCTGACAGATATGGATGGATGTAACAGCTGGGACTTGATAGCCTTGTGGCTTTTACCTTGATCGGCCTCTTCAGGGCCTCCTGAATGTCTAGTCTCTTGCGCATTATTGTTTGGTCGAGTTTTCTCTCAAACGCCAGCAGGTCCATATAAGCCTGTGACTCTGGGACAAGCTCTCTGATCTGCGGAGGGTGAAGAGTGGCTTCAGTTAGATGCAACAAATGTCAGCAGTTCGCTTAAGGGTTTTAAAGTGCATTTGGGAATTTCAAAGTAAACTCAGGCTGCAGTAGGGGGGCTTCAAGCAGAAGAATGTGGAGCTGCACACTTTACCACCAGTGTGCCCCAGAAAGACAAACTCCAAGCCAAACTTGTGTTATTACCTGTAGAGGCAGGACACTGAGCCTCACAGGCAAACAGGCAGAAGGCGGAGGAGCGTCCATTATCAGCCTTTTTCACTACAGCAAACACTTACGGGTTGCTTCCTTTCACCTTCCTACTATTTCAATACCCAGTCATAAATTGAGGTTAAGTACACTGCTTATGTACGACTGCTAGAGCAAGACATCAGCAACAATGAGGGATCTGAATATACAGTGTTTTTACATCAAGGTCAATAGCCAGGCAGCAGACTCACCCTCTGAGGTAGAATTTTGTCAGCAATCTTCTTCTTCTTAGTGCTGTGGATACAATAGTTATTCAGAATGTTTCTTAACTGAATAATGCAGATTAGAAGAGCTACTGTGACTTGTCATTATACATACATCTACACAAGTCCCTTTAATAGTTAATAGTCCTTACTGTTGATTGCGGTTCTGCACAGCCTGCTGTTGAACTTGCTGTATCTGCTGAGGAGCTGGTCTTTTCCGGGTCGGGTCCATTAAAGGCATACCTGGCCGGGTCATAGGGTTGGCACCATAAGCCGGCGGGCCCATAGGCGGGCCCTGTGGTGTCATTCTGCTCCCAGGAGGCATACCAGGTCTCTGTTAGGAGGAGGGAGAAGTTACTGCAAAATGAAACGCCACGGAAACCAAAATAATTATTTTTCATCGATAGCGACACGTGAAAAGCTGGTTACTTTAAATAAACGAGTCAAATGTAGACTACATGTACAACATCATCATTAAACACAGAGTGGCAAACGGTCTTAACATTTTCAATAGTTGGTGTCCAACTTCACTAATTACTAAGACAGAAAAAGAGTTGGTTCGGTACTTCCATGTTTTATTCAATAGCACTTTGCAGCCAACTTTGCACAAACGAACTGCAAAGATTTAAGTTGTTCTTAGTTACTGATAATTACAAAAAAGAAAACGGCTGATGTAAAAGGCACATGGTTATAATATATATAACTAAAGTCATAACGCCATGCAATCGGGCTGAAACCCTATTTTCTAACTGGATATCCTTTGTTCCCAAAGCTGCATTATACCATTGTACGTCCTACCGGATAGCCGGGCCCAGGCATAGGAGAACGGTATAGGTGGTTCTGCGGCCCGGATGATGGTCCCATCCTGCCAGAGGGTGTTCCTGGAGCTATTCCTGGCGGCCCGCCACTATTTTGAGGCCCAGGATTCATCCCTCCTCCACCTACTCCCGCTGCGGAGCCTGCTTGAAATCCACCCCGAGCCGCCATCTTCTGCCATTCAAGTCAATCGCCGGCAACTATAACCGGCGGATACGGATCTCGCGATATCCGGGACAGGGATCCGAGATTTCCGGAGGAGGGCCGATCTCAGCGAGATCTCAGGAGTAGTGGACGCGAGGGATGGGCGCCGCTAGTCGTATCCAGTTCAATCCCAGTGCAGCATTGCAAGCATTTTAGGTGCTACTGCTAGGGATAACGATTCTAATGAGCTGTATTTTTTTCTGACAATAAGATTTTAAAAAATATGGTAATAATAATAATTGTTTGAAAACGGTGATTAGTAATCTGGAAAAGTTATGGCATAGTTTATAAAAATTAGTCACAATTACATAAATTGGAAAATAGATTGATTTAGATTCAACTTAATCGTCAATGGCCGAAGTGTATCATGCAATAGTGCTGGAAATGTAGATATACAGTGTATAATGAGCATATAGGCCTACAACACCTCTGATTGTAATACGGATGTTCTAGATTTGTTTCGATAAATAGAAGATCTATGATTATATTGAATTTTAAAACAAAAAGATTGTACTACCAGAAATATTCATATTGCTGGAAATTGCTGGTATTCTTGCATTACAGAGGGTATTTTGTTGTGGATAAGTAGACAACTGTAAGCACAGAATGTTGGTGTTGCCATGACTATTTCAGAAAATGGTGCTCAAAACATGTCAGCAATACATTATAAGCATCAGCTCACCAGGTTAATACACAATTTTAATCTCGGGAAACAAGCTAAATAGGGTTACGTTGGACTGAAATTAGCAATCAGAAAATGTTTAGGACTACAATGTTATGGATATTTTAATATTTGCTATAAAATTTATAGTAATGACTAATGTATAATCAGGTCTGAAATTATTTGGGAGTGGGACAGTCTAGAGTTTGCTTCTAGAAAAATGTTGGACAGTAGCCAACACTGACACACAACTAGGAGCAAGGGCATAACTTTGGGTTGGGGGGGCGGGGGGGGGTTGAGGTCTCCACCCATTTAGGGGGTCCAGGGGGTAGTATTGGCTGGTTTTGATTATTATGCCCATGGTCAGGAGACATCAAGGGAGTGGGAACAGCGCAGTGCATTATATTTTAATTCAGTGCTCTTTATCCCTAAAGAGAGATCAAACTGCGTAGGGGTTGTGGAACTGGGTACTTTATCAGTCAGCAGTTCCGGCACTTTCCAGTGTTCTGTACTGTTCTCATTGCCTACCTTGTGACTTTAGTATTATTATATACCTTTTCCAAAGACAGATGAAAAAAACATTCAGCACTTTCCAAGCAGAGAGACAAGGACTTTGTAGTTTATTATTAATAACAATATTGTATAAGCAAGCATCTTTATGGAGGATAATGCACAATCCATATTACAGAATACAACAAAATCTGTACTGAAAATGGCATAAAATGACATTTGACAAAAATGTGAAAAATTATACAGTGTGTGTCAAAAAGGCAACTATAACTCTTAATCATTTGTGTGGAAACCCCTCCCCCCCAAAATTTTTTAATAAAAATAAGAACTAAATATATAATACATATGTGACTTATGAACTCCACGTGGAGGTCTCACGGCTGAATAGCACTTTTTATTCTGCTAACCCAAAAAACGCTGCCATTTAGATAGGCTGATATAATACAACCAACATTAATACATACATATTATGCAAAAAAGTCCAATTTAAACTCAAGTAATTGCAGCTAGTAACTGCAGCTAGTACCAGTTAATAACAGAGAATGCAACCCAACAGAAAGTGTGACGGCATTTCCCTTTTATTATGTATCATGTGCTTCAAGATATTTGATTCAACAAAGTAACACCATTGTGTTTTCTTATAATACTAAGTTGGCATCCACTGTTTCTTGACTGTTATTCAGCTTTCCACTAATCGCTATTAATGTTTCCCATATGATTTATATTGGTTCTCTAAAGTAATTTAATCGTCATAAAAGTAATAATCCGTTAGTTGTGTACAGTGTGCTATTTCTGCACAGAAAGACACAGGTGGTGCCCATATGTTTTTGTAACATTATACTTTGTCCCTTTTCACTGACATGCTGACATTTCCTTAAAAATGTTAACAAAAACTTTTAGGCTGAATTCAGTCAAAATAAGTAGAAACTATTATAAAAATTTTAACATTCATTTATATATAGCTGGACACAAAATCTTTCAGACAAAACATGGCATATGTATATTGATTTACACTGATGCTCTTTTCAAATGCACACACATATTTGTAATTAAACATAGTCAAGGGGCAAAAACAAGATAATCATAGTATATGTATGCAAATACATATGCAGATTTCTTTTGGGCCCAACTAATTATTTTTATCTGTTCTCACACAGATTCATTTCATAAATCTGTCTCTCTCTCCATTCTAAACTCTTGTTTCTGGATCTCTTCCGGAGTACATAACTGCTTAGTATATACTTGGTACCTACACAGAGATTTGATAGATATTTACATTAGTAAGCATACTCCACCAAAGTGTTCTGAGAGAAACATGCATCAGTGGAATGGCATCCAGGTAAGCATCTGTGTATTCCAGTGTGTACTTTACTCTGCATATTCAAGTGCTAATGTTGCAAATTCTTAAAACACATTCATGGAAGCAGCAAAGTATGGAATTAAATGGCTTGCAACATACAGTACCACCCCCAAGACTAGTAGTAGTCAGTAGCAGTAATTATCATATACTCAGTGATAGTTACTGACGTGACGCTTCACATCATCCAGGCTGAGCACCGCCCCCCGTTCACTGTCGCTGCTCTGCTCTTGCTTCTTCTGGGAGTGGAAGCACAGCTTGTGCTTCACCACCTGCAGGAGAACGAGCCAGCCTCATTACAAACTTAACGAAGACCTCCTTCGTGATTCTCCACTAGAGACAAATCGAATTGATCTACCTCATACAGATAGTCGAATAGCTCCAAAATCGTAAGAATGCTGGCACCTATAAACAGACCCATCTGTCCTCCAATGTCACCTGTGACAGAAATAGATGTTCAGAAATAGATAGCCACTATAGGCATACAAAAAAAAAACCTGCTATGCAGAGCACAGAGGCAAGAAACAAGTGTAAGATCGAAACTTTAACAAACTGTTAATGAAAAAGAATCTGGTGACATTTGGTTATTATTAGCAATGAAGTAGCAAACGTACCTAGCAGTCCTGCTACTTCATAGGCTTTCTTCTGTTCTATGGTCTCATAGTTCAAGGCTTCAAAGAAGATATCCAGCACCAGCATATTATCACTGTGGGTGGGAGAGAGAGCATGTTCAACACTGAAGTGTATCTCAGCCTAACTGGAGGGGGAACAGCAGGATCACGATGGCGCTTCACTCAGGATAAGGCTTCGCTGTCGTGCTCCACTTTCCCCTGCGAATTCCCCAAATGTGGGAATCTTCACTGCATAATTTCTGGTAATGGGGAACAGCATTCACACTCTCTCCTGTTTTTGTCATTTGGCTCAAATCCCAGAGTAGGCCCAGTGTTTTCACTGTTAGGCCCCTGAGCAACGCCCTGAAACCCCGGTTCCTCCAGGGATTGTCCAACCCTGCTCTCTCAAAAATGTGTCAGTTCAATGGCCAAATAAATGAAATGTAATCAAATGTAAACGAGAAATGGTCTGAAGTGTAAGTGGACCACCTATATGCAATTTTTATATTTGTCCTCTAGATGTTTCCTTTGTTAGCCACCTAATGGATATAATATAATGCTGCTGTAATAGATGATTTGCCCTTTTAATCGTTACTGAAATCTAGGAGGTTGGCAGCTGGTTTCCATGTGACTGCAAGACAGCACTGAAAACTAAAGATTATTTATTTATAGTCATAACTTACAAAGCATATTACAACAACTTCTTATTTTATTTTCCAATAATTCACTCAGTAAGCAGTTAAAGAATTTTAAACGTATTTATAATTTCCATTTGCTTGTGTAAAAATTGCTTCGAAATTGAACAAAATTGCTCTCGTTCATATGATAAATTTCCAAAATAGCAGACGGCATGACAAAACTGCTAATCACTGTATGGATATATATGCCGTGTAAAGCAGTATATGTATGAGGAGACTCACGCAATATATTGCTGCGACCTGTTAAACTTCTTAGCCAGGTACTTGGCAGAGGCCTTGCTGGGGATCTTCACAAATGACAGCTCCTTATTGTAGCGTGTAGTGTTGCACGGTGTCTCACATACACAATAGTCATTGTCCCTTTCTAGCAGGAAGTCTGTACACAGGAACAGGAAGACAGATTTGGGATGAGGACAGACCAAAGTAATTATATGACAGGAGCAGGAACACCAGATGCCCTGAGTGAACACAGGTCCACTGCCTCTTATTGAGAGCTCCTGGTTTGTCAGCGGTTGACGTCCATGTTACTCTACCCAAAAATGTTCTGATATTAACTTTAAAAAATGCTCATATTACTGTTCAGCTGAACTTGAAAATAGGATCTTGTGTTTCTCCATGCCTACTGGGTTACACAAATGAGTAAAAGTGCACTGGTCCTCACCTAGAGCTGGATCAGCACACTCCCTGTACAGCTCTGGGCTGCAGTAGGGGGCGTCGCCTGGAGCAGAACAGGGACCACATGGTTCTACTTAAAATTAAGCTAACAATAAAACAGTTCAAAGAATGGTTCACGTTAATAAAGTAAGCCGGGAATATTTAAAAATATGTAACACTTTACTTGAATTTTCACATGTAATGCATTGTAATGGTCAGTATAAGGATTAATAATAGCAACTTCTATTAACAGTTGATTATAAATGTTGATTATAATACTTCATAAACTCCAGTGAAGCTTTCATCTATAATGCACTATAAATACCTTCATAATGCATCATAATGGTTGGTATAAAAATGAAGGATACTTTGTATTGCATTATAAAGGTCTATTGTGCATTACAGATGAGAGCTTACTAAAGCTTCCCTAATGCACAATAAACGTGGCTATGGTGTGACTTTTAATAAAAATTTATAGTCATGTTTATGCTTAGTAAATGAACCATAATGTGTTATGGACATACATTCTTAAAGACATGGCATTCATAGGAAGGGTTACCAAAAAAACATAGAGAAAGTCTTAGTGAAATTTACTACAGCATCTTTGTTCATCCAAAATGAACCAATTAAAAGTAATAAAACTTGGGTTCGAATGAAGAATCAAGGAACACTTAAAATATATAAAATACATAAGAATACATAAAAGTGTGACATCATGATGAAGCAGTGACCCACCTGGCATATGCACCATGCGACAGTTGCAATTCTCTACCAAGTACCGGGTCTCGCAGTCAATGCGACAGGCTGAGATACTGTATGTGTCAAAAAAGTCTGAATTCATGGGCGTTGTCTTGCAGTCACCCCAGGGTGGAGGAAGATACACCAGCTGTATCATACATACATGTAAATCTGGACAAGGGACATACCACTGCAACCATATTGGTCATTCTCTTCAGGTACTGGATACATTTAAATGTTATGTAGAATTACACTCCAAAGTAGTTTCATGCATGAAAAAATATGTATGTCTTGTACTTCAGAAAGGTCTTTAGCTAAAACTCCATCCATACCCGCTGTTCCTGGCAGGAAACAAAAGTCTGAAATCCAGGTGCCACCCCAAAGCCCAGCTGGTGGATAAAGGGCAGCTCATCCTGACTGTGGATCTGTACTTTGATTCCAGCTTCAAATGAAGCCTCAACTGTGCCAAAACAGGAAGTAAATGAAATGTGTTTCTTCATAAAACTGTTCATAAAATTTTAGATGGTGTTGGACACAGCTAGTGTGTAAGGCTTGTCAGATCTCATCACATATGCAAAAGAAAAACACAAAAACAGACCTAGGTGACTTGGGGAAGATTGTACTTATGGAGCAATAAATGAAAAGGTGAATTTAAAGATAAAAGTTCAATTAAAATTCCAGCAGGAAGAACATTTAATCAAGGGCATGGGAGGCTGCTGCAGCACCCCCTAGTGTTTGGGTCTGGATATTACTATGTGATTTACGAGCGCTAGTAAATAAAATATTTCTTTTTGAATAGTTATCATATCTCTGTGTGTGAATGTTTGTGCCTGTGCTTCTGTGCTGACCTGCATGCAAAGCACATAGTCAGCAGCACCATTTACCAAAAAATTGTTCCCATTTAATTCACCATTGCTCTGGTCAGGCTCAGAGATTGCTTGCGTCAGGCTTACTGGCTTGAAACGTGCTCGCAAACGATGAGAAATAGCCAGGTTGGAATTAAATTTACAGGATGATTTAAGCACACATATATAAAATAAGTATGGAAGTACATTATATAACCTATGGCACACATATAGAGCTGAATGTCTCTCCTCGCTCTCCCCAGACAATCTCACCAGTCTCTCCCCATACTGGGAGGTACTCGTCTTGTTGTATGTCCAGCATGACCTCCAGTCCATTGCCGATGCCACCCTTAACAGACAGCAGCCGAGGAAGTCCTTGTCCTGAATTGAAAGTGTAGCACTTCCCATAACGCGTGAAGACCTAATTAAAAGAGTAAGAAGAGTGAGGGAGGAAAGACAAGGAGGCTCAGCATCACAGGTACGTGGTCCTAGCAGTAAACATTTACCCTCATTTCCCTTTAATATCGCTACCAGAACTAGATCCCAGCATTTAGTTAAAAGATAACAGCGTCCTTCAAACTTTATAGACATGTTTACTATTAGGCAGCTGCTGGTGGAAAGCTACACTAATAAGACTGAAAGAAAACAGCGTCCCTCACAGAGAAGCGAAGAACATGCTCCTATGATCTTACTGTATGATATTAAATATGGGGGATTCAAATTTGCATTATTATGTCACAGAAAAAAATACACCAGTACAAATTTTCGACATAATTTTTTAAACCAATAAACAATATAGTTCTTTTAACATATTTAGCAAGGAAATGTAGGGTCTGATAATAGACAGTACCTTGCACTGTCTGTAGTATTAAAAAGCTAATTCTTCATTATCATGTTTGACAAAGTCTTAATTAGAAACTCATTACAAGGCAGAGACCTTATTGAACTTCTAGAACTGTAATTAGGATTTCAGTGATGGCAGCCCTTCAAAGGCTCAAAAGACTGTATCTTAGTTTTATTAACTCCTCTGCTGTTAATCACTTCAAAATTAAGCTCTGTTTTTGGCTTACATTTTATTAAAAAGAAACCATCAAAAATAAAAATCTAACTTCATCGTCTCTCACAATGTTCCCAGCGCTTATCATCTCTGCTGCTCCTCAGTGGAACAGGCTGACCTTTAGTCAGATCGTCCTTTTTCAGATGAGTTTTCACCCTCCGAAAATCATTAACAAATATTAACAAATATTCTGGGGAAATGAAGCATCTAAGAATTCATTCCACAAATCCGATATAATGTCATGCAAATAATATTAAAGAAAGAACAAACTGTTGTTTAGTTTCTGCACATTCCAGGCATGTCTCACTTGCAGTGACAAGTCACGTTAAATTTCAAACAAGTGCAAGGATTGACACAAAATGCTGTTCGTATCTGCAGTTATATGAAGCGATCACATCGAAATTTATACATCAATGACTGCTGGTATCTGCAGCATCAAACAGGACCTGGGGCTGGATTTTACTAAGTGTAATATATTTAGTTGCATATTTCGTCGTCACAAACGGCAGTAAATAATAAAATTCTTCGGTGCTCTAAACACAGAAGAAAAATATCCTCTAATTGCTACAGTACAATTCTTACTCTGAATATAGAATCTGATTATCTTGTTTTCCTCTTATAGTGAAGCTTCCTATAATAAGCATTAAAAAGTGTCTAATCCAAAACTACACTACAGAGACTGAGTCATAAGTCAATTTTTATTTTGAAGGTGTTTGTTGTTTACTAGATATTTTAGAAAACCATGCAGTGTCAGCACCTGTTTGATCCAGTCCTTTGTGTCTCTTCCCCATTTGGCCAGCAGGTGTCGCTGGCTATCAGGTCTTGTCACTTCTTGTCTGATAATTCTTGTGTGTTTTCCTTGCTCCCTGACTGCCGCTTAGCTCACTGGGTTGAGTGGATCTGATACTGACCAGCCTCACCTGTTATTAACGTTTGTTCATTTTCAGTATCTCTGTTTATTGGTTCACCCTTCTTCTGTTCTGTTCTACTTTTTTTTGTAACTTTTGATGTTGTAATTGATTAGCTTTGCGTTATATTCCCAGTTAATGTCTCCTAGTCAGTATTTGTAAAGCTCCCTAGCTTCTGTGCCAAATGGTTATTAGTTCCACCTGTTTCTCGTTGTTCCTGCACCTCCCTTGATTGGTTACTTTATTATGAGTCATAACCTGTTTCTTGTTTTCCCTGGTTTCCTGTGTATATATAAGTTCCTGCCTTAGTTCTTTTCCCCAGTTGGTCCTTGTATTTTAATGTTCAGGGTCTTGTGCCTGTTCTCTGTGTTACCAGTTTCCCTTTGTATGTCATTTATGGTTCTCTTAATAGTGTTTTACATCTTTAGAACTGACTTGTTTGTAGTTTTACCCAGTGTATTTAGTTTCTGTAATAAGCCCCCTTGTGTCTCAGAGCCGCTAGTGGATCGTCACCTCCTTTCCCTGTCTACATCATGCCCTGTGTCCGTGATGGCCATAATGAACCATGAGGTGAAAAACCAGAACGTCAAGGATTGCTCACCCTCAGGGGCCCAGATATGACAGCTCTATTGGCTGTGCCAGTGTGGCTATGTAAAGTTCTGTCCCGCATGGTGGATTGGATTATTGACTGTTTGCTTACTGAGGGCTATATTTTCATCCCAGCCAACCCTACTTAAAACCTCTGGACTTGTAGGAGAGTGAACTCAGCCACGTCCACTGTCCCTCCCTAGCACTGAAACCCTATAGAGCAAGATAGTCCTGGTAGGTCCCCTTTCCAAATCGGCTTATAGGCACTTATAAATCCATAAAACACTGCATCTCCTTTTCTGTACCCAAGGACACGGTAGTATCTTTCAGCAGGATTTTTCTGATGGGGCCTTTGGTAAGTGTTTCGGTCCTGGGCAGACGGCAAGCAGGAGTCAGCCTGCTCCCATTCGTCATTGGAGGCCAAGACAGAGACCTTCATCACCAAGGAGAGTGGTCAATAAAACGGGGCCTTTCAGCATCAAGGAAGACCTGTGCAAGGTACTATCCCCATGCACTGCTCCCCGGGCGCTGAATTAGCTGCCCCCTGCTATGTCACAACGTCACATATGCGCTAAATGCAGAGGATACATTTCGTTGTTGTACACTATGTGCTGTAGCGAATAATGACCACTGATCGCTAAATTCTAGAATTCTTATCTTCACTGTGCAGTAATTACCTTGTTAAGGAGGAAACACAGTAAACACCCCCGGACGTTTATACATGCACTGATGTTGTCTGCCCTCTGGGGTAGAGAAAAGAAGAGAAATATGAGGGAAGCTGTATTCCCAAAATCATCTACTTTGACTATGGTGTGGTGAATGTAGGCAAATGCCATGTGTTAGAGGCTGTTAACAGAAACAGTCTAGTCTCTCGTAACAAAGATAATCCCAAACCCACTTTAGTAAGTGTGTCAGTCAAGAGCACAGCTAAGAGCAAATGCTCCAAAGCAACTGTTGGCTTAGCAGCACAGTGCCATCCACTGTCACAGTCAGATGGCCACCCCTCTAAATGGTTGTCCGTGGCCGGTGCCCAGAATGCCGGCGTACTGAGAATGCACCCACAGCATCTGATGTGGGGAGCGCCACAGAGGGTGGAACGAAGACATAAGCAACTGGGCATCAGTGTCGAATAACTCCAGAGGCGAAGATGAGGCTTCAGTGACCTCAGCCTCGCCCTGACCACTGCTGACAGAAAATACAGTGACCACAGAAAATACAGTGACCTCAGCCTCGCCCTGACCACTGCTGACAGAAAATACAGTGACCTCAGCCTCGCCCTGACC
>JAODUD010000107.1:9837096-9848214 GCA_026784285.1 Stomatorhinus walkeri
CAGCCTCGCCCTGACCACTGCTGACAGAAAATACAGTGACCTCAGCCTCGCCCTGACCACTGCTGACAGAAAATACATCACTCTGCTGGCATGCGGGTTTCACACAAATAATTAAAAGTTTTCTAGTGACATTAATAAAAACAAACACATCATGGAAATGACTGTAAAGGACAAACAATACCACCTGGGGAAACGGGAACAGTCATTAGTCAAATTTAGATAACTGAAATCTAAGCTCTCAGCATGCAGAGTTTACTGCACTTGTCAGACTGTGTATTGTTTATATACAAATCATTCCGCCAAATTTATTTTAGTCAATATTCAGTTTTCATTTCAGTGTAAAAAAAAAATCCTGAGCTGCTGTCATCTTCATAATTCCATTTATCTTAAGGATCATCCAATAATTTATCAGGCAAGAGTCACCAGACATGCTTTGACAAATAACAGCAGGACACCCAATTTTCCTGAAACGGCCTGTGCAATGTCTCTGTTTTTCACCACCTATCTTTCCAAGCTTTTTCCATCTAACGGGAGCTGGTGGCAACACCTTGGGTGGTACGGAATTGTGGGGTCTGCAAAGCAACATTCAATCAAAATGCCACTCAGATTAGTCAAGAGTTATGTTGAAAGTCACAGAGAGGCTCTGGAAGAAGGGGGAAATGTGTGTGTGTGTGGGGGGGGGGGTGCTGCTGGCAGAGGGCTGTAATTAAAGCCGTATCAGTCTGCAGGACAGCCACATATTTATGCTGCTTCCTTTGTCCACAGACACGTAAGATTTGCACCGTGTTTTTGGCTCATTTAAGAAAGCAGAATCACATTTATTTAGCCAATACTTTTATCCGAAGTGTAATGTATGTCTTTTAAAGATAATAATAAAAACCAACCTGTATAAAAGAAACAGAGCTTAAAGTGTAATTCGTAATGATCTCACTAAACCCATGTCATGGTCCAGGTTCCTCAGGGTTCTAATGAAAAATCTGTGTCTGTCAGAGCATGGTTAACCTATTCAAAGACCTCACATATTCACTGGTTCACTATAGTAATATGTATTTCAGTTTTTTAGCTTTGTAAGATAAAACAACAAAGACGCTCAAAACAACAAACAAAATTTGCCATCCAAGATGGAAAATGTCACAGAATTTTTCATAAACCTGCATGTGTACCTGGAAACTTGGTAGAAATGTTTGGTCTAGTTTAATACTTAGCATTTTTTTCATATGTAGATAGACGCTTGAGCTGTGGCTTTGGAGCCTGCTGCATTTGCAGAAGGTAAAAGCAGCTTCCAGTGACAGCCTGAAAAGTCACAGCACCTGTCAGCTGCACTGCAATCCTCCTCTGAATGACAGATCCCTGCGTTTCATCCGTCTGCTTTTCATAAAAAAAGGACGGGATTTCTGCTTAAACAGGGTTGGGGAACCTGATCGACATAGGGTCACTGTTGCTGCCGTATTTTGGGATGACCTGTCAATCAGGGATGACTCCCCCCCCCTCCCCGGAACCGCTGCTTATTATTGGCTGATTGAAAGGTCAGCCGAATAAGCTGCACCCACGCCGACTCTCTGTGGGTCAGGTCCCCCACCTCTGCCTTAAATGTTAATTAATTAGCACAGACAATTAACCCAATCTGACCGTTTGGAAGTATAGAAACAAACCTGTCAAAAAATAGCATTTCCAAACTATAGACAGATCAGCATTTTTATACCCACCTGACAATTACCCCAGCCCTACTCCATGTTTGCAGTGTTCCTGTGCCAGGCAGCTAGCGTTTCCATTTACCACATCTTAGTCTCCTCAAATTCTATCCTGACAGACCATGTCGCAGCTGTTTCCAGAAGGCTAATGTTAAATAGAGCAACTGAACAATCCCAGGCAACATAAACCGTGCACCAAGCAGTCAGTCAGCCTTTAGTCTGCGACATCTCTCAAAAAAGTCCCTTTTTCAGCCTGCATGCAAATAGAGCGTAGCTGAGTAACACGGCCGATCTGTCTTGAAGCCAGCAGGAGACGTGTGAGTCGCCGAAGGACACATGCAGTGTCCGTGGGAGGACGGGGGCCTACAAGCCTGTCTTCGGGCCCTTATTTTGCAGGTTTATGCAGGATGGAGCTTTTGAGGTTGCAAGTGGCCGCGAGTAGCGACCGCGCTAGGGGTACATGCGGAGTCAGTGCTGGCACTCGTGATATGCAGCCGCTTTTATTTGGTTGAGCTTCGGTCTCCTATTTTTATTCTGATATTTTTTTGGCAGGGTGCTTGTCTGCCCCCACCTGAAATGTAACAGAAACATTGTATGAGCTGCATTTACCGGGTACCATTCGACGCTTCTCATTTACTCATCCGTAACTCTGGCTCGTTCACTGATTTACTGGATGTGTTTAAGGATTCTGCGGCGTAAATTAATGACACCCAGTGCTGCTGCCAGGTCCGTATTATCCACAAAGACTTTCTCTCCCACACACACACACACACGCACTTGGTATGTTTAAGGGAGGAGCATCCATCTGACATACATTAAGTAATCCTACAATTCATTTCTTCATCTGACTCAGCAGGCAGTGTCAGATTTAAGCTGCGGCCGACAAGGTGCAGGTCAGCAGATTTGCAGATTAAATAAACATTCATTTTTATGTAATCCTATTGAGTGGGAATCATCCCCTGTGTGGTCCAATCAGCTCCCCTCCAACCAACAGGCTCAGCAGTCTTGGGGTAGCGGGCTGCTTCTACTCTGCTAAAAAAGCAGCTAAGAACCAGTTTATGCTGGTGACTGGTATTACTTGGTTTTAGCTGGTTTAAGATGGTCTTAGACAGTCTTAGCCGGCCATGTCCCAGCTCTTGTTGCTCTTTGACGGTTTAGCTGGGAGGGTCACCAGTTGGTTGTGCTGGTATATATACCAGCCTATAAAGCTGGTGACGCTGGTATAATCAGTTAAACCAGCTAGGATGATCATCATAAACTGGCATGACTAGCTAAACCATCAAACCATGATGCGAAGACACACCTTAAGCTGGCAACCCAGGGGTCCCCCTTGGTTGATAGTTTTTGCAGAGGTTTTTGCCTCGCTACAGCATCTAGCTGTCAAGGAGCCAGGTTTGGTACTTGTACTGCCAGGCAGTGTGTTTGCTCACTCGCATACGTGACATCGCACAAGACTGCTGTATGACATCACAGATATGAGCATGAGTGTTTGATGAGCAGGTATGATGACTGGCCGCCATGAAGTCCAGCTAATATCGTCTTTAATTCATATTAAAGCAAAAGTTCACCGGAATGGAGATTGACCTTGCTGGTGCCACGTTTTCTGGTTTCACTCCAACCAGACTCATTACTGAGTCACTTCAACCAAGATGTACGGAATACCCTGCCAAATAAGCCTGTATCTGTGGGGGATTCCGTATTTGAAAAGCAGACATCAGAACAGTCTTTTGAAACATCAGAGGAAGCCATCTGAACTGGTAAACAGTCCCTCCTGTGAATGAGTCACAGGTTTCTTGTTTGATTTATTATTTTTATTCCTACAGAAGGCTTTTCACTATTATTCTGAACTACCCTCACATCCGTAGTCATTTCCATGCATGCAGTGAATAAATTAAGGTGTGCTTTTGTATAGGTATGAATATGTTTGTACCATCTTGATTTGTTTATATCATACATGCTTTTACGTAATGAGCATATTTCATGATTTTTCTATCTGAGTATCTTTCAGTGCCACTAGGCTCCTCCCTCCCCCGAATCAAGGTACCATGGCAACTGCATCTGTTTCTCACTGGGGATGCACTGAGCACCTGTTCTTGGACGTCGTGTAACCGACATGAGAATGGTGACATGACATGAAAAATGCACGACTCAAGAACCTTTAAATTGACAGTTTTTAAGTACACAAAGTGTGCACATGGAATGTGTTAACTGTTTTAAGTACAAATGTACTTAAATGTCACAATAAAGATTACACCTACATTTATACTCTTGTAAGATTTTTTTGTACCAGTTTGAATTCCTCACCACATTGGAATCAGCTCGACTAAAATGTGTCACCTGCACTTAGGTACATAACATCCTGTCCAAGTGTGTCCAAAGAAGTGCTATGTGCCAAGTGCCTCATAAAATCAATTCTTCTTTTCTTTACATTCGCACCCACCAGCCTTTTTGTGTTCCTTGCATCATTTAATTTAGTCATCCAAATATTTCTGATGAAACCGTCCCTGGTGTCTGTGCCTTATGTCATGTGGTTCTGTGTCCAGGCAAGAGTTGCCTGTCCATGTATATTTTGATGATCTTTCTTAGGCATATATTACATTTATGTCTTTAGTAAATAAACTAGATCTAACATACAACCAAAGTTAAGCTATCCATTTTCTGCACACTTACCCTTATCGGGGGTACTCGCTGGATGGGGTCCCAATCCATCACAGGGCAAATACACACAATCAAACACTACAGGCAATTTACAGACCCCTATTAGCCTAACTGTCTGTTTGTCATTGAAACTGCAAAAGTAAGACCATGGAATACAAGGACAATATAGACTTCGCATAAGCAGCGAGGAGATGGGACTTGAAGCCCAGAGTGCTGGGTGGCAATACAGATCGTGTCCCATCGTGTCCCTGTCTCATCATATACTTGCCAATGTTCAGTCAAATAGATTAACATCTAGTCTCTGGAACTAGCAGCCTTGTTGGATCATCCTCACCACTCCATGAGACCTGCAAATGTGCATGATCACAGCGGCAGGCGGACATCGTGCTCGTCCACTCGCTCTCCTTCCAACATCGGCTTGGCAGGTGGCTTATGGAGGATCCTGATTTATTCCATATCATCCCCAGGGGATTCCCAGGAGCTGCACTAGCAATGATGAAAGCACACTTATGTCTAAATGGAGGTCTGTATTGGCACTATCCTTACCTTCGATACCAAAACAAACACAAAAATCCTACAGAGAGTGATAATTAATTCTAAAATCGCTTGACGAATATGGTCTTACCAGCGCCAATCTTGCGGGAGCATGTGGTTCTGACACTGCTGCAGGGGCAGGAGTTGGAAACGAACAATAACACCAGGGTCCCGTATCTATCTAGGACTACCCACAGAGATGCTCACACACAGGCGGGGGGCTGGGGGGCGGGTTAACAAAGGGGCTGCATTTTTAAAAATTTTGCTGACATTGGGAACAGCATCCCCCCCTAATCTCCCCACATATCGCCTATTGCCAATAATCCATCCATCCATCTATTTTCTGTACCCACTTGTCTTATTCAGGCCCACAAATAATCCAATTCGCAAAATAAATCTTATGTATCGTACTCTGTCCAATATAATGTTATTCAGTTATATTCCTTAAACAAGTCTATAATTAGAGTGCTCAGTTTTAATTAAATGACTTAAAATTCTCATCAAAGACTCCTTTATGTTGGTGAGAATATTGTACATGCCTGCCGCGACTGGTAGTGTCAGGAAAACAAAGGTTTCCAAGGTACTGAGTAATACGCATGCAGCTGGAAGCATGAAATGTTCCGGAAACCCAGCCGGGGGCGAGCCACAGATGGAGGAAGAGACACCTTGAACCGCAGCGGCAAAACAAGGCCATATTCTGCAACCTTAAGCTAAGCTGACAGCAAACAAATTTATGAAAGAGACGGTACCCAGGGGATTGTCACAAATCACACACAGCCCAACAGTGAAGTACTGTGAATAGTGCTATGAATTCCGGAACCTTCTCAGTCGTAGGTTAATCATGACAGAAGATAATAAAATAAACAGGAAGGAACAAGTAACCTGGATTATGACCAGGCCTAACACAATGGACAGGTCAATCTTTAGAGAAATCAGAACTATTTGCTGCTGCATCATGCAAAACAATATTTCATATCCAGTTAAAATGCGCTGTAGAATGATAGATAGGAATTGTCATGTGCCACTTCCTCACCACTTTGAAGTCTTCAGTGCTGCATTTAGCTCCACGATAGCGGCAGGACAAGAGCATGTCCTTGATGTCGTGCCCTGTGCGATCATAGAACTCGCGCATGTTGAATGGACGCGGTTTGTAGTTGAAGAAATCAGCCTTGACCTTCAGAGTCTCCAGTATGCTGTCCTCTGCCAGGTGTGTATCCCGAATCTCATACCTGTATGGAGAGTAATAGCACTTTATATTCAATCACAAAATGACGATCACATTTAATTACTATGTGTTATATGTCTATTTTGGTGTAATGGGAGACTTAAGCTGGATACAAACCAGAAAGAAATATTTTGTCTTTGAGGCAAACCCTAGGAATAATGTGTGTTTCTCTACTTATAAGGATATCAGTGATGTGACTTCAGAATTTTCCCCACAGACCTTGAACTATAATTCAGTCAAGTTTATTGTATTATTGTTGGTGTCACCAGTGTTATGTCAAAATGGATATATTTGTGGTTTAATAATTCTTGCAGTATTAAAATAAAATATGCAGGCATCAATATGACCAGTCACACAATTCAAGGACTAGAAAATGATTCTTTTATGTCTAAGAATTGGCAGAGACACCTGCAAGGCCGTTGATTTTGCGTCTTCAGAGCCTCATCACAAGCCACTGTAACAACTTACTAACAGCTGTAATGAAACCAAATGTGCTCGGATACATAATAAATCTAGAGGACGGCAAATCGCGACCAGAATTATGTCCAACTGCTCACTGAGGATCACAAGTTCTGAAAAGGCAGCCCACATGTCAAATCTGGCCCAAACCTTAATTTCACGGACAAGCGCTGCATGAATTAAAAGGAAATATAAATTAAGCAGGCATTCTATGCAGACGATTCATTATGAAACCCTTCTGTGATTCTTTCAGTTCAGTGAATCTCCTTGACCCTCAAAATTCATATCTGTGGGAACAGAGTTTTTACATGTGAGAGATATTCACAGGTTGCAGAATTTTTTTTTACCATTCACTGCCCTACATAAATGGTGTAGTTCTATTCCTTAAGCAGGTCTGCATTCAGATTGATTTATATTTTTTCATGAAAGGACCCTTTATGTGGGGGAGATTACAGCAAGTTACAGAACCTCCATTTTGGCTGGTGGTTTTAAATAAACAAAATGGAATAATTTTAATAATCATTTTAATAATAATTTAATGATTGAATAATCGTGATCTGAAAGCTCACAGACCTGCAGACTGATCGAGCCGCAGATGGGAGGCAAGGACACCTTGAACCTGAGCTAACATTCAAGGCCCTACTCTGCTGGAGCATTATGGTACGTTGACAGAAAACAGGTACATGGGGGAGAAGCACAGGTCACATATGGGCCTGCAGCGGGAGAAGAGGTGTTAAGCGCACATCAGAGTCCAGTTTGTGGGCAGGAACGTAACATATAGTAACAATGCGATGATTTAATGGCTCAGAATCAGACCCAATGCAATGAATGTGACAATCTAAAGAGGAACTGGCCGCAACACGTGAGTGAAACATCCTTTGATGTCAAACTGAAGTCAGTTTCAAAATAATTTCATATGTCCAAATGTCCATAGGACATTTGTTTTTGGTTAAATCCGGTGAACCCGTCAAGGCCTTTATTTGAAAAAAAAAAGTTCTTAAAGTCTTTAGTCCGTCTAATTTGGTCCAAATTTAGCCCAAGATGAACATCTGTTTTGGAACACATATAGCCTAAATACAGTCATGAAAATAAGGTCACATGGCGGCAAGTGGGGAATATTTCAGTGAAAATGTGCATTGTGTTTTATGGACGGGTGAGCAAACATCCGGATTTCAGCCAGAAAGTTTGATTTTCCAGCCCCCAACTGTCCCATGTTGCAGGTCCTTTTTGCCTTTGTGACATCTGCCACATGCAACAGTGACCAATGCCTATAAGTAATGATAATATTGTAATGATAGGAATGTTAAAATCATGCGTCCTGTAAGCTCTGTTGCATCCACACTGACTTCTTTTCAATGAACTGAAAAAGACATTTTCACCTTTCAGCCAAATCTCAATGTCTGTGAGATGTCTGGCAAAGCTGTCCTGAATCTAACCAGTACAGCCATATGAGAAAATTAGGACACCCCATTAAATATCTAGTTCTGTATCAACAAGAAACAAATTCACTTATTTACGAAAAGAAATTAACTAAGATCCTAATTTCCACTGTGGAAAAAGTTAGAACTCCCACACATTCATCACTATTTAAAATTCATAGAATTAGATTCAGGTGCACCACATCAGGGGAAAATGATTTGAGCATCGTTACAGAGCTTTTTGGTGAAGTCTGTCTTATTTAAACCACAGACATTTAGTTTGGTTTGTTCTTAATTGTTGAAATGAGTGGAATCACCACGGTGAGACTTCAGAAAAAAGCTTGCAGATGCACATGAATCTGGGAAGGATATAAAAAGATCTCAAGAGAGTTTGGAATCAGCCATTCCACTGTCCTGAAAATAAATGGAGAACAATTAAAACAATCGCTGCCCTAGCAAGTTCAGCCCAGCAGACTGCAAGATACTGAAAGAAGTCTCCAAAAATCCTAAAATGTCATCATGGGTCACACAGGAAGTTCTTGTCTCAAGACACCCTTCAAACATCACACAGCTTAAGGAATTCTGCATTGGAGAGTGGGGAAAACTTTCTGCCAGTCGATGTCAGAGATTGAAGGATGGTTATAGGAAATGTCTCATTGATGTTATTTCAGCCAAAGGGGGGAAATACTAGCTATTAGGGCACAGGGTACCCTAACGTTTCCTCAGTAGGAATTGCATCTAAGTCATTTTCCTTTGTTAAAAAAGTGAATTTGTTTCTTGTTTTTTCATAGGTGATACAATTACATCCCCTCAATCTACAGATATAATGTGAAAGAAGATTGAATATTGATATTTTGATATTTCTTAATAAAGAATTGAATATTTTAATAAATTTAATTAGGGGTGTCCTCATTTTTTCACACGACTGTATATTTCATAGAAAGAACAATTATTATTCAAATTCCATGTTTTCCTGGCCAATTGTGTCATTTGAATATGAAGTTTCCATAAAGGAAAAATAACTGCAGACCAAGAAGACAATCCCTATTTTTTAAAATAAAATTGAAGTATCACAGTGAATTATGTAGACCACATATATGTAATCATCCATCCATTTTTATGCCCATCCCAGAAGCTACAGGGCACGGGAAAGGGAATAACTCAGGATGGGGCACCAACCCATCGCAGGGCACACTCACCATTCACACCGAAAGACAATTTGGCAACACCAGCTGACATTTGCATGTTTTTGAACTGCGGGGGCTAAAACCACAGTAAAACATGCACCGCAGAGACTCGAACCCAGGTGAGCTCAACCAAATATAATGTCCAGAAGGATTAGAGGTCTTCAATTATTATTAGGGCTTCAATCAGCAAAGCTAATGGTTCCCTATTGCTTTTCATTTTAGCACTTTATCTTTTTGAGTAACATTAAGTTCGGTAAATATATTTACTGTTCTTTGAACTTTAACCTCATGTTGCTTTGAACTTAATACATAAAATCTTTTGCATGTGCTAAACAAAGATAGAGTAATTAGATCAGAGTATTTGGGAATATACACCGATATCAGTCACGGGATGATACCCTCATTTGCGTAACAGGAAGCAGCCATTGGTCTTTGAGGGAGGAAGAGAGCTGCTCTGTAGCGCAAAAAAGAGCCAAGGAGAGCCCTCGGCTTCTCACAGAGGAGCTGCAGGCACTCTCACTGATGACCAGACATCAGGCACTGAGCCCTTACACCAAATGCTCTGTTTTACCTTGTAGCTCAAAGTAGCTGAATGAGAAGCAAACTACCGAGAATGAAGAATCGTCAATTCCTTCTTTCTGATTTCTAGATAAATGCTAATGCACCTTCCATCACTGGTTTTTTCACCTCCAGCCATTTCATCAATAAGGCAAACGGTCTGCCCAGTTTTTCATAGGCATTTTTGAACCACCTTTCCTACTTGTGCTCACAGACATGCGCACAAAGAAAGGATATTTGTTACACGTTTTCAATTAACAAAAAACACAGGAATGGTGACTTTTTAGAAAGGTAAAATCCAACGTAAGACCAGTATATGATTAATATGATTTCCCACCTATCGCTGCCGTCCTAGGGGCGTGGCCGGTGTATAAATGGGTACCGACTTTAATGCTTCATGGCAGGTGACAGACCCACAAAGATCAATCAGAATTTTCACTGACAAATTAGGTAGAGGATACAGTCAAGTGAGGCTGTAATGAGATACAATGTACGCAACTGAAGACGGTAACTTGAGCTCTTACACTGTGTAGCAAAAGTCTCAGCTAAGCAGCTCCAGTTAAAATCCCAGTAGCTCTCCTGGTTCACTATTCAGAAAATGTCTGCATTGTTTTGGCATATCATTATGTATCTTTTAAGACAGATCACGCAACTGCTCACAATTTTACAGCAGCACAAAATCAATGCAATCAAGCAAATAACTTGTTCAGTCAAGTGCTTAATTACTCATGTAGGATGAAAATGCCCACATACACTCTGTAAGAGGAAATAATAATAATAAGTCAGTTATATATTATACAGTGGCTCAGTGGGTAACGCTACTGCCTCATAATGTGGGTTCAATTCATGCGTACTGCCTGTGTGTGTCTGTGCATGTGTCTGAGTGTGTGTATGTGTGTGTCTGAGTCTGTGTCTGAGTGTGTGTCTGTATGTGTGTCTGAGTGTGTGTATGTGTGTGTGTGTGAGTGTGTGTATGTGTCTGATTGTGTGTATGTGTGTGTCTGTGTGTGTGAGTGCGTGTGTCTGAGTGCGTGTATGTGTTTGTGTCTGAGTGTGTGCATGTGTGTATGTGTCTGAGTGTATGTGTGTCTGAGTGTGTGTATGTTTGTGTCTGAGTCTGTGTATGTGTCTGAGTGTGTGTATGTGTGTCTGAGTGTGTGTATGTGTGTGTGTAGGTGTGTGTCTGAGTATGTGTCTGAGTGTGTGTATGTGTGTGTCTGAGTATGTGTCTGAGTGTGTATGTGTGTGTCTGAGTGTGTGTATGTGTTTGTGTCTGAGTGTGTGTATGTGTGTGTCTGAGTATGTGTCTGAGTGAGCGGGTATACCTATCCTTATGGGGACACAATGTCCCCATAGTGTGATAAATATCTGTTTTTTTCCCTTATGGG
>JAODUD010000107.1:9875895-9929423 GCA_026784285.1 Stomatorhinus walkeri
CACACACACACACAAAAATCAGGTTACTCTTATACTAAAATTGCAACACAGTTCTTGAATGATTATACGGTTTCATCGGAGCAAAATTATGTGTCGAGCTGTAGCACTGCGTCAAACGTCCGCGCCTAACTTATTATAATTCTGTTTTATTTATGCCTGTGCCGCGTTCGGATTTTAGCTTTGTCGAAATCAAGTTTTCATACTACTACTTGTAATATAATGGACTTTTTGCATCTTCTGTCCGTTTGATCCAATTCTGAATTTTTCTCAAATTCATTTCTATGTATGTGTAGGCCTATATCCCCATTCCCATACAGGCTACATATTTATTTTAAGTTAAAAACTCAGAAAGGTCCATCGTTGCTTAGCGATGAGACTATACTGAGCCGACCTTCAGTACTCTGCCAGAGGTGTGTGTAAGAGCGAACCTTGGGAGAGAGAGGCGAGTAGGGAGTGGAAGCTCGTGTTTCAGCTTTGCTGGGGGTCGAGGTGCCTGTTCTGAGGCAATATCCGAAGATCCATTGGAGACAGAACCGACATAAAACCTCAGTACCTGACCTGGTGCGGTGGGTGCTGAGCGTTTACGGGGGCCTGCTATTGGATTCCCCGTCAGTTTTGGAAGGTTGACTTATGGTGCGGTAGTCAAAGGGGACACACGAGCCGCGTCTGCTCCCTCACCTTTGCTTCTTCTTTTCCCCTAAGACCTTGCATGTGTAATTTTCAGACATGCTCAGCTTTGCGGATTCCAGGACTTTTCTGCTCATTGTAGCAGCCCAGATATTTTTATTAGCCTTTGTGAAATGTCAAGAAGACCGTAAGTTGCACGTTTTCTTATATATATATATTAGCGACATTTTTTGTTTTACACATAGTTAAGATGATGAATGAATGATTGATATGTAATGAACATTTGCCACATATACATAACGAAATCTTAAACGTGTACTCTAATATATTGATGCATTTCTGTCTTTATTTGGATATGTAACTTTCAGTTGTCAGGCATTTATTACATGGATTTTTCATCAATCATTTATTTAATATTTTAACAGCTTGATTAATATATTAATTCATTCAATATGTGCTACTTCTGTATTTTGAGTTACATTTGGTTAATATACAGTCTACTGTTTAATGTATTGATTTTTGTGTTTTACACAATCATATTGGCTATATCTGGATAAAATTATTTCTCAAAACTTTGCATTTCCACTGCACTGCCCCGTATTTAATTTTGTTGCATTGAGTAGCAATTACGACTGCGCGTGCGCTGTACGTATGGCTACAGGAATGCGGTCCAGGAACGTTTGAAATAACCGCTGTTCCTTCATGCTTTATATACTTATTTTTTAAAAAAGGTATTGCCTTGTTTTGTTTGGCAGGTATGATTGTTGATCACCAGTAGTTGATACTTTTCCACTGAATGTAATAATAGGAATGCAAATAATATATAGTCAATTTCCAGGACTAGAATGATAGTTTGTTGATAGTCAGTTGTAGGAAATGCATGCAGGTTTATAAATCGGACCTTATCGGCTACCTGCGTTTTATTGGCAGTAAGATTTGTGGACGGTTTCACTGCCAGCTCCTGTAAAGTCGGAAACACATGTTATATAAAACCAATTTTAGAGTTTAAGGCTGTATCCGTCCATCAAAATATATGATTTATGTAAGGGTTACAATATTTTAACAATACAAAATTACTGGTGGCTATGTAACAGACTGAATGGGATGATAAATACGGCTGTGTAACCGCGACAGTAACAGCAAATGCCTTATTTACAGTCTTCGTTTTGGAGGTTAAAAACAAAACCCAAGTAAAGCCGATACCAATGACAAGTAACGCTGGAATGGACTTTAAAAAGAACACGACCTTTTTATGAGGTCTTAATAGACTATACGAAGTACCCCCATGTGACCTCGGGGTGCCAGGATCGAAGGGTGACTCCCAACAATGAACTTTCATTATAGTTATTTAAGTGACTGGGGGGGCTCGTGTATCTCTTTGAACTACCTATGGGTTCCTATGAACTGTATAATCTATAAATCAAACAGATGATTTATCGCTCTGCTTTATCCACACAAGAGACCAGGCAAGAAGTAACTTATTCATATATTATTTTTAATTGGAAATGACTAAATGTAAACAAATACACAATTAACGTACACAGTACTCTATTGTGCGTTTGAACATTTACCTTACGCCATTACTGATACTATTAGATGCCAGTTAATCTTACTTGTAGAGGAGAAAAAAACTATGTGAAGTCGTTTTTCGCAGTCGCTACGGCCCCCAGGGTTACCCCTGCTATAGGTCCGGAGAGTGAGCACAAGCAGAACTAACTGACAGCCCGATCTTACTCCAGCTGTAATCTGTGCGTCGCTCTCAAGCTTGTTTTGGACGTATTTAGGGAGCGGCTTGTTGTAGGTTGCAAATGCGATACTTTCTTCCAGAATAGAATGATGCAGTTGTCACCGATGGTTGTAATATGTCACACAAGTCCTTCATAATCTAAGTGTTTTATTTTACGAAAATGTTGCAAGACAATATATTTAAGTGCATTCTCTTGACGTAACATTACAGAACAGCTACAAAAAGTCTGCATGTTTTTAGGAAAGTGTTTTCAACCTGTACTTTACAGCCAGATAGGCCTGTGCATTCTTGATAGTTTTTTCAGATAAGCTCAGTTTTAAGGGGAAGTTTTGTATTTTTTAATGCAAAAACTAGATGATGAGGCAAACGAATATGATGCTCGTTTTTTATTTTTCATTTTTGGAAGGTGGCCCTTCCAAGAAAAATCATGAGCTTTGCACATGTTTATGGGATGGCAAGGGAGTGACTTTGATCAAAACTCTTTAGTTTTGATATCACTATAAAGTCTGGTAGCTATTTTGTAAGACATTTTATTGAGGAACCTAAAGACAATTTATGACACTTTGCAAAGTGGGCTGTTTACAGTTGAGTGAATTTGAATATTATTAGTTGAAATTAAAATCATTATTACATAGTAATTATTTTCTATGCTGCATTCATGCTTAATTGACATTGCTTGTATTCCTGTAAACTGCTAACATGTTGTGACTGCTGTGATTATCTGAGAATCATGCATGTCACTGGGAATCAGGCAGGCTTCGTAACTTGCCCCTCCCCTCAACATCTGCCTACTTCTGTGTGCCTGACCTCCCCCCCCCCCCCTCCACTCTCCTTTCCACACAGAAGAATCTTGGAGTTGTATCCAAGACGGGCAGCATTATAATGACAAGGATGTGTGGAAGCCTCAGGCGTGTCGTATCTGTGTGTGTGACACCGGGAATATCCTGTGCGATGAGATTATCTGCGAGGAACTAAAAGACTGCCCAAACCCGGAAATCCCATTCGGAGAGTGCTGCCCCATCTGCTCTGCTGACCACAGCGCCCCCATTGGTTGTAATTTATTTATTTCCGCTATTATAAATAAATTACCGTGTTGCTTCTGTTTGGCTTAAATTTCTTTTCTTTTTTGCTGATAAATGGCAGCATCTCTACAGACCTGTGAGTGTCCCATCTCCACTAAATGGGATCATGCTTGTCTGTGGTGTGGCTTCTGTTTTGCAAAAAATAAATAACAAACAGGAGATGAAGACAAACACGATTTAACCAGATGCTTTTTTATCATGGAAAGCAACATTTCAGTTTTATATTCTGCATGTTGTGTATGTATGTTGAATTAATTATAGATTTGTGCCGTTGGAAATCTCGTTCCTCATTGTCTAGGTACAAATCAGAAAGGAAATACTTTCTAGCCAAATCGTACGTCATGCTTGAACATGGCCTGTTTGCAGCCCTGTTATCTTTCTGTTTGTATGCTATTTCCTGTTTCAGCATTACCGTAGCTTTAATATTTTGACCCCACATAACAATTTAAGGCAAAAAAACTTTGAAATTGTGATTGTTTTGATGCCAAAATAAACACAAGTGTAGCAAGAACTCATTTTTTTATTAAAAAAGGTTATCTTAAGTGAAGAACCAGTTTCAATTGAGAGCTTGATTAATCTAGATTCAGAAATGTTGATTGGAACAAACTACAACAGGGGATGAAAAATACTTTAACTCCAGTGACCAAACTACATATGCTCGCTAACAAAACACTAAAGTGCTACAGTCTCTAGGTTTTTGTACAGTCCAGCGTGAGCCTACTCTTTGCAAGCAAAGATGGCAGTCCTAGCCTGTGTGCACAAATGACCCCAGTGACCTCATTCTGCATGTCTGCCTTGTCATGTGACCACTGTGACCCTGTATCCCTATGTCTTGTCCAATGGCTCTGCCAGTAGATGGCACTCTACTCTGTAACAAGGCTTCTGTCTTTTCTTCTTGACACTATTGTGAAGCGTCTTGGAGTCCTGGGATGTTTATTATTTTGTCCATTTCCTTTTGGTATAATTAGATAATGCCATCAGATTATTGCTCATGTAGCAGTTCATTTTCCAGTGTTTTTAAAATAAACTTTATATAACAGTGTGTCTGTCTATCCTAATATTTGTGTCTTTTTTCCTTTTGATTTTTATTCTAAAAACAGGGCCAGTTGGTGGTAAGGTGAGTCAGTTTATATGTGAAATTTTTTATGTTTCTACATGAAAATCAGGGGTATTTTTAATAGACATAATAAATGTTAGACTGCACGACTTCAAATTCAGCACTATTTGTCTACTTACATTATTTTATCATATAAAGCCTATGATTTTGGCACACATTTTATATAAGAAAAGCCTATGTTCTACATATTTTATTTTCATAAATGATCTGCATGTATTATTTAGGACATTTATGATTTAGTATTTATTTCATACTTTTATTCTCATATTTCCAGAGGTTTTATGAGCTTTAACAGAAGGTGACAAATTTTAGCTTCATTCTAGCTTCATTTCATATTTTAATAGTAAACCAGATTATTTTAACTTACACCCTACCTGTACCTTGTATCCTAGATGCTATTTATGTGTTTCTATGGCAGTTACATTCAACTTAAAACCTATGTATCATTTAAGAACTTAGTTTGAAGTAGTCCAATTAGTGTTATTTAGTTTCCTGACTCTGGCTGGAAGGGAATGGGTACCGGGTACCAGAGCATCAAGCACCGCTTACTCAGGGAGGGAGGGATGCACTGGTGCTGCCTTCGGTGTTCCTTTGAAATGTGCTCTGGTTAGTGGTTTGCCAACTCTTCTCTTGTGTGTCTTTACAGGTGGTGGATGGAGTAGCAGGCCCCATGGTAGGTTACTGAGGAATAGTCTTTTTAATTAATAATAATGTTTAACTCTACCCAGAGTTGAACATTTCAGGTCCAGAAGGAAAAAAATCCAGAGTAAGGTTTTGTTTCAGCCAACTGGTTGAGTCACTGTCACAGAGAACTCACCTGGTTGAGTCACTGTCACAGAGTACTCACCTGGTTGGTGGAACTGAAATGTCCCCCGCTGACTCCTCTGCTGTGTATTATTGCATGACGTTATTTATTAAAAAAAAATTTTGGTTTCTGGAAGCTATGAACTTTTACCGTTCAGGTGACAGCAAGCTGTGTTTGTTCATTGCCATGAAGGGTAAACAGTGTCGTGTTTTCAGTAAACCGAAGCTCTGTGTTCCACTGAAGTGTCCTTTATGTCTATTGTTGGCCTTCCAGGGACCCCCCGGGGAGCAGGGACCACGAGGAATGAGGGGTGAAAAGGGTGACAGGGTAGGATATGATCACAAACATTTGGCTTCAGCATCTCACCGTTGCCATTCTAGTGGAATTGTGATTTTCAGTTCACAGCAGCTGATACAATGGCAACTGTAAATAAGGCTAAATGAACTCCACAAAGCGTATTGGTGGTTATTAACAAGCCATCTAGTTTGAAACGTCATCCAAGCACTAGTTCATACTCTTCACATGTGTCATACATGTGTACTTGTTCTTGATAATAAGTGGAATTTTGCCAAGAAGATGAAGAAGACAGATGATCTAATTCATCAGCTAGTGCATGCATGCAGAGTATGCCTTAATGTTATGAGTGGGTTTTTATGTGCTTACAATGACTTCTGAGCTATTAACAGTTCTGTCATGTCAAAGACTGTGAATCCTCTGTACTTTCCAGGCCCCAGTTCTATAGATTAGTTCTGTCTTCAAAATGAAGAATGATCAAGCTTTAATTGTTGACCCAAGAGCTATGCTCACCCAAACCCTACACCGTAATGTAAAGTGGTGGTAAAGCGTCAAAACATAATTAAGAAAAGATAATCCTCTCCTGTGTTAATGACTGACTGTTGACTGCATACACCCCAGCGCTGCTAGGACAGCAGTTAATTTTCAACAAATGGAGCCATGCTTTTTCAAGTGAGTCATGACTCATTCATCATTCATATAAAGGCTTGAACTGTCCTTATGACAGAACAAGGGTTTGCAAGGCATATTACTAGCTAGGAATATTACTCTGCGGTCAGTCGACTCTCAATGTCATGTTAAAATCAGGTAGACAAATAAACTGACATAAGTGTATGCGTGTGTGTGTGTGTGTGTATGTGTGTGAGAGAGAGAGAGAGAGAGAGAGTGAGAGAGAGAGAGTGTCTTCATAGATTGTATTTAGGGACCACAATATTCCTAAAGTGTGGTAAAACCTGAAACTTCCTTACTTTTTGGGACATTTTCAGGTATCCATTTGTATAGCCGCAATTTTATAAAAATCTGTGAACGCAATCAAAAGAGTAAAAATACTAAAAGTATTGTAATTTTTTGGGTTACTTATAGTTAAAGGTAGGGCTGGGTAGAGGTTAACCAGTGTCATGATTGGGATTAGGGCATAAGCCATAGAAATGAATGGAAGGTCCCTATTTATCTGGGTACGCCAACGTGGGTGTGTGCGTGTGTTTGTGTGTGTGTGTGCACATAATGTTTCTTTGGATTTTACCTGTTTGTTTCAAATGTCCTTTTTCCTCTTTCCTCTCAGGGTAATCCTGGCCCCCCAGGTAGAGATGGTGAACCTGGCGTCCCCGGAAAGCATGGCCCCCCTGGCCCTCCAGGGCCCCCAGGCCTTGGTGGAGTAAGTATGAGCAACAACTTTAACTTTATTCTTTAATGTGAGGATGTTAATTTAGGTAGCTAGTTAATGCTTTGCCATGTTGGGGATTTTGTTAGCAGTAACTTCATCGTCACCTCACCTCATCTTAATTAGCCGACGGTAGCGACCACATCCATGGTATTTTCCGCCGTAATTGCTAATTCCTGCTTTCTGCTGTAGAACTTTGCTGCCCAGATGGCAGGTGGCTTTGATGAGAAAGCTGGTGGAGCTCAGATGGGAGTAATGCAAGGCCCAATGGTAAGCAATGGTGGGGTATGTGTTAGTCTAAGGGTGCAGTCAGATACGAAATCATGCACTTTGTGAATATATGTAATACAGGTATAAACTGATAACTTTATGGTAACGGGCAAAGAAATTTCGGTAAGGAAACCTATTGACATCTTGTGGACGAAATAAGCATTTGCAATGTCTGGCCCTCAAGTTTCATTAGCAGATATAAAGAAATGCTTGTGTCGTAATTTGCAAGATCATCTATTGGTGCTGGTCAAAGGCCATATGGAGCCCAGGGGATTATGCAAGACTTTGGGGAGGAGGGGGGTCAGACAGGGGTTACTGAAAAGTTGCCACCTGCCTATTTCACTCTGTGGGTTGAGCAAAATGCCCAGAATGATCTTCTATAGTTTAATCGAAACCGCTGTTGTAAATAAACTTTTCCTTATGATGAAGTTATAATGGGTCTGAAGTGAGATATAAAGATGTTAAATTAAATTATTGTAATTATTAAAATAAACAGTTTAGGATCAAGCTGATTTAGGGGTTTTAAGTGGTATTAAGAGCTCAGTCCTCATTTCTTTCTGTACTGATTCACATGCCGTCATCTTTTTTATATATATTGTCTTCTCTCCATCTTTTTTATATATATATTGTCTTCTCTCCATCTTTCTTCCCTCCATAGGGCCCGATGGGTCCTCGTGGTCCTCCTGGCCCCCCCGGCCCCCCAGTGAGTCTTTCATCCTCTCACTCCTGTAAACACCAAGAGAACATTGAGTGAATTCATGGGAGCACTTGGACACCAACGTGTTTTTTTCCTGCACCACAAGGTCACACACAAGACTGTACACTTGTTCCTGTTAAATCCCACTGGGGATCTTGGAGTTCCGGAGTTTTGAAAGTGTCAGATGTTGTGCCAGGTCACTCAGAAAGACGCTTTTTTAATATCTGATCGCCAAACCGGTAACAGCTCTGCTGTTACTTTTAACCATTACTGTCTTTAACCCAAAAGCCCTTTTGGTGAAAAATGACCCATTCATGCAAAGTAGTCTTGATATCCGGACTGCTGCACTGTTTGTCAGCTGCTTGTATTTTCTTCAGACTGTAACCCTGCATCATACACTTTGCAGGGCCCACAAGGTTTCCAAGGCAACCCTGGAGAGACTGGAGAATCTGGAGCAACGGTCAGTACTGCTTAGTGTTGCAGTGACTCACAGTGACACAAAGGGCACCCTGCACCACAGCAAATTAAAAAGACCCCCTTCTACATCAGTCCAGAGCAGGACTCAATACCATGGCGAATTCTCATGGACATTTTGATCAAAATGCATTTTTCCATAGACATGGTATTTACAAATGCAGTGTATTTTTTCTCAATCAAATCATTCTGCCTTTGACATGGTCACGTTTATCAGTGTATGGACAGGTTGACAATTCCTGGTCTCCTGTAACATCCATTTACTGCAAATCCATTGATATATAATATTGGCTTATTATATTATCATTATTATAAACTTATTACCTAATGTTACAGTCTAATTCGGAGCACTTTTTATAGCAACCATTTTCCCACAATGATGGAGGTAAGTGTAGGATGTAACATAAATTCTGCATGATCAGCAGAAATATACACAGGAAGTGAAGACAATGAGAATCATTGTGCTGAGTTTGATTAATTTTAGAACCTTGGACTTCACTGATTCCAGACCAGCTCAACAATTTAACACACTTAGCTCCTACGAATATCATGCTACCATGGGAATAAAACCATGCTGTGGAACATTCCAGAGAAAAATGCATTGTATTAGATATTTTACATTCACTTTGTTTCTTTTTCAAATTGTTTTGAATGTTCATAGGTCAAAGCCGTCTCTGTAAACATTTATGTATTAACAGGATAGACCTTAAGTCTTGTTGAGTGTTTGACTTCACAGCATTGGCTTATTTTTCATAGGGTCCGATTGGCCCCCGAGGCGCCCCTGGACCCTCAGGCAAACCAGGAGATAACGTAAGTACTAACATCAGTATCCGTATTCATCATTTATCTTTTCAGTCTCCGCTATGCATGATTCTGCATACCCTTTTTAATCGACGAAAATGTCGTAGAACTAAAATAGGTTGTCTTTGAGATAATACTTGATAGCAAGTGGGATTAGAACCTATCACAGTCAGAAAGGAGTGAAAATGGGTTATATGTATTTTTTTGTTATGAATTTATTGTCCTCATCAATGACATTGTGCTTTCTTCATTCCTCTGGATCTCTGAAAGTTTTTTACTGATTGTATTGATTTTGTTGCCAAGTTGATGGCAACAATGATTATAATTGTTGTATCCACTTAATTCATTTGTAGTGCCATGTAGCTGGAAATAATAATAATAATAATAATAATAATAATATTGCATGTTATATGTTCTTAGATGAAACAACATATGTGTTTATTCCCCAAGCATGTGTCACTCTGTATATTATAATAATTATTAATTTGGATCCATCCGTCCACTTGGTCAGGGTCACGGGGTTGATATTCATTCATTCATTCATATATTCTTATTTATTTATTAATTTATATGCTTATTTACTTGAAAGTCAGACAGTAAGTGTGCTAAGCACAGTTCCACTGGGGGGCACCACAGAGTAGTACTTTTCAAATAAAAGAAACATTGCAGTAGCGCATGCAGCAATATTATTAATAGTCATCAAGCAAATAATTTATGCAATCACATCAAGTATTCCTCACCAGATCTGCAAGACAACATTTTATCATAATTACAAACTTGTAATTTTTACGTTGCCAGTGATGCTGAGATGAACCTCATTTCTTTTGTAGGGAGATCCTGGTAAACCTGGGAAAGCAGGAGAACGTGGAGCCCCTGGTCCCCAGGTAACACATCAGCACTGATGTTAAATACCATCAGCGTACCGTAGCAAGTGTACTTCTGCACATTTTCTCTTGTTTGTTGCTCTCTACTTTATTTAATCTTAATGTATTTTATTTCAGGGTTGTTCATTTTGTTAACATTTATTTGTTTTGTGTGTGTAATGTATTATGCAAGATAATTAAATTAATTAAATTAAGATAAATAAGTTTTATACATAATTATGGAGTGGGTCTTTATAGCACACGTTACTAGCCTGAATAGTAGAAAGGCACAATTTTAACTTCCCCATGAAGCCCAATTTTTTAGGCATTTTTCCTTGCATATTAATGAATATACAAATAATAGTTTGCACCCAAGTAATCCTATTGGTGTCTAGAGACAATTTTAAAGTCTCCTTAAATTCCAAAAATAATTGGGCTTCTTTCAGCCAGGCTGATAGGTCCATCTCTCTGTTAGCATTGGTGAATGTTGCTGGGATGATGCCTAATAACAGTGGTGCAGTGTTTGGCATCGATGACCTCATGCATTCTTTAAGTCACCTAAGCCCTGCCATTGAACAGATTCCTCCTGCTCTTGCATCACCCCACATCTTTACCACTTTCCCTCTCTTTACTTTCACTTTCTCCATCAATTTCTCATTTCCATTTCTTTGCCTTTAGGGAGCACGAGGATTTCCGGGAACTCCTGGCCTTCCTGGCATCAAGGGGCACAGAGTAAGTCTTCGGGTAGTGGTTTACTTGAAAAAGGCATCCCGATCATTTTATTACTCGAGCAGCTAGCAATAATCACATCTAATAATTACTTTTTTAAAATGCCATGTATCCATTAACCAGCTAAAACGTAGCGATATGACACGGGCCAGTTCAGTAACGGTTTGTTCCTGTTTTTTCGCAGGGTCACCCAGGGGTCGACGGTGCCAAAGGAGAAGGTGGTGCTGCAGGAGCAAAGGTTTAACGCTGCTCCGTCATTCTCCTGCCACCTGCCTGATCTACTCTGTTGCTCCTCATACATCTATACAGGCTGTTCTTTATTCAGCAGTCTGCTAATTTTTGTCTTAACTTTTGTTGTAATTCTCCTACTTCTGGTTTACTATTACTGTGCTGTTTATTTACTCCACTCATCGGGTTCTTTGATGTCATAGACTCTCTGTTGAATTCCAGTTGTATTTTCCAGTTTCTCTATTTTATGTCCCTGATTTACCCACAGACTTGCAGTACTCCTTGTTTTAAATGTAGTTAATTCTGGTCTGTGAACTCATGTATGTAAAATCTCTTGCGCTCTCTAATCATGATTTCTTTCACTGCGTTCACAGGTTTAGTAATCAATGTTCCTTAATATCAAAGTTATGCCAGTTATATATAATGAAGTCTTTATTATAAATATTATACAAAGTCTTTAATCTCGCTTCTCACTGGACTTTGTTTCTTTTAATATCACCAGGGTGAGGCTGGTTCACCTGGTGAAAATGGTGCCTCTGGACCAATGGTAAGTGTACAAGTGTATTGTATGCATGTAAAATGGATTCCCAAAGGCCAGATATTCTATTAGACGTAAATGTATGAAAAATGCATTGGTTTCACATCTATGTTTGTCAGAAAACAGTTCAAATGAAACTGTATGTTTGCCTAAATATATTGTCACTTGAAATGTGTTTGATCATAGCCAAATGATTGTAGTACTACTGAAAAAACAGTTGGTGATACAGTGATGTACCTGGTTTTAGGAGTTATTTTTAAGGCATGGTTAGTAAATCATATACAGTATGCAGTACAGCTCTGTAAGTAGCAGTTCAAGTTGTCTGCTGTGTTATTGTACAAAGGTGAATGATGACTTTAATCACTCTGGGCTCTCTGTGTCTGTAGGGTGCTCGCGGCCTGCCTGGCGAGAGAGGTCGACCTGGCGCTCTTGGTTCTGCTGTGAGTTCCCCACATGCTCCTCATTCTTCTCCTACTCCTCTAATCTGCACCAAGCCTACAGGCCGATGAAAGGAGTGTACCGACAGTTTGTAATAACTGCACACTGCAGACAATTTTTAGTTATACCTTTATATAGTGACAGTAAAGTTCCTGATTCAGCGCCTTCCTCATCCTCCCCACTTACTCCTCCATTAATAGGATTATTATTAAAGGATTGATTATTATACAAATAATTGATTATTAAATAGGCATCAGTCTCACCACGTCTTCAAACTTTTGCAGGTCGCTAATATTTTATTATTACAAATGACAAAAGCATTTGATGTGGTATTAAGCCTCTAAGATGGTGTGACGATTAAGGATGTAGACTTTGTGCGCTGCCCAACACTTCTTTGGTACTATTGGTTAACTTAAATACAGTTAATTTGCTGATGCTCTACATTGACCGTAGACATTCAAGTTCCCGTTTTCCAATGTTGTTGTGTAATGGCCGATCTCCTTTGCCATTGTCATCATTTTTCCTGTCTTTTAGGGTGCCCGTGGCAACGATGGACTGCCTGGTCCCGCGGGCCCTCCTGTATGTAATAATTCCCTTTAACAATTCAATGTTCCAGTCCCTTTTACTCTGCAGTATTATCTGTAAATGCTAAATGTATGCTTTAATTGAAAGATCATTGAAGAAAGGATCATTCCAGCAGACAGACTATACCCTCATTGTGATTGCTTCCACCACCATAGGGTCCGTCTGGTTCTGCTGGACCCCCAGGTTTTCCTGGTTCCTCGGGTGCTAAGGTGTGTAATTTCTTAGTATACAGCTTTTCAGAACATGCTTTTTAAAATTTATTTTTGTGACCTGAAAGAACAAAGAAACAGGGTGAAAGCCTCTCAAGGCCACATTTTCCTTTTACTTCATGATTTTACTTTATGACCATTATTAGAAGTGCCATGTTATTCCTCAGTCGAACACCACTGCCCTTGTAAAGGCCTTGCTAACACAGCAACCTGTCAGAAAGTTTGGGCTGAATGAACACAAACCTGTTATGTTCCTGCGGGAGGCCGGTGTGGTATAGCTACTGCAACAGATGTAGTTCAGTATGTAAAGTTTATTTTGTATAATTTAAGATCATCTTTCAAGCAACCATAAGTGAATGACCTTTTTGTATAGTAGCAACACTGGGGGACTAAGCACAGAATGAACTGATTGTTTGGTAGAAGCTGGGTGCTGTCAGACAGACTGAACGGCGCAGCACTGAATGAGTGTTGTGCCTGTTAACAGGGTGAAGCTGGTCCTGTAGGGACTCGGGGCGCAGAAGGTCCGCCAGGATCCCGTGGAGAGGCAGGAACCCCAGGATCACCTGGCCCGGCTGGAGCGTCTGTGAGTAACGTTCTTGGAACCGCAGAGAACCAAGATCCATGGAACGCAAACCTGAACAGAGCCAATGTGGACTGCGGACAAAATGTTTAAATAAGCTGGAAATTGCATAATAATGAACCAACGATAGCTGAGATCAGCATGTAAACTGTAACTGTACAGGCCTGGTTCCTGGACTGCCAGATGACCTGTGAGTTTGAGGTCTTTATGAAATATCAGAATGTTCGTCATGATTGTATAAATTATGTAAGCTTGTAACATGTTATGGATGGGAAACACGCCATGTAAACAGGAAGTGTAAGGGTCCTTTTTTGAAAGAAAGAGATCATCTAATCATTGTGATCATTAGTAGAATGTCAGTATGAAACTAGACTAGCTTAGCATAAAAATATTAATGATGGGCTTTCAGTTCCCCCAAGGATTAGTCTCTGCCTTTCTCCTCCTAGGGTAACCCCGGTACTGATGGAATCCCTGGAGCCAAAGGCTCTTCAGTAAGTAGCCCTGCCTAAATCATGTGACAACAACACCTGTCTTATCTAGCACTTTATATGAAGTATATCTCAGATATTAATCATAATAATAATAAAAAGTGGCTAGTGTATTAGCTAAGTTTATACTGAGTCATTTTTAACCAGTTACGAAGTACCAGTAATGCTCTGTTTCTGTTTCCCATCTGCAGGGTGCCCCTGGTATTGCCGGGGCCCCTGGATTCCCTGGCCCTCGAGGACCCCCAGGACCACAAGGAGCAACAGGATCTCTTGGACCCAAAGGACAGCATGTAAGGTCCAGTCTCCATGCTAAGCTTTAAGATGGAGATCAAATAAACTATTTTTTTGGGAGATACAGAAAACTGTAAAATTAGAATTTTTAGAAGCAAGTAACATTTTTGGATATAATGACTGCTGGGTAAATATAACACATAATGCAGCCATTTTGTGTTATATTTACCCAGCAGTCATTTTATCCAAAAATGTTACTTGCTTCTAAAACTTCCAATATTACAGTTTTCCATAGTTTGTGATTCTGACGAATACGTCGTCTGTCGCTGTCTGCTTTGTGCTCGCAGCCTGATTAAACTACAGATGGTGAAAATCAAGTCATTTAAAAAAGAATACATCACCTTGATCTTTAATGTAAAAAAATTCCCTCTGGTGATAAACAGATGATACGTGTGCAATGAGCGATGTTCTGCATCCATTTAGGGTGATCCCGGTGTCCCAGGATTCAAGGGAGAAGCTGGACCCAAAGGAGAGCTTGTGCGTTATTTTCTTTTGTCATTTAACACATTCTGTTTTCCACACATGTCCACTTGTTTGTTGGAAGGACGCACGGAGTGCTCAGTGATGTCGCATATTTGCATTTCCCCTCCAGGGTCCTGTGGGTCCCCAAGGTGCCCCTGGTCCAGCAGGAGAGGAGGGCAAGAGAGGACCTAGAGGAGAACCTGGCGCGGCAGGTCCACTTGGACCTCATGGAGAGAGAGTGTGTACAGTGCCAACGTGTCTGCAAAAACATTCTCTATAGATCTGTAATCTTTATGTTAGCAACGCAGTGGTTGATGTAGTTACACAAATCTGTTCTTTTGTGCTTCTGTGGAGAACTGGCCTGTACGCCTGGGGCAAGCCCTTTATTAAGAGTTTGCTCATCAGTGATTATATCAGCCCACATATTTGCCACTTGTAAATTTGAAGTATTATAGTGTAATATACAGGTGTGATATGCAAATAAGCAAATTGAGTCAAAAATGACGTAAAAACTATTTTCCATATCATAATAATTTGTAGTTACCAGAAATGATATCTACTCCCAATCTTCACATGCTTAAACATTTAAATAAATGTGGTTCTGTGTGTCATGTCGCTTCTTTGTCTCTCTTGGCCATTCTAGGGTGCTCCTGGTAACCGTGGTTTCCCAGGTCAAGATGGTGTGGCAGGTGCTAAGGTGGGTAATAAAATAAAACAGCTGATTAATGACTCGTCCGTAATGCATTTTAACCATTCTAGCTGTTGCCTGTCTACCAGCCTGTGTACTCTGCTGCTACAATCACACGCAGCTTACAAACTGCAAAAGAATGACCTTCTGTACTGTAACACACCTCAGGCAGATTTTTCTTAGTCACCACCCCAATATGTCTTTTCTGCTTCCAAAAATGTTATCCTTTTATTCAAAAGATATTACCCACAAAATATTAGTAAACAGTTTCAGCTGTTGGCTGGTGGCGTTTGTCATTATGCTAGTAATTTGGAGAAACGGAACGTGTGGTTGTGTCTTCTACACAGCACATTTAAAAATATTTTTATTGCTCTTATTTATGTCATGCTAAAAGCTATATGTGTCAGATACTAGCATGTTTATATAGTGCATAATGTGTGTTAGGCCATATTTCTGTGTGTGTTTTACTGTAACTTAGTATCATCTGCACGGACCATCTGACCTTAGTGCTTAGCAGCATTCTTGTCTTTTTCTGCGGCCTCAGGCTTCAGAGCGGCCATCTGCTGCAGTAACCCTCTTCTCATTTTGTTCAGGGTACCCCGGGAGACCGTGGGGTCCCTGGACTTTCCGGGCCCAAAGGTGGCAATGGTGACCCGGGGCGTGCTGGGGAGCCGGGACTGCCGGGGGCCAGAGTGAGTGCTGGGGCTTTCTGTGTTCCTTTGCCGGAAAATTCTTTAATTACACTGATTGTACACTGGTGATATTCGTGAGCAAGATTGATAAGTCTTTCTCAGTTTTGGTTGTTTCTCAGTTAGACTCGTGGGGTAAATCCAAGACCTGTGAACACGTAACGGAACACATTACACATGTAACATAGAGTAACAATATGCCTGTGCAGTATGGAATACTAGCTAGCCCATCTCTCTTTTCTGACTAAATAATAGCCAAACATTGAAAGGGTGGAATTAGCAGGCATCTCTATTTACTGTCTGTTTTGTTTTGCAAACAGGGTCTCACTGGTCGCCCTGGTGATGCTGGTCTTCAGGGCAAAGTTGGACCCACAGTGAGTATTAATTTCAGGCCAACTGTCAGGCCTTCGGAAAGTGCCCGTTTTGTAGTATGTTTATGATACCCCTAGATAGCCCTTTGGTACTTGTTGAAATACCGGAATACAGTGCTGAAGCTTTTTGTTGTTCCATCTGTTTGTTCTTAGTTGTTCTTTGTTATGCAGTTTTCATGTTGCAAAAATAGCATTTATAACTAACAGCTTTACATTTTCTGGAAACAGTCACTGCACTAAATTCTAGTAGAGATTTGAGGTGCTCCTGGCCGCCCCCTACAGGGAGTCCCAGGTGAGGACGGTCGCCCAGGACCCCCTGGCCCAGTGGGGGCCCGCGGCCAGCCCGGTGTGATGGGATTCCCCGGACCCAAAGGAGCCCATGTGAGTATTCCTGTTCGCAAGGTGTGAGCAGGCCCAGCGATTCGGGCCAATCTGCCGTGTGGCCCCCTTGGTTAGGAATGCGTGCCTCTGAATGGACAGATGCGCGTTCAGGTCCCCAGGCTGGCAGAACCAGCATGTCACTTCTGGGCTCTTGAGAAAGGCCTGTCCAGCGATAAAAGAATGATACATATTCGCTGTATATAAACGCTACACTTTATATAAGCAGCACACCTTTAGCTTAAGCTCTTAAGTAAGAGACATAGAGGATTTCTAAGCAAAATAATTTTCCTCCTCAGGGTGAGCCTGGGAAACCAGGACAGAAGGGACTGATTGGGGCCTCAGGTGTACGGGTAAGGGCCCCTTCCTGTGCATTTATACATTTCTTTTCCTGATTGGTTAATTAACGTGTAACGTATACAGCAGCATATCGTTTTCTCATTGCCAACCGATATTCTAATGTTAAAAATAACACCACAGTTAGACATGAGACAGTGTGAATGTCCTCCAGGTCGTTTTTCGGAATTTATTTTTTATTTTTTGCAAATGTAGCAATTTCTGTTAAGTGCTACTCGAATTGACTAGCCATCCGTAGTCATTAGTATATTAACATCTCATGTGATGTCCAGATTAATTGATTTTCCAATCCTCACTCAATAGGGTGTGCCAGGCAAAGATGGTGAGACTGGGCCTACTGGACCTCTTGGGCCTGTAGTAAGTTGACCTATCACATTGTGATGACGAGCGGAGATTTGTTTTTGTACTTTATGTGAAACCATGTGACCACCTTGCCGCTCCTGTTGAGAAACTCATTGCTGATGGTGCATGCTTCTCACAGGGAGCAGCTGGAGAAAGAGGAGAACAGGGACAGCCAGGCGCCCCTGGGTTCCAGGTACGTGTGTCACTTGGCAGGATACTGTGACCAGGAGACAGCACAAGGGTGAACCGCAGTGCATGTAGTCTTGGCAAATATTAGGAGGTGTCCTGTCTTTAATATTGCCACTATTACAATCAGTTTGACTAGAGGAGTATATTGCCTTATTCCTGGGTGGCACTGTAGTGCACTGTTGCCATATACCTGTGGGACCCGGGTTCGAGTCTCTGCCATGGCTCCATGTGTGTGGAGTTTACATGTCCTTCTTGTGTTATGGTGCCGTTTCCTCCAGGTACTCTGGTTGCCCCCTCTCCCCCAGGCCAAAAACATGCTGAGGTTAATTTGAGTTACCAAATTGCCCATAGATGTGAGTGTGACCAGTGATGGGTTTCACCCTAGGCTGTTCCCTGCCTTGTACCCATAGGCTCCAGACCCCCTCCTGACCCTGAATAGGATAGGAAAATGTAGTGCAACCATTTTAATAGCATGTATTTTGTAATGTAATATATTTAAAACTGAACCCTACAGTTAGGCTGCAGAACATCTTAAATCAGCATGAAATAACTATAATGCACATGTAGGCTTGTATGTTATCAAGAAATCAACTTTTTGTTTGAAAATGGCGCCAAATTATTGTACACCACAGTATAATGTAACTTGTACACAAGGGAGAAAGAGTAAACACAACATGATCTATGTAGAGTACACAAGCTAAGTAGGTTTGGACGGTATCTAATTTTGCTACCGTAATACTGCCTAAGCCTTCGTCTAACCAAGAGAATTTAAAATGCACCAGATAAAATACAACTCCCAGCAGAAAAGAGAAAGTAGTTCTGAAGACAGACATAAATATCCATCACTAATTATTGGATGGCAGTTGGCTTGGGACAGAAAGCATCATTCATGCTGAATTCTCCTTTCACCCCTAGTGTTTTACATCCCACCTGGTTTCCAGCGCCTCCTAGTGGTCAGGCAGCATGATGCGCTAGTATTTATTTCAAAGTCTTATTTTGTTTATAAAACATACATTTAATACTTGTTCACAGCGAGAGGGCTAGGAAGCTGCCAGTTACCCATTCCTGATCTAATGTTTCTAATTAAGTGGCAAGAAGAATAATTCTTCTGTGAGCAGTAAGACAAAAAGTTCTAAGTTAAGTTTATTAAAGGAATAAGCAAGTATATTGGATTCAGTAGCAGATTATCCCTCCATAAGTCCAAAAATATAAACTGCATAGTGATTAGTTAATAAATTTGTTAGGGTTGCTCTGGTTATAGATAGTTTAGCATTTACCAATCCTGTCTTCAGTGTGCATTTGCTGGTTCCTCAGCCTGTAGAAACGCAAAACTTGATATTTATTGTTACTGTCACAAATACCAGTCAAATAAAAGCCTGCTTGTTTAAATGCGTTGCCAGGAAATAACCTGAGTCCACAATGGTTTATTCAGGGAAAACGATGGGCAGAACAATGTGACTTGGGGATACGACAAAGTAATAGGGATTTTATCGGTTGATGGGCCTAGAGATGGGTTTAACAAAAGCAGTGGAAAGGAATGGAAGCAAAAGTCAGCAGGGGAAAAAACAGAAGACAAACAAACCGAGCTTCAACTCAACTGGGATGGAACACTAGAGCAGGGGTGACCAATCCGCAAAGGGTCGTTGTGTATATGGGTTTTCGCTGCAACTCCCTAATTAGATTACTAATTAGAGGACTGATTGGCTGAGGAGTCCACACACCTGGGTTTGAACAGCCGACCTACAGGTTAACCCAAAAACCTGCATACACACCGGCCCTCTGCGGATAAGATTGGCCACCCCTGCACTAGAGTCTGGACACAGTGCTGAGCTGGTTATAGGTGGACTGAATGAATGACCTGTTTACCTGACATGGTCCTGCCCCACAACATCTGCACTCCATTTACAGCTTGCAGAGTGCTGATCGTGTGAAATGTAGGCCGTGGTAAAGGTGGTTCAGTCCTTTTAGGGAAGCCTGTAGCTCTGTTACTTGGACTTGATTAGGGGTTACAATTATTTACAATACTAGACAAATTTCTAGACAGAAAGACATCGTACCATGAAAGATGGACACTGTCCATTAAAAATTTAGACTGTTTTAAGAAATTTGAAGGAGTATTAAATGCCGACTCATATTTACCTTTAGTGTAGAATACGCAGTTATCTATTATTATCAGCTTAAAGGCCCCTCAGCAGATGAATTATATGAAAACAGGGGATTAAATGCTCTGTCATCCACGCTTCCCATAATGCTTTGTGCTGTGACATAGTGTAACATGGATACATTGTTTCCTATGGCATGAAACTCAGTGTAACCAGAAGAAGGCAAACAAGTAATAGCCAAAATGATTTTTACACAATAGAAAAGAAAAGAACTCCATTTCGTATCTCTGTGTAGGGTCTGCCTGGGCCAACAGGTGCCACTGGTGAAGCGGGCAAGGCTGGAGAACCGGTAAGGTCCTAAAAGGATCAGCTGTTCTTTTATTGCGATGTTACGGGTCTGCTTTTGATCCTGTCCCTCAGACCTCAGTGAGTAATATTATGGGATGGTACTGACAGTACAATGTGTAACAAATTCCTGTCCTAATGCAGGGTCTCCCTGGAGAGGGAGGAGCTCCTGGTGTAGTTGGAGCCAGGGTAAGTTTTTTGATTCTTACAGACACAATGTTTGGTTCTGTGTATTATGTGCTGGGAACTCCGTAGTTCCCTTTGCTCTCTCAGTCATTGTAGTTTTTGTGGCCTGGTTTCCCCTTACGCAGGGTGAACGAGGCTTCCCAGGCGAGAGAGGCACAGTCGGTCCCCAAGGTCTGCAAGGACCACGCGGTCTTCCTGGCAGTGGAGGAACTGATGGACCAAAGGTAAGCATCATTTATCTCCATGCATTTTCTTACCTCCAGTCCCATAAACTACAGGCACCTCCACACTGGAGTTCTGTAGCCTGGTGCTGGTGTAGAAGTCCCTGGCCCCCACCTGGAAGTTCTGCAGCTCCTGGCCACTGTCTTCCAGTTATTTGCTTTCACGCTGCATGACGGAACAGGGACCTTCATGCCAAACAAGCTTACGAGACACAAACATTTTGTAGGTTAAACTTCACACATAATATCATATGAAACTACACTCCCACTCCAAAACAATGGAGGATGAACAAGTTGCTTTTTTAGTTATTTTTTTAGTTACTGGAGGGATCGATTAGAATCAAAATGGGGCAGAACCTGTTATTAATGCTTTATTTGTATGACCTCTGACACATTTATAATTCTTATTAAATCTGGCTTGCTGACCGATCGTTCATTTTCCACAGAAAAAAAAGAAGTAACATTATCCCACGAGCGCTGAGAATATAAGAAAAAAGTTTATTGGTTAGCGATCACGTTTTTCCGATCCAGAAATATGGAGACACGGGCAAAAAATGTTTTCATTGATGCATTAAATGTAATTGAGGTACAAAAATCTCTTCAGTTTTTGCTCCGCTACTTACTTTCCTCTGCTACTTCTATTTGTTCCCACGTAAGGTGCTTTTGGAGCAAGTTTATTGCTGTAAGCACCTCCCCAGTAGTTTGTGTTCCAATGAAAAGTACCTAATTTGGAGTAGGGACTGAAAAGGGGTTCCGGCACTACCTTTGAGGAACTACTATCAGACCTAATTCCTGCAGTGTGAACGTAACAAAAGTTCCTCATTCTGGCAAAAGGTTCTGGTTCCTGAAAAAAGTTTCTTCAGTGTGAAAGCACCCTTTGTTGCTTTTTACATTCAATTTCTGTAACTTTTAAAGTTCATTTAAAAATCCTGGCTTTAATATATAGGGCCCTGCATGGCCAGACTCCAGAATATCTCACAGACCTTCTATACACTGTCACGGTGAGCCTGTCCCTTAAGTCATCTGGTCAGGGACTGACCCCAGGCTTTGGAATCCTCTTCCAGTATCCTTGCGGTCTGTAGACGCTGATAAATTTAAATTCCTGCTGAAATCCCATATTTAAACTAGCCTTTTTACCGCAGCACTTCAGTACAGGTGTGTCCCTGCGGGTTTTTGTTTTTTATTTTTATATTTTATTTTTATGATGCACTTTGTCACTGTCCTTTGAATTTATTTATGTAGCAGTTTTAATATGTGAAACACTTCGTGACTCTGTATCTGTGGAGTGTATTTAATTACTTACTATGAAACTACAGTTTTGGAAACACTTCATTTCAGAATGATATATGTGTCATTGCCATGATGAACTATAAGAATAGTTTCTGACCTGGTACTGAGGTCAGGTTACATTTATGTTGTTCTGTATTCAAAATGGAACTTTTTCAAACAGCGGCTTAACTTTTGGTGAAATATTTGAGGCAGGGCAAAAATAGTGATTTATTACAGTTACACAAGTTTTACCACAATGATATGAGCACAAATACTGCAGGAAAGTCTTTATTAGTTGCACAGAGTGCAAACGCTTTTCAATAACACAAGAATCATATCTTCCTTGGGTCAAGTTTAGAGTATAGCCAGGTTTTTCAGTGTGACTTCAGGCATCAGACATCTGTCAGACTGGAGCGAAATGTTACCCGAAACCTCCTTTGCTAACACGTGACCCTAAAAGATGTTTTGCATAAGACTATGAGGAAGCATAATGCCTGTAGTGTAATCCATACTGTTTCACAGGCTGTTGTGTAGTTCTGTTGCTGGTACGCTAATCTTACTGGGTTTCCACTCTTTTCCAGGGAGCTATTGGGCCTGGTGGCCCCCCCGGTGCCCAAGGACCCCCAGGCCTCCAAGGCATGCCTGGAGAGCGGGGTACCTCTGGGATAACTGGGTCTAAGGGAGACAGAGTGAGTGACAAACACCCTCTAGCCTGGACACTAGTACATCCTTAATTCACTTATATATATCACATATATCACAGCTCCTTTTTGTATGTTAAACGATAGCCAGTCTATTGGCATGGATACTGTGGTTATAAAGACCATTTATAGTGCTGTATGCTATAACATTATGCTGGTTTGTCCTGCAGGGTGACAATGGCGAGAAAGGACCTGAAGGTGCCCCTGGAAAAGATGGAGCAAGGGTGAGTACCTACTCTGTGAAGCCGGAATTGCATCATTTCCATAATTAATTAAGTGATTGATGATGATTTTACATTTTTTAATTTTAAATATGTATGTGTGCTATCATACATGAATGTGGTATATGGGCTATCGTGACATTGACTTGCGATTGGAGTTACTGATTGAGTTAATGACCGATGTCTGTGTCGTGTTCTCGCTTAGGGTTTGACTGGTCCGATTGGTTCTCCTGGTCCAGCAGGTCCTAATGGTATAAAGGTGAGGCCTCATATCACAGCTAATTTTTGTGATGAAACTTTTTGGTGGGTTAATGTTATATATATGACTGTTTTCTTCCGATATCCGTTTTAGGGTGAATCTGGTCCCTCCGGTCCTTCTGGGTTGCCTGGGGCCCGCGGTGCTCCTGTAAGTCACTGCAGTCTGCGTAAAAGGCTCTGCATGTAACCTGAAATTGAAATAATTCACTTTATATCCCTGACTTTGTAGTGCTATAGCGCTGTTACCCCTGAATTCAAAGTTTCCCCTAAGCTATGTGGACGACGGCTGAATTCAATCCTAGGATTTGATTGACACTGGTGTCGTACCACTTTATAGTCAGCAAGATCTGTTCTTTGTCCATTTTCTGGTTTCCCTAGTAGGCTTGTGCGAATGGGTGGCAGCACACAATGCCTCTTATCTGGAATATAAACGTCCTGTGTGCTTGCTCTGTTGCGACATCAGTGCCACACAACCACCGGAATTGACAGATTTCTAAGTAGGGGTTAGCCAGTGTTTCACTTCATTGTGGGAATGACAGTAAGCTTCACCCACACCACAGAGTACAGGACGGCCCCCGCCATGGGCGATCTGTACCATGAAGATCCCTTTACTTTTATTTACTGCTAGCATAGACATTAATGGTCAATGTGTGGTAAATAAATGGTTTTAATAATGCAGGCGAAATCAACTTATATTACCACTAGTGTCCAGCATTGCAGGATGTTTCCATGATTCCACACCTCTTTGTTTTCTGCCCTTTCAGGGAGATCGTGGCGAGAACGGCCCTCCAGGCCCTACTGGCTTCGCTGGCCCCCCTGTGAGTGTTGATTCATGGACTCTTTTCATGATGTAGCCTCATCAATCTAAAGCCACTTCTGTTCAGCCCAACATGGGATGAGAGATATCAGAACTCTTTAAGGAGAATCATTTAGGAGGCGGCTAGAAGCCTAACTCCGAAGAAATTATAGATTTCTTTAACATGTTCAGCCATAAGGCGTCTCGGTATGGCGCGTTTGCATGATCACTCCGTCTTCTGATGACTTTATGGTCATTTCCTTCATATTCTGTAGACACCTTTATCTAGAAAAATGGACTTGTTGTAAATAGTCATTTGGTGGTATTTTCCCTATGTTACTGACCTGTCTAGCCCGTTGTTGACAAACGAATCCTTTGAATTAAGTAAAACATTGTTTATTCTTTGTAAATGTCCAAACATGACTTGAACGATTTGCAGCATTTGTTTTCTTCAGCGCTGAATTTTCTTCATGAACTCCCCCAAACCTGGACCATGTTACTGAAACCCTACATGTGAAATGGCCGGTTCTTCTCAACCAATAGGGTGCAGATGGGCAGCCTGGAGCCAAGGGCGAGTCAGGAGATTCTGGCCAGAAGGGTGAGGCTGGATCTCACGGCCCTCAGGGTCCCTCAGGAGCCCCAGGACCTTCGGTAATTTTCTACTGTCTTTCGTTTGGTGAGAAGAAGCTTCAGTGTAGGCCTTCAAGAGATTCCTTCCTGAGATGAATGACGTTCATCTTATCTTTGCTGCCCATTTTGTCATTAGCAGTGGATTTCAATCATGTATGTTAAATAGCCTGGGAAATGTTGTTAATCTGAGTTCTCTCTTTAATTCAGGGCCCTACTGGTCTTACTGGTCTCAAGGGTGCCCGTGGTGGTCAAGGTGCCCCTGTGAGTCACGTCAGCTCTTCCATTATTAGCACACTGTTAACAAAGAAAGTGCCAGTAGATCAGAGTCATATCATTTTTAGGAACTTTTCTTATTAACCAAATTTATGAAAACATGTCAGATTTCCTCTGCAAAAATCTCTTTGTCTTTACTTAAGATTGCAGCAGGAAGTATTTTAAGGCTGATATTTAAAGCCTGATGTTTCCGATGAACTGACTGGAGGTCAGCATTGCAAACCAATTCTCTGACAAATCTCTTTATCCTAAAGGGTGTAACTGGTTTCCCCGGAGCTGCAGGAAGAGTCGGCTTACCGGGTCCTAGTGTAAGTCCTGTGCCGTCGCAGCTCTGGCATTCCTCTCTGTTCAGGAAGTGCCGCTTTGTTCTGGGCATGCAGCTGGTCTAAGTCACCCTTCTATCCTGATCACACCATGCTGCGGTTGGGACGTGTGGCTTGTCTCTCGACGCATCCTTGTGCTCTCCATGTTTCTTGTGGAAGTACTGCACTGTTCCGGATGGCGCCCTGGGTATCATCCATCTGAACTGTTTTGAAGCAACAGTAATGAAAGTCAAATTATAGACTATGCATGTTTCGAATAAGTAAGATCACGATGTAGTGCATATAAAATTGAATGTACTAAATATAAATGACCACTACAATCAAAAGGTATAAAAGTAATAACAGTAATGATAATTATGCGGCTATTAGCAGTTTTTAACAATACCTACTACATAAGCCAAAAAATTGCGTATTGGCAACATAAATATTTCAAATTTTACATATTTTTCTCTCATTGACAAGTGAAATGAATCAAGACAGTGTAACTGTCCAATTTGTCTTAATTACTGTACAGTGTTAAACTTAAACTAGATTTACATATCGTTATGCTATTATAATAATACCTAATTTGAATAAAAGTCATGCAATTAGTTAAGTATTATATAAATATATAGTATTTATATTTGCATACTGATTAATATTTTTATTGGACACAAGTAAATTTCGTCATATGAATTTTGATTCAGTGTGTGTGATTGTTCCTTTTTGCTCCCTGCTCAGGGTAATCCTGGCCTTGCTGGTCCGGCTGGGCCCGCTGGTAAAGATGGACCCAAGGGTGTTCGCGGAGACATTGGTCTTCCAGGAAGACCAGGAGAGGCTGGCCTGCGTGGAACTGCTGGTCCTCCGGGGGAGAAGGGCGAGCCTGGAGCGGACGGGCCCCTTGTGCGTTTGCGGCTCCTGGACCGTGACCTTCACACTGTCGTCATCCAGTAGACTAATACAGAAAGCCCTAATCCATTCACATCACACCAGTAGAAAGATAACATACCTGACTAACAAAATACCTGACTTGTCATTTTCCAGTCACTGAAACCCAAGACTGGCCCTGCTGTAACCCACATATATATCCCTTATTTCAGGGACCTTCTGGCCCTTCAGGTCCCCAAGGTCTTGGTGGATCTCGTGGAATCGTGGGTCTCCCTGGGCAACGTGGTGAAAGAGGTTTCCCAGGCCTCCCTGGGCCTTCTGTGAGTTTTTTGTAAAATGTATGCACATGTTCTATAAAACACTGCAGCGCGGCTGTGATGAAATAATCAACTTGAGAAAAGTCTTAAAAGGACTTGAGAAACTAAATTTATTTTACAAACAAAATGGCGGATGAAGAAGGTCTGTGCTGGTGAACGTGCTGGCCTGGTTGAGACCAGTGTTTGCCTCTGTAGGGTGAGCCTGGGAAGCAAGGAGGGCTTGGCGGTGCTGGTGAACGTGGCCTTCCTGGTCCCATTGGACCTCCTGGCCTGACTGGACCTTCTGGTGAACCTGGGCGAGAGGTCAGAGTTCAAAATACAAATTCGTCATGAATCAGCAGCTTAAAACTATATGAGACAATAAAAGGTGTGTAATGTGATATCTGCTGCTTCTGTTTAACTTGAAAGGGGAACCCTGGTATAGATGGACCTCCTGGAAGAGATGGAGCTGCTGGGCTTAAGGTAAGAATATCCTTCCATCTGCAAAATAGTGAAAATTACTGATCAACACCATCCAGACCAAGGAACAAAGTTTCTCCGATATTAATTTCCTTTGCAAGCACTCCCACATAAATGTAAGAGGACAAACACTGATTGATACTAATATTGTGGTTCACTTCATATTGAAGTTATGAGTTAGTTACCTATTGATTAAACCAGGCACCTACTGTAACAATTGGCCACCAATATATTTGAGAAACATATCAACTAGCAGTACTGTTCTGGCATTAGATTCATTTTGTGCCTCTTGTCCCTCTGCAGGGCGAGCGTGGTAACACAGGTCCTGCTGGCGCTCCTGGTGCCCCAGGTGCCCCCGGTGCCCCTGGTCCTCTCGGCCCTCTGGGCAAACAGGGAGACAGAGGAGAGGCCGTGAGTCTATGTTTTGTTTAAATGAGGAATAACTCCAGGTCTGCAAACATGCTATGAAGACCTGCTGAATATGCAAATATTATTTTGACAAACCTCTATCATCCATGAATCTACGATATCAGTGTCTGATGGATTCCAGCAGCATTCTAAATAAGTAGTTAATTTTCCAAATAAGCGGTTTTGTTAATATTATGCATTTATTATGTTTTCCTCCTATTTCCTTCGCACCTCCTGCCTCACAGGGATCCCAGGGGCCGGCAGGAGCTCCAGGCCCAGCTGGGGCCAGAGGAATGGCTGTGAGTGTTTTTACCCTTCGCTGTGATAGCGCCCCCCGTCTGCACGCACACAGCACCTGTGCTCCCCTGTTAAGCTACACACACACTGGTCAGAAACACACCATGTCCTTCGCACATATTAACCTGTCCCCACACGGTCAGATCACATCACCATTTTTTTCATGCAATATCTGTACGTTGACTTTGCCGCCACAAATATTCAGCCTGTACATATTTGGTCATTTTTAAAATATGACCATGATTTAAGAAGGGAATATAATATGCGGTCACGTCTTGGTAAAACAAATCTTGCAGCCGCAGAGTTGATTTCACCTTTTTTATTCCAGGGACCTCTAGGCCCCCGTGGAGACAAGGGTGAGGTTGGTGAGGCAGGTGAGAGAGGACTGAAGGGACACCGAGGATTCACTGGCCTGCAGGGTCTCCCCGGGCCTCCCGTAAGTCATCTGCCCCCCTGACCTCTTCTTAGGGACCGATGCCGCTCAGATGCCTGCAAGCTCTGCGTGGAGTTTGCTGACGACAGAGGAGTGATTCACCGACTCTTCCCAGCTTAAAACCCATGCAGCTTATGTCAACTCTCAAATATCACTGAAAATAAGTAAATACGTGTAAAAATGAACTTTCAGTGGCCGTACGCCCGACAGCACTATGCTACCTCGTAAACGCTATGCGGCATAAGATATGAGATGACATAAGATATAAGAAGACATAAGATGCTGCCGGAAAGTGAACTGCACAGCAGCCTGACCATCCAGTCTCATTTTTACACCAAAAGTCAGCGCGACCGTCCTATTCCAACATACGTCCATACTGAGGTATCACCTGTCTGTGCGAAGGGAACCCAGTTGTAAGTCAGGGACAGTCTGTATTAGAGATACTAATCAAGAAGAGTGCCCCATGTTCTTATATTATATGCATCTGTTTTGTCTTGTGCTTGCAATGATATTGTCCTGTTCATTTAAAAAAAAAAAAATTAATTTAAAGTTAATTCAACCATTCAGCAAAATACCTGCATGTTGCTAGTCTGTGTTCCTCATTGGAAGAGTGGTAAGTGGGAGACTTAGAGTTAACTGAAGTAAAGTGCAGTAACCCCCCCACCCCCACAGTAATTTCTCTGTATTTCTGAGTTCAGTGATGGCCATAGCATTACTTTAATCCGACTCCAGTTTTTATTCTTTTATTGTACGTAGCCTTGATCTGTTGTTGTAGGAACTGCTGCAATTGCAATATTTTTGGTCTCTGTTAAATGTGATGATATTTGTGAAACGCCTTCCTGTTTACTGGCATTTCTTGTTTGTTTTCCAAAGGGTCCTGCTGGTGAGCTGGGTTTGACTGGGCGTGCCGGTCCTGCTGGAGGTCGGGTGAGTGGATCGACCTCCTCGTCTTTCTTATAATCACCTCTTGTTTTTTTTTTGATAATGGTTGAAGATGTATGCTATGAAAATGGCACTTTCCTAGGGGCTCCCCGGTCCGATCGGACCCCAAGGAAAGGATGGAGCGAATGGATTGCAAGGTGCTCTTGGTCCTGTGGGACCCCGTGGACGTACAGGAGAGAATGGGGCCACCGTGAGTTGAGATATTGCCAAATTGATAAAAAAAAAAAACATTCAGCATTTTCTCATACTGGCTTTAATACTGCCTCTTGATCTACCTTGTAAGGGTCCTCCTGGGCCTCCTGGTATTCCCGGCCCCCCCGGCCCCCCCGGACCCGGCATCGACATGTCTGCCTTCGCAGGCTTCTCCCAAGAGAAAGGTCCAGATCCCCTGAGGTACATCAGGGCAGATGATGCATCCAGCCCGCTGCGAGAGCATGACATAGAGGTGGAGGCCACTCTCAAGTCTATTAACAGCCATATTGAGAACATCGTGAGCCCGGGCGGCTCCAGGAAGAACCCAGCACGCACTTGCAGGGACATTAAACTGAGCTACCCTGACTGGAAGAGTGGTGAGTGGGAGACAGAGCAAAATCCAAAGGAAGCAAATGGTAATTCTCCTGTATGTCGGACTTCAGCAAACATGTAACATAGTCATAACAATTCACTTTTCCAGGCAATTACTGGATTGACCCCAACCTTGGCTGCACCTCGGACGCCATTAAGGTTTTCTGCAACCTGGCGACAGGTGAGACCTGTGTCTCCCCCAATAGTCGCAGCATCCCACGCAAGAACTGGTGGTCCAGCAAGACTAAAGACCGCAAACACGTCTGGTTTGGGGAGACGATGAATGGGGGCTTCCGTGTAAGTATAACTCGACAATGCTAAACAAGCCTGTCATATAATATCCACTTTAAACACAAATCTCATATGCAGTATTTGGTTCATTTTTTACCCCATGAGCAGTAAAACACAAACTCTCATCGGCTCCCCCTACAGTTCAGCTATGGCGGTGAGGACCTGCCAGCTAATGCGGCCGAGATCCAGTTTACGTTCCTGCGTCTGCTTTCCAACGAAGCCTCCCAGAACGTCACCTACCACTGCCGCAACAGTGTGGCCTACCTGGACCACGTCGCCGGCAACCTGAAGAAGTCCGTGCTGCTACAGGGCTCTAACGAAGTGGAGATCCGCGCTGAGGGCAGCAGCCGCTTCGCTTACAGCGTTCTGGAGGACGGCTGCACGGTGAGCTCCACACTCCCCCCACATCCGTCATAATTTGCCATTTGTCGGCAGGCACCTTTACTGCCACTGCCGACTCGCCAACAGGCCAGCATATGCTTACTGAGCAAGCATGTTGCCGGGCTCCGGAGGAGCTTTGGCACAGGCGCTCTTTCGGACAGTGTGTGGTAACACAACATTGCCTCTCCTTTCTCCAACAGAAACACACTGGGAAATGGGGCAAAACTGTAATTGAGTACAAATCGTCGAAGACCTCCCGTCTTCCTATTGTGGACATTGCCCCTATGGACATCGGTGGTGAAGACCAGGAGTTTGGAGTAGACATTGGTGCTGTCTGCTTCTTGTAAAGAAGAATGGTGAAATATCAAAAGCCATGAAGTAGCTCAAATAAGAAACCAAACGCATATTCCAAAACAAAGCAGAGAAATAAGAAAAATAAGTTTTGTTTTTTTTTTGGAAGAAAAAGGACTATCCAAGTTGTGCTTCTGGGATATCTGCACTGAATGGCAGCAGCGCATTCAGCTGTGCGTCGACATCAACATCCCCAGTGCAACTCCTGCAGTCCACTTGTGGGTTCCACGGCCCCCCTACCAAACCCCACACTGGGCAGACGTTACGCAGACAGGAAGGACACATAAAAATGTGTGTGAAGCACATGGGAAAAACAACACAACTTGGTGTTATTTATTGTCAAATCTTTCGGGTCAAAGTTGTGGTTAAACCGGAACACTAAGAATCAATAGTCCACACATTATTTTTGTTTATTCTTGTTTGCCCTGCTTGTGAAACCTCCAGGCAAAAAGAAACCAGTGATCTACCAAGTTTTAGAAAGTTTCCCTTTTTACAGCCGTCTAAAAACTTTTCAGTGGTGCTACTGTTGTAACACAGCCTGCAATTTTAAACCACCGGATATCAATCTATATTTACATAATGTGTATTTATATACACATTATGGAAAATATATGTCAGTCTGGGACTTTTATGTTGTTTTTCTGATTTTCCAATTCCCCACAATAAAGATCATTTTTATACATCTTGTAAGTGAAACCCCCATATTCTTATTAAATATGATTATAATGAATTTTGTTTTGTTTTTATTTTGATTACCAAAATTGTTTTTAAAGCTACCTCAAATTTTGGAAAAGGAAAACAACAGACCTTGCTGTTTGCTGCATTCACACAAGTATCCCAAGTGAGTCTGGGAACTGTTGAGGCAACTTTGGACTTTGCTGTCCCGTCTTCAGAGGTATGTTCTCTAGAACTGAATCCCTGCCGTCCGAACCCAAAGCCCCCCACGGTGTTGATGGGTGCACACACGCTACCACAGCCAGTACCAGCGCCCCCACTGGTGTACTCACTCCCACCTTTTTATTCTGCTTTGTCCAGGTAGGATGGGCCTCTGTGTGAGGGAGTGTATATTTTTATTATTATTGTGAACATTGTTTTGTTGTGGTTTTAATGTAAATTGGAAATAAAAAGAGAAACGATTTACGATGAAGTTCGTTCTTAACTGAGTTAAATCAGAGATTTAACCGATGTAGAGGTGCAGTTAACTGGTGCCACCCCTCCTTTTATTTAATCCTTTCATCCATGGAGGCAGCTGACAGACCATGGAAAAGATACCTGCCCATCACAGGATACACAGAATCAGTATGGGTCATTCAGAAACACCAGTTTATGTACAGGTAACAGTGGGAAACCAGACTACTGAGAGGAAACCCATGCGGATGCAGTATGACAAGGTACAAGGTGGCACTGGAGAGAGGCGGTGGGTTGTGTGCCGCTCCTAGTAAGAATTTCATTGTAGTTTTCTGCATCCAGTGCTTAAAACCTGATGATAAAAATCTTGAAACTTCACATCAAGAGCTAGAAGTGGGAATGAAGAACACAACCTGACAGATAAGGGGACAGTATTACCACTGAACCACCTCTTACTTTCTGTTAGAAGAGATGAGTATGAAGTCCTCCAGGATTCATTCTTCTTAGTTACAGACTTGTAGCTTGGCACAGCACACACCGTTACCAACCAGACACTGGGTTGTACTACCCCACTCTTCACAGCTCAGACATAATTCTGTCTAACCTGTTTTACAAACATAATATGGTCGCGTCCATCTCACGCTTCAGTCAGAAGATCTGAATGCTGCTCTGGATCATCCATCTTACAACCACGTATGCAGGGTCACGGGGGGCCTGGAACCTGCCTTGGACTAATTCTCAGCATCTCGACTGGACAGTTTTCTCACAGAGATGGTTACTGTCTACAGAGACGGTTGTCTACAATATGATGACTGAAACACCTTTAGCTGAAATTTTGAAGACAGGTATTTGTACTGAGGGCTGAGAGAAGAAGGTTGGCAGCTCAACACACCAGAGACGAAAGCTTGTTGGATGATGGACACTGATTTCTATTCCTGTGCTTTTAGTGTCTCTAACTTAGGTGTTTACAGGCTTAACTTCCAACAGCAATAGTTATAAACCAGAGGCGTTTGTTACTTACACCATTTGGAAAACATTAAGCTCCACAAAAGTCACATCCACATATCCCAGGCTGCACAGGGCACAGAGTAGGGGTTCACCTCGAACAGGATGCCGACCTATTGCAGGGTAAATATTCTTACACACATCCAATCATGCACCCCCAGCAATTTAGACAAGACAATTAGCTTATCTTTAGAGTGCAGGAGGAAATGCGTGCAGCACAGGGAGAACATGTGCGAAGTCCATACACATCAAGTGAAGACATGCAGCCTGGAGATGTGACAATAGCAACACCCGCTGAGCCATTACAAAAGACAGCTGGTTTGAATTAGCATAAACACCTGCCATTCTCTCGCAGCCCAACCACTTTCAACAAGATGACAATAAATAATACATCAAAAGTGTAATTACAATGCATCACACAGCTTTGATTCTTAGACTGGTTCACCAGTAACATGGTACTAATAGATATTACTGAGCTATTTGTACCCCCCTATGTGCCAGGACCCTCACAACCCAGAGACGCAAGCGAACACCCGCACCATTTACCCGCGAAACACCAGCATGCCATCACCTGCTAGGCTGGTGATACTGCTTGACAGGAGACCTTTTCCACTCTATCCATTTTTGAGTGTTTCTATCCCTTTGATTTTAGGCTTATTACACTGTTTGTATATGGGCAAAAGGGCATATGCACGATATGAATAGTATGTTTCATGGATTATTACGGGTGCGTTTTGGTAGAAAATGTGTAAAGCATGCCACATTGCACACAGGATTACTCGAATACTTTAGTGCACAATGTTGCAACTTGGAGGACCGGATCGAGCAAGTTCTCTCGATCGCAAGGATATGATTCATGTCTGTGCGTTATACTGCATCTATCCAAAGTTATGAGCCGGAGATTAATGGGTGTGAACGTGAACGCGTTTCATATTTGTCGGGTTTAAAAGGATAAGGCAGTCAGCTTCATGCAAATATTTCAGCAAAAAAAATAAAATAAAATAAAAATCACTAAGTGGAAACGTGTGGCAGAACAAAGAAAAACACACTTTATTACAGCTGTGCAAAAGCAGATGTTGCGGACAGTAGGCGTGCGGAGCTCCAGGAGATGCCCGGCCGGGCTTTAGGACGAGAGCTCCGTGTACAGCAGCTGGCCTCCGTTCTCCGTGACCTGATTCTGCGAGAAGGGCAGCGTTGGACTGCCCCTGAGGCCGGGCAAGGGCTTCCCCGCACTCACAAAGTAGAAGGGCACGTGAGAGATCCTCCCATTGGACCAGCACTGTAGAGGGAGCACAATTACGCTCATCATAAGGCACCTTGGCAGGAGATGTAGAGAAGGGTATAAAGTCAAAAATGTGGTGGGTGAGTCTTACCACGGTGAGCAAGGCTCCATTCGCAAAGTTGGGGTGGAATTGCATAAGCCTGGGTTCTGTCCCCACCTCTCCCTGAACAAAGCCACTGCAACAGACACATGAACACAACCTCTACCAGCTGCCATATGTGCATTAACGCAAGAACCACCTTCGTATATACAAATGCACTCCAACCCATATGGATCAGACACTGACCATGGGAGGAGCTCGAAGATGGGACTGGTGCGGGTTTTAAACACTGCAATCATGGGAGGGTGGTCCAGTGTCTCTGGGTCACCTAGAGATACAATAGGTAGTAGCTATCAGCAACCAAAGAGATTAAAAGACAGACGGAAGGTGCCGCTGTTGGTGACCCTGTGATGGTTCAAGTGCGAGTGCAGCTTCACCTTTCAGGAGCACGGCTAGTCTCTCCCCTTGTGGGTCCCAGGCCATACTCTGCACCTCCCCCCCAAGCCTGGAAGAGAGCATTGCAGCGCGGATGAGCAGTGACCGAGATCAGCGCTGGTACTGCGGCTGAATGGAATCAAGGCAATAAGAGAGAAGAGGAGGCAGATCCAATGGACAGGGCACCACATGAAGCTTTAAGGTGACCTCAGCTCGATACCAACATCTGGTGGGAAAACGAGGTTCTAACATCCTGTCAAGAGGGCAGGGTGTCAAGCTCAGAGTGACAAGCATGACAACAGAGATCAGCATTAAAGGAACTGAGACACCAGACTGCCACTCTACTCTTGGGTATTTGCAGTGCCTAGATTCCGGTTAACAAAACGCTATAAAAAAGGTACAGGGGTGTAAGGTTGAGCCAGAAATTGCTGTGGATAAGAGCATCTGTAATGCAAATGAAAAGGCCGTCCTGCCCACTCACCTGATTTCACCCTCTGGGGAAGAGAATGTGGTCTCAGACAAGTCAGCGACTATTCCTGCTGCTTTGGGTCCAACTGTCTGCCCCTGAGGCTCCCCTTGGAAGAAGAGACACCAAGAAAGTGAACTGGAATGTACTACCTTCAAGAAATGAAGAGCAGAGACACCGGTGCATATTTCTCTCAGGTCCAAGGCCGGCCTACCTGGCACAGAACTGAAGGTTAGGGCATAAATGACCATCTCCCCCTGGACAGTGAACAGCAGGCGACTCCCATCTGGGCTCCAGCAGCCGGTCTGACTCGGACACAGACGGAGGTTAAAATTTCACGCCACCTAAACCGGTGCACTTCACCATCGCCGTGGTTCTCTTGTCACCTGGCAACGTCCCTTCAGGCAAGGCCAGTGTTCACACGTCCACTTCCTTGTCTCCCAGATCCTGCAGGAGCACAATGTGTGTGATTTACGGCGCTGCTCAATGAGGATGGATTAAAGGAACCGATGCTGCATTCGCGACGCCAACCTGAAGAGCGCGGACGGCGTGGCAGCCAGTACCCGACTCCCGTCTGGTGCCCAAGAGAGGAAGGTGACCCCTCCGCCTCCCACGCGCTGCAGAGGCACACAGTTCTCCCCGGCCACATCCCATACCTAGTCAGAGATTAGAGACGTTTTTCAAATGCGATGCCACGGCTGTGCATCCGCAATGACCGAGGGCTCAAACTGCTTCAGACACGCAATGCATCAGTCATCAGATGGTAGAGGAGGAAAAGGGAGCAGTACCATCATTGCAGTGTCCACTGGCGACGCAGAAAGCAGCAGAGAGCCATTGGGGCACCAGGCTATGGATGTGACAGGAGAGTGACCAGGATGAGAAAGCACTTGGGCACAACCAGAGGATGGTCTGTAGAAAGAGAGAGAGAGAGAGAGGGGTTCCTACACCACAACACTTAAGCGTAATCAAATCTTTTGGTGCGTTTGTGCTGCCACCTTGTGGAAAGGGAGGTTGGGTCCACATGCCAGACCAGCAGGCAGTTGTGACAGGCCACAGCTAATGCAGATGCACAGAAGGGCTTCCACTGCAGGGCGGCGACGTTGCGCTGGACGCGGTGTTTCAGGGTGGGTGCTGTGGAGCTGGGGGAGGGAATTGCACTAGGTGTGAGGCATGTGGCCAAAACAGCACTTCAGATTAATCCGGTTTAAAACACAGACCGCTGTGTTATGGTAAAGCTGCTTAATGAGGAACCATACAGTAGCAGCGATCTACAACACAGTACCATTTATGTAGCCAAGAGTGAACGGCAGGCAGCCGATCTCCAACCTTTTGGAGTTGTAGATCCGGATGGAGTCATCCAGGAGAGTCACGGCAAACTTGTCTGTGTGTGGATGCCATGCAAAGGCACGCACGGCACCGTCAGACCTGGAACGCACGGATGGGAGCCATATCTGTCTATAACCTGCAACACTGCACAGGCGACATCACACGCTGCGTGTGTAGTTACACTTGAGAGCATTTCAGACTTTGTCAGAATGAATGCAACTCAGAGCCCCAGATGTGAAGAGGGAAGAGCTACTCACCAGTTCAGGACCTGTGAAAATTCAGCCACCAAGTCTTCACTGCTCAGCTACAAATAGAGGACAGGTCAGTCAGGCATCTGCGGCCCCAGTTCATTCAAAAAAACTACAGCACATTCAAAATAAGTCCACTGGAGACCTGAGTGCTGAGCTGGGGTCGGGTCTTAACGCTTGATATCCAGTGAAGCAAGTAGCACAACCGTGCTGTGAGACTAGTGCTGAATGGGAGCTAGCTCTGCTGCACAGTGCCACACCAGATGGTCTCAAATGTAACAGGAGATCTACTAAGCTGCCATAACAGTGTAGGCAGGACTTACTGTGAGGTGAGGGAACAGGGAGCTGTGGAATGAAGCAACCCAGCGATGCAAAGCCAAGAGCCATCGGGAACCTACGGTCAGCCACCTGGGAACTGCAGGCACATACAAGCAGTAATTTTGTTCAGACCCACACCGGAACAGCAACAGCATTCTTAGCTTGAGATCATGACTGGAAAAAAATGTAAAGTAAAACACTGATGAAGCTCATTTTCACTTAGATGTCAGACACCTCTTTCTCACTCAGCCTGAACTATACAACTGCAAAACACAGAACTACTTGATACAAACCACGGAGAGCACTCACCCTCACTAGAATTGGAAATTTCTTCCAGGAGCCCAGAAAGTCCAGAATCACGCCTGTAAAGGGCAGAGTGATCAGACGGGGACTTTCACACACGGGCAGCTTTGCACCAAGTACCTGAGTGAGTGAACACTGGTACCATGCTGCGGCACTCCTCATCCACAGCGCGTCACAGTGATCCAGGAACGCCGCCTTGCTGGTATTCTCAGGACGACTGTGGGGCTTCAAGGTCTCACGGGGGAAGAGAAGGCTGGGGGGGTCCCATTCCTGAAACATTCACGACTCCATGACTACGCAACAAGAACTGGAAATCAACTTCAGACATTTAATGACAGTCATGTGTAGAAAAGAATGTCCCATGTTCTTCTAGGAATTAGCATCTCTCAAACACCATCACGTCATTGAGTTATTCCATGGGGTTGACTGACAGAAAGAAAGAAAGAAAGAAAGAAAGAAAGAACATAGTTTAAAGGTATTTACCAACCAGGATTACCCCTACCTGTTTCTGATAGCAATCAAATGAAGTCCCCGACACCAGCTGGTTATTGGACTCGTACAACGTGATGTGTCCCTTAGGCGGAGGTGGTGGGAACAACGCCAGTGAGTTCATTATAACGATCAAACATCGGACCTGAAAAAAGATTACACGTTTAAAATAAAGTATTTAATTTAATTAAACTGCAAAGTAGCTAATAAAAAAAAATCAGTGAACTGACTGTACAGATTACTCATTTTACCAGTTGTTACGTTAAAGAAAAACACGTACCCTCCAGAAATGCTAATAAACAGGCAGTTATTCATACCTTACTGCTATCTTTACTAAATTCTTTAGTGTGTAAGTACAACACAAACTTACCGCCACCTCAGTACACTTATGAATAAGTTACTGCTGTCAACCACCGTCCACCTTTTTGACTGTTTCTGTACTCGGAGGAAAACTCGCCGGTGTTATGGGACACAACAAGGGACAAACAGAACTGAAAATTTAAGCGAAGCTAATCTTTACCGCCACCTAATGGAGTGGTGATGGCCCTGCAGCGAATCAAAACATTAAAATGTCGTCAATCTCACATTCATTATGTATCGAATAACGCTGTAGTTTAATAGATAATGTAGTCCATTATGCACATACCATGACGTATGGCATTTTATTTATTATTAACTGTGCATGATTACGTAAGACACAAATCTTGATCTAGGAACGTATTTTCGCAACATAACAAAAACTGTAAAAAACCAGTTTAACAAGATTCAAATATTAATTTTTCCTAAATCTTGTTCGTCTTATGAATCGTGTTATAAGTACTTTGTGAAATGAAACGCGCTTAATTTCGAGTGACCGTGTACCACGCGTATCACTGAGAGTTGTTACATATTGATGGTGCAGTGCTGCAATTTAGTGCCAAATTCTGTCTCCGGCATTTAGGAAAGGAAAAAACACCCGTGTTACAGATCAGGAGGGATATTGTGATGTGTGTTAGGAAAAGATACGCCCTCTTGTGGCTGTAAGTAAGGCAAGTGTGACGTGAAATCTGTACTGGGTTTACAGACAACTCCCTCAACCATCTTCTTCTCTAGATTGTGGCTGCCACATTTTAAATGATAGGGCAGTCTACCACAAGTCGGGCTGAAAAAGTGAATGCGGTGCGTAAAGATCCAACGCTCTCAGTAAGCAGAAAATTGTGTCGGACGCGGAAAAACATTGGATATTTGCTGGCATCGTCTGACTGTCATCAAGAAACGCATAGCATCTACCCAGCTGTCAACCCTTAACCAAGCAGGCAGAGAGGTAAGGGCATGTTTTGATAGGTTGTCATCGTTTTATATGCAGGTTGATGTTTCAGATAATTAAGAAACGGATAAATGAAGTCGTCCTTAAACGCTGATGGGGTTCGCCATGGAATGCTGCTTATTCGGAATTTTAACACTATATTGTCGCTCAGCGCAATCGCAGATCATAAGAAGGTGTAGTTTACATACTCTCTCCAGTGTTATTCCATGTGTGAATTCCTCATATCTAGCGAATGTGCATCTGAAACCGGTTGTCCCGTTGTGTGTAGTGACCCAGGTGATATATGACACAAGCGTTATTTTTCGCTAATGCGTGTATTGTTTTAAATAAAGGTCGTTACTGTTAATCGTCGGGTTGGCAAGTCCGTTCTCGACATGGTCAATCGAAGCACGCATATGGTCAAAGGAGCGTGTCAGTGCGTTGGGGCAGGCCGGCGGTACCATCCGTCTGCATGTCTTAGAGAGACGGTGGGCGCGCGTCGCTACAGCGCTGGTGCAGTAGCGTGCGAAACGTCAGATGGGAATCGGGCGCACGGGACATCTCCGTGGAGTAGTTATGTAATTTTGTCATATTATGCAGAGGAATAAGGGGGGATGGGTGCTGATTAGCATGTCCTCGCAAAAATAAAAGCCTTTCAGCGCTGTATTTGGGTTTCTTTAATGGAAGAAAGATCCGTCATATTTGCTTGGCTGAGTTGCTGTATAACGGTGTCAGTTAACCTAAATGACTTAGACTATATCGATGCATGCATTATTAAAGGCATCGGTGATGATGGTGCTGATGTTGACTATGATGTTGACACGAGCAGTAATAGTCGTCGTCGGAATCACGCCCTCTAACAATAATATTATTTTCAGTCTTCATAGTTTTGGTAAACGTTGTGCGACGCTGGAAACGATCGCAGTGACGGAAATAGTCCCAGCTTTGGGGGGGAAAGTTTCCACTAGTTTTCTGCCTGTAATTCGTCGATAGCTACGGCTCTAGGAATCTACTGCACAAGACTGGGTACATCTTCATGGATGCCACCAATCAGACACCCTGTCTGCCTAGGGACAGTGACGTGGGCATATCGGTCCTAGCTGATGCGGTGCCCTAGGCGAATACCGCACTGGGGCAATGTGAAATTAGCTGGCGCCCTCTATATTGCCTTTAGGATTGACCCTGGATGTGGGGGTCATTGAGGTAGGCTGCAGAAAGGTGAATTAAATAAACATGATGGAATTATAGGAACAGCCGGTTACAATATACCATATGTAGACATGGTTTACTTATAAAATAGCGTGCGATATGTGCCAAACACGTTTAAAATATATTGTCTGCTCTTAAAATTAATGCGATGCATCAATATTTTTAAATAGTTTATTTAAGAGGAAAAGAGAAACATCTTTGCATTAAAAAAGTCCAATCATTGCGAAAACTCACAGATCATTAGGGACTACAGACTAAAACGAGCATAGTTTAATGGATTGGTTGAGGATTCCTTCATAAAAATCACAACATAATATTGTGATCATGGAACATACATAATTTGTCAAAATTCTTACTTAGAAATGTAACAATGGTGATGCAGGGTGGCTCAGTGAGTTGCACTGGAGTTGGGGTTCGAATCACACACCTGTCTGTGTATTTCAGGAGTTCGCACGTTCCCTTCTTCTTGCTGTGCTTCTTCTGGTACTCCATGTTACAGTTTGCCCCATGCCTCATGCTCAGTCCTGCCTGGGATGGACTCCAGGCCACACATGAGCCTGTACTAGATAAGTATTTACGGACGATGGATGGGTGTAACAATATTTTTTTCCCCTTCTCTATTTTCCCATATTAGCCTCTCTCTACTCTACTTGATCCAAACCAGCCACAAGTACTGAGGAGTCCAGATGAGCAAAGTTACCCATGGCCTGCCTCCACGAACCATCTGCTCCTTCCCCCACTCTCTCGGGCTTCAGCACCCCCCTGTCAGAGGCGCCGTTCCGTAGACGAGATACTGACACGTCAGCCTGCACCCCGGAGACAGATCTGACTCCCACTCAGTGTGTCCTGCGCAACGTGTTGTCAATTGACACGGGGGGCAGCGCAGTGTCAAGTAAAGGCTGCAGCCACAGCTGCGATCAGACCCTCACACCAAGTTATGAGCCGGCCGAGCACTTCGTCAATAGTGTGCTGGAACTGCACGAGAGCGGCGCAGCCGGGGAGGCGGGACGTGATGTGGAAGTCGGGGCCACACGTGGCCAATTAGACAGCAACAGGCTGCACTGCCATTCTGAAAGTGGAGGCTTTCTGGAGGGATTATTTGGCTGCTTAAAGCCGGTGTGGACAATGATTGGCAAAGCCTATTCCACTGAACAGAAGCACAATCAGGAAGGTAAGAGATAACAGCAGCACCCACTGGTAGCAGATGGACCCCCCCCCCCCCAGGAATCCAGCAAAATTACTTTACTCCTTATATAGAGTCTATCTGTAACTCAGGAATAAGAACGGTGGAGCATATGTCTATAAATAGGCCTATGTGAATTATTTAAATGGATTGCATCTCTTGGGAAACAGTAAGGTATTTTACATATTTATGTACAAAATATGAGGTAAGGCTGAAGTGACATTCTTAGTGCTGCAATTGGTTCCTATCTGGCACCTCTATTCGCCCCATAGCTCCCGCCTTTCCTTTGCATGACTTCACTTTCCGTTTTTACCCTCCTCTGCATTTTAGGATCCTCCCTCCCACCAGCAGACTCCTCTTGCTTTTGTTGACATTTTTTTTTTCCATTCCGTTCCCCAGAGCTCTGGGAGGTACCATTCGAGGAGATTTCTGATCTACAGTGGGTAGGAAGCGGGGCACAGGGTGCCGTCTTCCTAGGGAAATTTCGGGGAGAGGAAGTGGCGGTCAAGAAGGTGCGTGACATCAAAGAGACGGACATCAAGCACCTGCGCAAGCTGAAGCACCCAAACATCATCACTTTCAAGTGAGGAGGGCCATTCTTGGTTTCCAGAAGCTTAGATGTAACATTTTATGGCTGTAAAGAGAGAGAGTATGTAGGACTCCTTATAAATGGCCGAACATTAAATGATGGTTTTCCCTACATTCCCTTCTCTTCCCTAGGGGGGTTTGTACCCAAGCACCTTGCTACTGCATCATCATGGAGTACTGTGCTCAAGGGCAGCTTTATGAGGTCCTGCGAGCAGGTCGCAAGATTACACCTTCTCTGCTGGTAGACTGGTCCATGGGCATCGCGGGAGGCATGAACTACTTGCATCTCCACAAGATCATCCACCGTGACCTCAAATCCCCCAAGTGAGTTTGTGATGCAGCTCTCAGTTTCCTGGATGTAGGTGCTTTGTAGGGGACTCAAATGAGATTCTGGAGTTCAGAAAAGATTTGTTTATCCAGTAAGACCATATGCTATTATTTCTCACCTACCTTTATCTCAATTTTTCCTACTCAAGCATGCTGATCACCTCTGATGATGTGGTGAAGATATCAGATTTCGGTACCTCCAAGGAGCTCAGTGACAACAGCACCAAGATGTCGTTTGCTGGCACTGTAGCCTGGATGGCACCAGAGGTGATCCGCAATGAGCCTGTTTCAGAGAAGGTAGATGTCTGGTGAGTACAAAGAGGATCCGGGTCAGTGCCAGAGAAATGGACAAGGAAAATTGGTTATGCTTAAGTAAGACAAAAATGAAGAAGAGGATAATCATAAAGAATTAGAGACAACAGAATGCATGGGATTGACAAATGTGGAAGAATATGTCAAAGTGGAAATTTGGCATAGAACGAAAATTAACGGGCATGTAAAGTTTGGCCAGCATGCTGACTCAGAATAATCACTATAGGTCTCCAGCATTGCAGGTTTAAATAGATGGTGGAGCGTTTGTTTGCATGTATTTCTCCAGTCAGAAGCCTTTCTATGTAAATGGTTTGGTGCACCTGAAATGTCAGCAGAGTGATTATGTGTGCATCTGTGCTCTGTGATAAATGGGGGATCTCATCCAGCATGTATCTTGCCTTTCCACAACCTGAATCGAATCAGCTATTATTGGAAATGGATGAAAGGCTCGATAAAATACTTCAAATCACTCAATAGCTATAATGATATTTTGAGAATTACTAGCAAGTTGGAATATAAGGTCAACAACACAAACAGAAATGCATACACTTGGGAATTAGGTTAAACATTTTACATTCACCATGCCCATTCATCCATAAGGTATCACAAATGGAAACTCAATACACTCTGTCACATCCTGCTCACCATGTCCATGTGACCCTCCTGTCTCCTCCTTAACATGATCCTAACAAGCCATGCCTATTACTCATTTGTTTTACTTCTTATTCCTACCCTCGTGTTTATTATTCCCAGCCGCTTCTCATTAGCTCCATTGTTATTCTTGTATATGTGTGCTTCCCAGTCCTGTGTTCCCCAGTCCAATCATTGACATTGTACCTTCTTATTACCTGTGCCCTACCTTGTTCCAGTCCTCCCGTGTTGATCCCTCTCAGTCCTGTTTATTTCCAGCCTTTGTTCATTAAGTTCAATGAAACCCTTTTTATGTTTCGCTTCCACGTTTGCCCTGAGTCTTTCGTCTGGTCAGTCATGACAGAATGACTAGACTCTTGAAGAAACCTCTCAGCTGTAACATCAGCCCTGACTTCCAAGCTTTCTTAAACCCCACGGACCAGATTCCCCTCGTTCCATGGATCTGATGACCAACAAGCTGTCTCTAGCCACAGGATTTCCCAGAGCCACCGGCCTGCAAGCTAAGGATTACTCTGCCTAACCTGGACCATCACGTCATGTGTGAAAGGTATTTGAGGTTAGTGTACTCTTCCTGCAAGTGGGGGGAGAAGGAATACTACCAGGGCTCACTCCAGACACAGGCCCTAAAGAGGTGGAGGAGTTCCGGTGTTGTATGAGGGAAGTGGAGCAACTCATCTCACAGCTCACCAAGAATTTGCCTGCTTGCTCCTTATAGCTTGCGGCAGATTCATCCATTGGCTCCACACAGCTCGCCGCAGATTCGACTGCTGGCTCCACACAGCTCGCCGCAGATTCGACTGCTGGCTCCACACAGCTCGCCGCAGATTCGACTGCTGGCTCCTCACAGCTTGTAGCAGGTTTGCCTGCTGGCTCCTTGCAGCTTGCCATAGTCCCTCCTGCTGAAGCAAGTTGCAAGAGGAAGAAGTAGAGGAAGCCAGTAGTGCCCATGGCTGTCGCCCCACTTGACCTGGTGCCTCCAGAGTCATACCAAAGTCGAGGTTACCTTCGCACCAGCAGTGCCTGGCCCAGGAGAGGTCGCTGCTGAGTTTTGCCTGTGAAGTCTCTAGTGCACCTACAGAACCAGGCCCAGGAGAAGTTGCCACCATGTCTCCAATGCCCGGCACAAGAGAGGTCTTGACTGTGCCTCCAGGGCCAGGACCAGGAGAGATTACTGCTGTGCCTCCAGCTCCAGGCCCAGTAGCGGTCTCCACCATGTTTCCAGCACCAGGTCCACGAGAGCTCACCGCCATGCTTCCAGCACCAGGCCTAGGTGAAGCCGCCTCTGCACCTCCAGAGTCCATCTTTGCCTCCGATGCACCTTCAGTGCCCATCTTCACCTCAGCCACACCTCTGGAGGCTCCTGGCCCAGAGAATGATTCTCCATCTAAGTTCTAGGCTTCTAGCCCAAGAAGGGCCACATTGCACGCACCTAGCCCCACGGTAGTCATGCTGGCCAAACCTGATCGGATTGTCCTGGCTTCGCCTTGCTTGTCTCCGTTTCCCGGCTTCACCTAGCTCACCTCCAGGCGCCTCAGTTGTGCTCCTCTCGCTTCCAGGTGTCTCGGCTGTGCCCTGCTGACCTCCCGCTGTCTCCCCGTCTCTTGATGTCCCAATGCCTGACTCCCTGGCAACAGCTGGCTCAGAGGAGATAAATCTGGAGGATATAACTCCAGAAGACTTAGAGTGGGATCCTCTGGGCCTTGTCCTGAGTCCTGCTCCTTGGGCCACTGCCTCCGCCCAAGGCTTAGGCCATTGTGGTTCTTGGGCAACCACTGGTTTTGGCTGGGGTCCAAGGGAGAGCCGAGTCTCCCAGAGAAGGAGACGGGGCACGCCATCCATGGTGGGAGCCTATAACTCTGTTCACCTAACATTGCCTGCCTGGGCAACCCTCCTGCTGAGGCCCAGAGGAGAGAACTTCCACCCTATCCTGCCTGGCCCATTCCAGGGGCTCTGTCCCTCTGGTCTTTTGTGGTAATTATTCCATGTCCTTGTCAGTCCTTCCGTGCTCTGTTTAATCCAGTGTCTTGTCTGCCCCCAGAACTGTGGGGACATCCTGGTAATGGGCCCCGTTGGGCTCCTCTGATGTTCATCTTTCGTGCCCGGAGGCTGTCATGTCCTGCCTGCCACATCTACCTGATCCTCCTGTTTCCACCCTAGTCTTCCTAACCATCATGTTAATCACTCCCAGCTACCTCTCATTAGCTCCCTCATTAGTCTCATATATACGTGCTTCCCAGGCTTGTGTTCCCCAGTCCATTCATTGACATTGTACCTTCTTGTTGACTGTGCCCTACCTTGTTCCAGTCCTCCCATTTTGGTCCCTTGCAGTCCTATTTATTTTCTTTCGTCTCATCAGTCATGACACTAATACCTTTTTCGCAAGGAAACAGCAGTCACAACAGACTTGTAGCTCAGGTGTTGAGTTTAACATCAAGGAGATTCCTGACTGTTGTCACTCCCCCCTCTCTGCCAGGTCATTTGGGGTGGTGCTGTGGGAGCTGCTGACGGGTGAGATTCCGTACAAGGATGTAGACTCTTCTGCTATCATCTGGGGTGTCGGCAACAACAGCCTGCAGCTGCCAGTCCCAGATAGCTGTCCGGATGGTTTCAAGATCCTGCTGCAGCAGTGCTGGTCAGAGCGGCTAGGGGTTGTGTGCCCACATTCATGTCAAAAACAAAGACAGAAATTAACTGAACTGAATGATATGCAGAATATAAATGTTGCATTCCCATTAAATGTTGGCCAGTAATATGTTAGTTGCACACAGTATAAGAGAGTCAGATCCTGAATATTGCTTGGTCAGGTACAAGAAGGAGTGTAATATTTGACACTTCAGCAAGGCAGTTATATTTATATTTATTTTATATTTATCAAGACTTACAAAGCAGATTGGTATCCCATCCAGGATGTTCACTGCCTTTCTCAATTTTGGATTGTTGGATTGATAGATGGATGGATATGCAAAGTGGCTGTAATGGTAAACTGCTAAGCAATAAACTGTTAATAATAAAGGCCACAGAGCACATATTAAAGTGAGTACAATACTCTGATACGTGACCATGAGGGCTGAAAATGATGAGTCACAGAAAAAAAGCAGGTCAAGTGAATTAGAAAGAAGTTTCTATACATTTTCACTAAGATATAGGAAATTGTAATGACAGTATTAACATATTCAAGTACTGATGGTAGCGATGATAATAAAGCTTTAATCTACGGCCCTGTTCACCATTAGGATGGTTCTGAGTTTATACCGCTTAACGCTGCATTGGGCACACATGATGAGGAAGCACTCTGTGTGCAGCAGAGGCTATGATGACGCAGGGCCTGCTGCTCCCGGCAGCCCATAGGACCTCTCTTCCTGTGGTTCCTACAGGAACTTCAAGCCGAGAAACAGACCGTCTTTCCGCCAAATTCTGCTCCACTTGGACATCGCCTCAGCTGACGTTCTGTCTACCCCCCAGGAGACTTACTTCAAATCCCAGGTACCATTGCTGCTCCCACCCCCCTGTGCTCTTCTCACACGTACCGTACACCTCAGATAGCATGTGATCTGTGGGGGGGGGGGGGTGCTCACCCCCAGGGATGTGGTAGTCAGGTAGTCTGGTGGCTCTCCTCTCCTGCTGTCTGACAGGCTGAGTGGCGTGAAGAGGTGAAGCATCACTTTGACAAGATTAAGTCGGAGGGTACATGCCTGCACCGGCTGGATGAGGAGCTGGTGAAGAGGCGCAGAGAAGAGCTGAGGTCAGGATCTGGGCCGGGCGGCAGGTCAAGAGGCGGAGCAAGAGTTCACACTGCAAAATGAATTTGTTTGTTCAAAACAAATAATAATTCAAAACTTTGGTCCGTTGTTATAAGGTATAACACATCTGAAAACTTAATACAAGAATTGATTCAGAAACTCATTAAATTTATTAATGAAACTCATAAAAACCAAAGCCTGTATAAACATCTGAGTTATTATTGCTGTAGAAGATCTCAATTGTTATGATAACTGATTGTGCATAGATGCTAAATATTCCCTATTGGCTTACTTACTATAGTACCATACACTGCCTGGCAACAAAGTCGGAAGCTTGCTAAGGATATATGCACGCTGGCAACGTCCGGAGCATTTTTTGGCTGAGATAATTAAACTGGTGTTAAGTGTGAGCCCCATGCGGCGCGCTGTGCCCCCTACAGGCACGCCTTGGATATTCGGGAGCATTACGAGAGGAAGTTGGAGCGAGCCAACAACCTATACATGGAGCTGAATGCAGTCATGCTGCAGCTTGAACTCAAGGAGAAGGAACTGCTGAGGTAGAGAGCAAATCCGCTTCTGGGGGGTTTGGTGGGAATGAGCCATATCTGCCAGTCATTTTGTTCTTTATTTTTTTGCTGTTTTTTTTCTCTTTTTTTTTTTTTTTAGGAGAGAGCAGTCCTTGGAGAGAAAGTACCCAGGATTCCTCAAACACAGCTCAACTTCCATGGAGAAATTTATTAAGAAGCGAAATGTTCCACAAAAACTGCCATCACTGAGCAAGAGGTACACGCAAAAGATTCCCCTGGCTGCCCTAATATGCACAGTCTGTGGAACATTGTTAATTACATTCCAGATAGAAAACACTTAACAAGCAAATACAAACACTTGTGTGCAAATACATGACCAGCTTGACACTCTGGTCATTCCAAATCTGCTCTGCTACAGGCCGGATATCCTGAGGTCAGACGTAATCTTTCCGAAGCTGGATTGCTCCCTGACGCAGGTGACGTTTCCCTCCTGCCCAAACAAAGGATCGACGTCGCCAGGTCGCTCTCACCGAGCGAAGACGCGTCACCGCAAGGCTGGCAAGGGTAGCAGTGGTGACCTGAGGGTGGCACAGTCTTCATTCCACCGTGACTTCCAGGCCGCACCTCATGGGGCCACGCCCTGCAGTACCACCCCCCCCAAACAGCACTTGGATCCCAGTGCTGCCCTGAGGGGCCTGCAGCATGACCAACTATTGAAGAAGATGTCCTCCTCCAGCCCTGACCTCATCTCCACTGCCCTGGAGGCTGAAGGGCAAAGCAAGGCCCAGTGCACTAGGCTGGACAAAGGGAGCAGCCAGAGTGCTTCTGCAGGCCTAGGAGAAGCTGGGGGTGGAGAAGATGATCTTGAGGAAACTCCACCCCGCAGCGACACCCCCAGTGAGGACGCCGCTTCCATTCCGTTCTCCAGCAGCCCAGACTCTCCTTGCGGCAAAGGGGCGGCGGCCAGTAGGTCCTCCGCCATAGGAAACCCCCGTATGCCCAATGACGGAGAAGAACGGGTGGAGGGTGTGGGAGTGCCCCGATTACCCAGGGGAGCCAGCGGGGGGCAGCACCTAACACCGGCGGCAATCCTCTACAGGGCAGCAGTCACACGCAAACAGGTGTTCAATCTGCTCCTGCCAAGGAATTTGTTCGGGAAGGAAATCTGCTCACCCCAGCATCCTCGTGGTTGGTTTAATGAATGTCATCTTGTCTTCCTCATCCTTTAACAGAGGCGAGGCTTGTCATCTGAGGAGGAAGAAGGAGAAGTGGACAGCGAGCTGGAGTTTCCAAGGAGACGGTGGGTATGATGTTTCACTAAGAAACAGCCATTACAACGTTGATTAGAGGGATTCTGTTTTATCGCGATGGTTTTGATTGTTTCCCTTAATTAGACGGGTAGCTGGTGTGGCCAAGTGCCAGTCTCCATCCACCCTTAGCTCGGAGAATGCTTCCGTGTCTGATGGTGAGGAGGGCAACACCAGTGACCGCTCCCGCAGCGGAACTCCGGACGTGGTCAGCAACAACACCGACGACCTCCTGTCCCAGGGCTCGGAGATCCCCGCCGACGCCCCTGACGTCGCACAAGTCTCTGAAGGCTCGTCAGGCAGAGAAGCTGCTCTGCGCAGGATCACCATTGAACAGAACAACTGTGAGGTAATGGGCCTGCGGCAAGACCAGCAGCACCTTTCTTACCTGGAAGATTTGAGCAGGTCGTGGTGATGCTGATAGCGATATGCACTGAAGTGTAATGGTCATGTGATCTGAACTATCGGAAGGCCAGTAATTAGGTGTCACCCCTCTTGAGCTGTTTTTTTTCCCCCAAACTAGGCCATGTGTGACGACTCAGACTGCGACAGCGCTGAGCTTGACCACTCAGGCAGCGCTGAACCAAGTGGACCCCGAACCAGCTGTGACCTTAAAGGACCCCCACTTTGACTATCCAGACCGGCCTGGATACGGACATATTTATTCCCACTGGTGCACCCTCTCCTCTGGCCTTGCAAAAACACTTCAACTCCAACCAGCCAATGGAAACCTGACCCCGGGGCACCTGCAAAGCCATATAGCTCCCATGCCTCACAGGGGGGGGGGCTTTCAGTACTGCAGCTCCTACTTTTTTATATACTTAAAGTGTAATTATATGTAGTTCCCATATAAAGGGACAGGAAGCGCAAAGATTCACAGATACTGGTGCAAACTTTGACAGAGCCTGAAGTTCAAAATCATGTTTATAATTTTAAACTATTTTTATTTGACAGATATATTTGGGGTTATATTACTGTTTATTGCGTCATGTGTATGTATGCATTTTGCAGTTATACCAACCTGCAAAGGTTGTAAAAATAGTTTTTAAAGGAGCATCTCTAGCCTAGCACTGCACCTGAAGAGCCAAACATGTCCAACTAAAAACCTAGAATGAGTATTCTAATCTGGCCTCCTGGCTCTCTAACTCATGAATTTTAAATATCGACAGACCGGCTTCATTTCCCTTGTAGATGTGTAAGCCTGAATTCACATTGTAGGCCATTAATGAGGCAATTCAAAAAGAAAATGTCTGAGTGATGAAACATAAATCCTGCTTCCAGTAGTGGAAACAGTTTTACAGCCACTAGAGCTAAGAAAGTACTTCTATTCTTCTCTGGTGGGGAAGCAGCCTTTAGGGAAAAGTAGGGGGCATGATTTGCCACAAATGTAACATAGGATATATGTATTTAACAATGATTAATAAACTGCACTAAAATTCATGCGCTGGCATTTATTGGATGTCATCTTCAGTTTAAGAGAATAGCCTGCGTTTCTGCAGAAATTTGATTTCGTAACTGTAGTTCATTCGACAAACACAGTTAAGCGTTTAGCAACTCAGGTCATATAAAAGCTAACACTTTTAATAAGGAGATGTGTTAGCGTCCGGATTTTTTCAATAACACACCCCTGAAATAAACTTAGCATGATGGTCTTGCGGGGGTTACCAGCTGTCTGTTGCCACTCAGCCCTGATTAGCACTCATCACCAAGAATGACCAGCCTATTTCAGTGCATACAATGCAAGTAACGTGACTGAGAAAAGCAGCAGGCGGAGGGGTTTTTAAAACCTGCAAGATTCGATCATACATAAGAAAGCATTCCAAGAGCCCAGGTCAGTTTCAGCTTTTGAGCATTTTAATTCTGTAATTTCAAGAATTCTGTGGCACCCAAGTCTACAATAATTTGAAAACGTGCACAAAAACAGGAGTTTTCTTTCCTGCCAATAGTAAAAATAAAATCTGGTTCAAGCAAAGAAAAGAGCAGGAAACTACAGTCAATTTTACTTTTTTTCCCTCCCCTCCTATTCAAAAGATTTTTCAGCCTTTCCAGACCCCATGTAACGAGCCCATCTTTCCATCTCCAGTCCCCTTCACTCTAACAAAAAATTATATATATTTTTTTCTACGGAAACAAATGTACCAACGCGTGTTAGTATCGCAAGTCTCTAGAAAAGATTCCAAGCCCCAGCCAAGGACCTCATGCCTGTACCCTGGCAGCCACCACCACCCCAGACAACCTCCAAAATAAACTGGGGGGGGAAAGAGGAATGATACAGAAAATAAAAACAAAGTCTAATGGTGACAAAGAACAGCTAAAACAGTCCTACTAATATAGTTCATATTCACTTTAATAAAGCACTTAAGCGTGTTTGCTTGCAGTTAGTGTTGATCCGGTAAAACAGGGTGAGAGGGGAGACAAGCTCATGCGATCTCAGGGCGGAGCGCACAGATCCCCAGCGATTCCAAACGGCCAAAAAGATCTAGCGCTGCGGTTGGGTTTCTCGCCAACCACCAAGACACGGCAGGGTGGGTAAATAAATACAGGGGTTTTAAGGGGGGGGGAAAAAAAAGCAGAGTAAACAGTTTTTGTTCCTTTTTTTCTTTAATTTTTTGGAAAATCTGCCACAACAGAACTACACTTTAATGACTACTGAGATTATTCCACCACCATTATTTGATGGGAGAGCAAAAAACAAAAACACTTTAAAACCTTATTTCAATGGGGGAGGGGGGGGTTTTAAAACCAAAATTCTTAAACAGTATGCATGTGTTTGTGGTTGGGTTAGAACTGAAAAGAAAATCCTGATTAGTTGCAGTCACTGGTGTAGGGGACCTGCCACTTTAGTGCAGATACTGGGTCAGTCAGTTGGTCGCCAGTCCAGTGGCCTCTGAAGACAACCTTTTGGAGATATTGAAAAGAAACAAGCGAAAGAAAATTATACCTCATTATACAACATGGAACTGCTGTGACTGAAGCAGTACCAATGCCCACCCAAAGGGGGCAATAAGGGGCCCAACAGCAGATTTGAAGAACTTTTAAATCATACTGCATTCTGCTTGCCAGGACAAAACAACCCTATAAAATGTTTTGGACCAAGAGAATACTTTTACATACACCAGGGTAGATATAAATATTTAGAAATCACAGGCTTGATTTTTTTTTAATCATATACACAATTCGAATAATCTATTGTGACTATCGACATGAACGGAAACACTAGCCAATTTTTCCCATGGGCATCCACACCTGGCATTGATGAGGTACTCGGCCAGGCTTATGCTGGCAGCAGAACCGGTGATGGTGACCTGTCGGTCAGTGGAGCCCTCCACTGGATTGGCGATCTTAATCTGGGCCCCTGACATCTGCCTGATCTCATTGATCTTGGCACCCTGGCGGCCAATAATGCACCCAATCAGCTAAGGGGATGAAAAAAGAAAAAGTTTAGAGTAACATACCAGTTGTGCTCACAGAAATAATGAGCTGCAACAATGTCACAATGTCACAAGCCCTGATGCTTCAGGAAAGGAATACACTTCACTCAGAAATGAATTAAGCACATACGTCATTTGGAATGGTCAACTCATGGGAGCTAGTCTGCGCTGAGGCGTCCATGGCTGTAGGGCGACAAAACAATTCACATGGCAGTCGTGTAAAATTCTGAAGGACAAAGAGCTTCACAGAAATAGCCGACAGCACAGGGCAACAGTTAAGATATTGCGTTAAATAAACAGAAAATAGAATGTTTACTATTTGTGCATAAGCACTTGCAACACAAGTGTGACATTCAAAAATAAAAATACATTGCAGGCCTAAAATGATTTTAGATCTTCCCGCTATGAACTCGAGGCGTAAGCAGAACCATCTTACGGCCCCCAGGCAGATGCGCACCGTTGAAGCCCTGGCTGCCTGCAGTCAGTGGAAAGGGTCCCTGCTGCATGGCCAGCTGGTGAAGCTTGGTGAGCTATTGAAGGAGATATGAAAGACAGCCATGCTAATCAATAACACTCGCTCACGTTCAAGCCAGCCTTTGTGATAAATGTAGCTGAGGCCGTTACTTTACTACACTCTGACACAACCTTTATAAAGAAAACCTTAAATGCTGTAAATACACATTTCTCGAGAAAGGCACTCTGATGTATGACCCACAAAAGCATCTGGCCAGTGGTGCCTCTAGGATCAGTAAGCAAAGCTGAAGTCATGCAGCACTTACATCAGGCTGCGGGATGGCATGCTGTCCTTGAACGGCATATGCCTGCAACAAGAGGAGATGCTCAACTAGCGCCCTCTCCTGGGACATAAGCATCACATCACTCACAGCATTTCATGCAATACACCCACTAGACAATATAACCAACACTCATGTCACACAGTGAGAATACATGTACAATACCTGTCCACCAGCAAAAATCACAGGTGAGCTTGAGGGTTTGGGCCTGTATGGAATGGTGACACCTTTTGGGGGGGACTGAAGGAAAAGAAACCACAACAACTGCCGTCATGGCGAGACGAATATGATAGTGGCATCATGCGGTCAATGTCTGGTTTAAACCAAAGGAAATCAATAAAATTTACATGCATTTATTCAGCAAATGGTTTTATACAAAGCAAGCCATAACTGGAAAAGCGGGTTCAGTCTCTGTTGCAATTGGGGTTAAAGGTCTTGCTCAAGAAGCAAACTGTGCTGACCATGAGATTCGACCCAACGACCTTCTGATCATGGAAACGTCGTCGTAACCCACTGAGCCACATCTCTCTGCCAAAAAATCATTCCCTTCTTCACACCTCAAAGGCTACGGAAAGTGAACTAGGTGACGGTAAATACCTCAAGCATCACCACGCAGATCTGCTTGACGCATTCAATGATGGACGGAGGAGTGCCTGCAACAGTAATGGCACGCTCCGTGGAGTTCGGCAGCATGTCTCCTGCAACCTGCACCTGGGCCCCGGTCGACTGGGGGGGGGGGGGGGGGGGAAGACGTTTTTTTTAAAAACCAGACAAACCGA
>JAODUD010000107.1:9929523-9944932 GCA_026784285.1 Stomatorhinus walkeri
GGGGGGGAGACCTGTTTTTTTAACTCCAGACTCACCGACTGCACCTACACAGGCACTGGGGGCATTATTTCTACTCTCACTTACCTCCCGGATCTCCTTGATCTTGCAGCCACCCTTGCCGATGAGCGAGCCACACTGGCTGGCGGGGACGACAATGCGCAGAGTCACCGGGGGCCGGCTGGCAGCCGTGCTGTTGGTCATCGAGCTGCTGATGTCCTAAAAAGTAAGAGACCAGGAGTGTTCATAGAGAGAGAATGACATCACTACATGTTATATGCTAAATGGAAACTAATCATCAAAACTGACGATTCGGATGGTTGACAACCAACGAGCTGGAAAAAAGCAAAAAAAGGCAACGCAGACAGCGACACCCAATGGAACCGCACTGTGTACGGTACCTCTTCCATCTTATCGATGATCATGGAAAACGCTTTGAAGATGGCATTAGTGGGCCCGGCCAGAGTAATGATCCTTTCGGGACAGTTGCCCTCCGAGATGTTGATCCGTGCTCCACTCTGCGGAGAGAAACGGCACTTTACCCAAGAATGCTCACTTCTACTTACACTTTTTAAAATGAGTAAACTTTAAACAGAAATACAATTTTAAAGAGGTATGGGCTTTAATTAGTAACATATTAGAATTCTTTGTTCATTGTGATGGAGTAAGTTCTGAAAAAAATATAAAACCTCCCGGTATTTGAAAGTTTGGGAAGCCACATTTAAAGCTAGATTGTTCAAGGGACAGAGGACCGTGCATATTGACGTCTCTAATAGAAAGCAAAATCTTAAACTTTACCTAAACACAAATATACAGATATGCTGTTATCAAAGTGCAAGTGGTTCTTAGAAATAGTCTTAACGGCTCAAACTCAATTATTTGGAAGCAACTTCCATTATTTTTAATGGGGAAAAGTACTATTTGTTTATCCAAGAACCTCCAGTTTACCTCCCCAAAATAAAACAATTTTTCTTGAAAAGCTTTTAAATCTCCTTTGGACCAATGATGAATTAGAGTAATATGCAAAAACAAAAATCGCTTATCCAGAAACTGAGCTTGAAAATACTGTGCAATACTGCACAGTGCTGCCACCTAGCTTCTCACTTGTAATTACACAAATCTCTAGTATTTCTCTGTTCCGCTTCAGCTGCACTTCAGTGGCACGCATTTTCCCGGGACTTCTTCACGCAGATGTACAATAAGGGTAATGATTAATATCACATAGGCGGGACTCTGAACACCCAGAGCATAGAGAGCGGCATACAGGTTTTTGGCAAACCCTCCAAAACTCTGACTGGCTACATTTGAACCACAACTACTGATTAAAGGACGCCAAATCACTACCTGCCCACATGCTAACACATATTTCTCTACAAATTTATATTTCCCACAACACATGAAAGGACATAGTGTAGTTATTACTAAGAAACTCATCTAATGAAAAACAAGCCTTGAAAGAGGGGAACCGTAATTATAGTGACGGAGCACTATTCTGCTCAGAGGTCAATACCTTAATCTTACCATCATTATAAAAACGAACAAGTGTTGAGAACTCACCTCATCTCGCATCTTCTTCACAGATTCACCTTTCTACATACAAGAGGAGAGGAAAAATCACATGAACGGTGCTGAAAAAGCAATGACAGGATAAATAATGTCTAGTCACAGAAAGCTTAGTACTAACCTTGCCAATGATGCTTCCAACTTCCTATAAGGGAGACGTTCAGTCAATTACAGAAATAAGACTAGGATTAAACACTCAAAGAAAGGTAGAATGACTGCATGTACTATTTCAACAGAAAAATAAATGTACTGAACATAATTTAACATGATAAAATAAGACATGTACTCAACACCTATGTTATGCGAACAAATAGCTTTGTCCAGAAAACCACACTGTAATGAGTAATACACGTTTTTAAAGGTTACAGATGAAATACAGAACTTATTCAATACTCGCTTTTAAAAAAAAAAGCAATGAAACGAGAATCAGGCTTGATGCCAGCTCTTAATTTTCAGTTTTACTTCAACTGTATTCAGCCTCTAGCAGCACAAATACTACCAGCCATGGACCTTGATGAGATGGGCCAGCGACCAGCGAGTAAAACTACTTGGTACTGTGGTTTAGCAAAAAAAGAAATCTCAGTTTCCGGAATCTCTTTGCCGCTCAACTTGAGTATTAAATATTTATATTTAATATATAACAACGTACAATACTGCTCCCAGATGTGGACAACATAACAAAGAGGGACGGAAATGTAGCAGATGCAACCATTAAAAATCGATCCCAATTTGACTTGGAGTTGACGGACACACCAACCTTTCCATGCATGAGCAGCCTGATTGTCAGGGTGACATTGAGCCCTCCTTCAATCACACCGGAGTCCATCGCTGCAGTGTCTGCGGAGAGGTGCTGGCGGGTCAAGCGCTGGGGTCTTTGGTCAGAACTAGGGGGGCAGGGGGGGGGGGGGGATGATCACTGCTCAGACCAGCGGACCAGGACTTCTCGAAGCGTGCAGTATTCACAACTACGCCCACTAAAACATCCGCCAGCGTCAAAATCTCAAATGAGACTTTAAAACGCAAAATTACTGTGGAGGGAAAATATTCATCGTCAGTGTTACAGTTCACGGATATTAACGCTATCGGAATCAGTATTGGAGGGTGGGGGGGGGTCACTTGGAGTACGTGACCACATAGATTAAGCTTCACACCAAAATAAGACCCGAGCTCTGCTAATTCATAATAATGTGAAAGACGTCGCGTTTCACTTTGTAGGCAGCAGGCGGAATTTTTCCTAGTAATAGTCGACGGTGGAGAAGCCCGTTTTCACTGGGACTAGCTAGCATGCTAACCAGCGAGCCAACGGCAACAACGCAAGGAGCTTCATCCACGCAAATCCGTGACCCGCTCAACCGCGACGAATTGGAAGAAAAATAAAATATTCACCGTCTATCGATTTTAACACAGATGCAGTTTTCACACGCCTAAAAATGAGCGCACGGCGCGGGGCAGTTCAAAGTGAAGCCTGGAGTTACGTAGGTAGCTAAGCTAAGCGGCTAACTAGCAAGGAGCGGCCGAGCGAGCAGGGCACAGCCGATCCTCCCCACGTTTTCAGCTAGGGCATTTTCGGTGAGCGCTTCGGTTAGGGCCAAACTACGCATTTACTCCCAAAATGTACCGTATTAGAAAACAAACCAGCCGCTTTGAGGGTTAGTCCTGCTTCCGCTCGGATTGGCCGCGTCACGCAGGCACCGGCATCGACGGCGCGCACTGTCCGACCGTGCGGCCTAGCGGCTCCGGCGCAGCCTGACAGCCAGAGCTCCGAGCAATGGCGCGCCACGCTCAGCCCGGATTTTAGCGCTAAAAAACACAACAAAAAAAAAAAACAAGAAAACGTGAGCCTTTCTTACCTGATCCGTGCTTCGACGAGCGTTCAGGGGGAGGGAAGGGTTTTAAGGGTAAAAGGGGAGGTTCGGGGGGGTATAAACCCTGGGGGAGAGTTTTAAGAGGATACGGGGAAGAGGGAAAAGAGACAACGAGAGATCGCGCTCCACTCTTTACACAAAGACAACAAAACTGATACCTTTCAACTTTCACCTTTCACCCGGCCCTCCCATCCATGCGATCACCGCCCCGTTTCAGCGACATCTTCAGCAGGCATCGTCGGCACGGAGAAACATGTTCATTGAATATAATATCGTAAAAGGAAGACGGATAACTTAGAAAATGTTTAATATTTACTTAAATTACAAATTAACGCTAGAGACCGCATTACACTTCCTGAGTTCTGAAATCGAAAATTTGGTCAATTTAGAATGGAATACAATGGATTAGAATGAAATATATAGGGCGAGTTAGGGCTAATTTACTAATGTATTTAAAATTAATTTTTAACCTTATTTGCCCTACATATATAATACACCGAATGCGACAAAAATAAACTACGGTATAAAGCTAATTAAATGCGTTGTTTATTGATTTGGATAGGCCTGGTGCACAAATAATCTGTTTCTCCTGCAGAATGCCTGAACTGCACATCGGGGAGCCCATTTGCGGTCTTAGAAGGTTGCAGGGTGTTTTTAGCTTTGGTGCTTAATGGCACATTTCCTAGCTGTCACGTGATGAATGGCAAATCGATTTGCAAGTCTGATATGCTTGGATATTTAGAGGTATAGGAGTAGTAGAGATAGTATTTCATTTTTAAAAAATGAAAGACAATTATGTAGAAGTTTTCTTCTGCTTTCTGATCATTTTCATAAACGTGAATACCAGCCTTTACCTTGGCCTACTTTTTATCTGAAGTTGCTTCTGTCCATATTATCTGTGGTATATTGTGCTTTATATTGGATTTCGACGATGAGTCAATAATTGATATATAAAATGTAGAAAGGTTAACAAGGAGTGGAGGACATGCATTTCATGTAAAATTTCACAATACAAAAACCGTATGTTATTGAAATATTCTATATTAAAATATTCTTGCAAACTGCAATATTTTAAATTAGTCAAAATTTGTCGGGGACATTATTAGTCCAAGCATATAAAATGGTTAGTTTACATAATTGGTTTCTATAATTTGTTTCAAGGATATGCAGACTGGAATGCAGAAGTGCGAGCGTACTCACACACTATGTCAAAAATATCTTATATGAAATTTATACGGCTCTTAGTCTGCAACATAATTCCCTATAATCTACAGCAGCAATGCTTTCGAAGCTGCCACTGGTTTCAATAAGACAATAAGACAACTGACACCATATTGCCATAAACATGATTGTCTTTAATCACAGCAATGTTTAAATACATAATTAAATAATAAAAACTGTTTTGTCAACACTGATATTTGCACAATTTTGTGTTGTTTTTAATAGCCAGGCATTGTAAATTTTGATTCTGGCTATTCAATGTGTATAAGAAACTTTAACTGGGACACAGCTGCATATTTTATTAGCAAAATACTACATGCTGAATAGTGCAAAACAAAGTGGTAACCCTGAACTGTCATCGCACGTCCTCCTTCTCTTATTTATTGAGAGAGGTAACTGTGTGGGTAGGCAGGAATGTCACAGGAACCTCCTTCACAGTGTCTTCATAATTTACTTCATTGGCCACACTCTTCATGACTGTGATTCAGAACGTGATTGGAATTGGTAGAATTACTGACTCAAGACATAAGACAATGAGTAGCTGCTACTTCTGTCCTAAGGTGAAGGAGGAACCAGAAGTTATGACATTGGAAGAGGTGATATTGCCAGAACCCCAAGACCTTCTCTTCCCGTAACTGACTGATCCGGCTAGATTTAAAGGGGACACATCAGGCTCCAAATAATAACAGACAGTTTCATTTATATCCAAGGCCCACTTTACTGATGGGCAGTTACAGCTTTAGGATGAAGTTCACACTTTCTGATTTCTCATAAGGAAGGTTCCATCTTTGCATATTGGTCCTTAGTCCAGAGTTTATGCTCCTTTCATAATAACGTATTTTTATATCTCTTTAACTGGTAGCAGTCAGTGTAATTAGTAATAAATCCATAGTATAAAAAAGCAAGAACAGTACCAGTGAGATGATATATTTGGCAATTACCCATTGAATCATAATGCATATTAATATGTTAATCTCTCAACACATATAGTCTTTCCATTTCCACAGTCTTACTTCTTTATATACCTGTTATTCATTAACTAACACTTTTATGAGTAATGTAAACAGGGATTTGTTAGCCCTCACATACATATATGTTCAACGTTACAAGAAAAGTGAAAGATGATATGGAGAGATATGGAGATGTTGTATGTTAGTGTGGTTGTCCACTGCATGCCTGCGGACTGAAAAGTGGGGTGTGTAGTCCTGAAGTGGACCATAGAATACTGTGAAATTCAACACATCTCTGGTTCCTTCACTATCGACATTAACAACATGGGGATATGCTGTATAACCAGTGAAACACAGGGGGTTAATTGTGAAGAGATCACTTGATGGCAGATGACATGCAGATTGACTGGGGAGATCTGGCATAACTTGGTCACCTGTAGACAGACAGTTGTGTGTCAAGGGGAAGGACATGCATTGCCAGTCATTCGCTGTGCACTTCTACATCAAAGCATCTCCGATTAATACATTCATTTCCAGTTGTGTTTTAAGCTTCATTAAACTATTAAGCTTCATGTTTTTCATCTGCTGAGCTCTGTTTGTCTAATATATGCCAGTATGATAATTAATGGCGAATTAAAAGGAAATTATGTCAATGGGAGTCAAATATAGATGTGTGAGTGTGTATATAATTGTATCTGAGATAGGGTCACGATTTCATTACGTGTGTCCAACCACAATAACACATACCTTCAGCTGGTTGCAGTCTCCTGCTGAGCACTGTAGAGCTTCGGGGGCGCAGCCATCTCACCGCCACAGCATAGAGGGCTTTTACACACAGGAAGCACGCTACAGTAATAATGCACATTGTTTCTATGCATTGCAAACATGCTGCAAAACAATAAATGTGCAAGTAGCTTCTTTGCCGTGCTGCACCGACAGTGGAGAATTCCTTATATGAATGACATGCAACACAGGCTCCAGGTCTGTCTGAATCCAAACGGCTGTCTGTATGGCATGCTGAAAGGCAATGCTTAGAGAACAACAGTAGTTCTAGTACTCAAGTAATTAAAGCGAATGATGTTGCATTAGAGCAACACAATATTATTGTCAGTTTCCCATCAAAGACCTGGCAGAGGTCTATAAGTTTAGCAGACGAGAAGAGTCATGCAGTCTGAGTTTCCAACAGTGTGCTTCAGTTTCGGTATGCCACGGTCTGAGATGCTGAGCCGCTTACCAACTCTCACTGTCTCCTCTCCTGTTTTCTGCTGCCAGTGCAGTGAGATAAAATGAACAGGAAACGGTTACTCAGTCCATCGAGAGGAGAATACTGCTTTGAGGGCAGCACTGCGAGAAAAGGCTGGTAAGAGGTTAATGGGAAGGTGCTGTCTAGCTAACAGGAGTGTAAGACACTGACCGTCACTGGCATGGAGTGCACATGCATCCAGGGAACTGGTTGCACTGGCTGCTTCAGAGCTCACCTCAGAAGACTGGCCACTGGTGAGGCAGACAGAGATTTGGTCATAGGCATTTAGTGAGCATGCATGCATACAGTCTTAATACCAAGGTGACAAGTAGCCCAGGATTAAACGTGCATCATTGCTTTGAACCCTTTCTTTTAGTCATATCACAGCTCTCTTTTTCTTTCATTCTTTATTTCATTCTTTTGTTTTTGTTCTTATCTTGTGATCAACCTTGCATTCACGTAATTTCTATGCATGACTTGTATGTGACCTTCTATGACTCACCTGTCAGCCTGTAGGGGGCGACATGGCTTTGGAGAGGAATCGCCTTCTGGCTGGAACATCATGACCGGGTTGCCTTCTGAACAGACAATAAAGACTGGCTAACACTGTGGACAGCTTAGCCAAGTGCACTACAGTAATGGCTCACATCAGAGAAAAACCAATAACGTTCAGAGCAACATTTGTAATTCATTTCTCCTTTAAAATGGTGATGAGGTGATGGCTCTGTCTCCCCAGCCTCAGAGAGGCATGAATCAGTACTCAGAGAGTCATGAATCAGCTAATTGCAATCCTCTATGCCTCTGGTCTCATATGGGTCCTCTAAGCTTGCTTTCGTCCATTTCTGGGGCACTTAACCCATCTAATCTCACCAGTCGCAACTGTGACCAAATTTTTTTTGCAATTTTATTAAGCTCTAAAAGAGTGGTTGTTGCTTATCTGCCAAAAAGACTTCCTATACATTAAAGTAGAGGTTGTCGTAATACAAAACTAATGTCATAGCACTAGGGTCAATGGTCACATGACCAGAGCTAGTTTAATTCTATCATGCACTCTAATGGCAAGGAAAACTTTGGGATTATACAGGTTCATCCTAAAACATTCCCTCTACTGTAATAATTGTACTTACTGTCAAGACTCCCAATTTGTACAGTAATTCTTCATATACAATAATCAGATTTCATGAAAAGTCTTTTCTGTTTACATGTCTGTGAGCCTCTCGCAGCCACACACTGGGGTTGGCCGCACAGTGACCATGCCGTACCCGCCTGCTCCTGGGATCTCCCGGCCTGCATGACCTCCCTCATGTGCTCCATCTCCTGCAGGTAGAGGTGGCGGTCTCGGGCCGCCCCCGCCTTGGCCCCCCTTAGTGCCCCCTCCAGAGCGCGCACTCTTTCAGCTGTGTGCTGCAGACGTCTCTCCAGTTTGGGGAGGTCACTGCGCAGTTCAAAATTGTCACGTGCCAACTGGAGGGGCAGGGGGGGTGGTCGGCCACGGAGAGGAAAGATTGAGGAAAGAGGAAACTGGCTATATAAACACCGCCCTTTTTTCTGTTTTTTTTTCAGCACATTTATCTACTGTTCTCCTACTGATTAGCTACATTGCTAACAGCTACAGGAAAGTAGGCCTCCCAGTCCCTGGGTTCTACAAGGCTCCTGGTACCTGCTTGTGAATCTTCGTAAGGTGCTCCAGGTTGTTCTCCAGGAAGGTAATTCTGTGTTTCTCAGTGTCTGTTCCCCAGCTCTTCGTGGCAAACTCCATTTCTTTGATCTAGATGAGGAAGGAAGGGATCAGACCTCACTGCCGTGAAGCAAAGTGGCTGTAAAGCACGCAGGCAGCACAGCAGCGGCTCTCACGCTCTCACTCACATCTCTAAACTGAGCCGTGAGGTCCTCCATAAAAACCTTCCGCAGGTAGTGAAGGGCCTGCAACTCCTGCTGCGATATTGAACAAAAAAAACATGAATGGCAGTAAAAAGAAGACAGACTGAGTGGAAGAGGTAAGATCCTGATGAAATAACACACTCCCACACGCACGCTTATTTTTTACTTTTTATTTTTTACTATGTTTCGGTATGTATTGGCTGGTCATGCCGCTTAAATACATGGAAAAGGCGGACATGGGAGATACACTCACCACGGTCTTCTCCAGCGCTCTGAGACCCTGTCTGGACTGGTAATGCTGCTCAAGCTTAAATCTGATGGAAGGGGAAGGATTATAAAACACTTAAGAGAGAAATATTCACAATAATAGCTGCATGACTAACAATAAAAGAGTATATGTTCATATATTTGGACTGGAGCAACTTATTATATAGACTAATGGGATATGTGAGTTGTAGTATGTGAAGCGTTTTATCAGTTCAAAAAAGAATTTGTCCTGTTGGCAGGGGCTGATCTAGTAAATAAAAAAATAAAATTTAAAAATATATATTTTAAAGAGGAACCATAGAATAGACAGGGTGCATCGCAGCCACCCCATAAATATAACTGCCCCCGATGGTCACCCTAAACAAAACTTCCTGCAGACACTGCTGCATGTAGGGAAAAATATCAGTTAAAACTTAGAAAAGAAAGAGTAAAATAGAATTTCTTCAGTAAATATACTGCCATTCCATTGGCCTAAATCTCGACATATAGGTTTTAAAATGAGTTTACATCGAGCCAATATAAATTGCATTGTGCAGAGCACTATGCTGAAGTTAAGAGCTGCGTTCTGCAGTGCTGTGCATGTCCTTACTTAAGATCTGCTAGATGTTTAGACTTCTCCTGCTCCTGGATCTTCAGACAAGCAAACTCAGCATGCAGGTGCTCCAACTCCCTCTCTGACTCCAGATTCCATCTAAGAAGGCAGTCCATGTTTATAATTTAGTTTAGTTTATTAAAAAGACCTGCCAGGTTTCCTCATAGTTTTACTGCAAACTTGTCAGCCTGCATTACTGTATTACAGCATATATTCATATACAACACTGTGTAGATGCAAAACCAAATATACTTTAGGCAATAGTCACTGAGGATGACAGGATAATTTAATTCAGATTATAATTTACCTTGGGTTTCATGGTTTGACAAGTACATCACAGAACTCAAAGAAACTCGAGATAATATTTTCCACAATCAAACAAGGGTTTGATCAAACTGAGGGTACTAATCCTAGCTCTAATTGTATATCTAAGATTAGAGGAGTCACTGACTCTTTGAGGTCACGAATGATCTTTTGTTTCTCATTGATGTCATCATGCAGATGTCCAAGCTGCATGTGGGGGGGCTCGTGATAAGAATCCATTTCCTGGCATTCAACCCCCTGAGAGAGGTCAGGAGAAATGGAAAAAAAGGACTCAGATAAAGAGAACAAGGAAAGAAAAACAAGTAGAAAAAGAGAGTGAAAGTAAGGTTCCATGCAGCTCTGAATAGCGGTCATTGTCTCTTCCCAGCATACAGGACTACCTTGTCATTGTCTTTTCCAAACAGTTCTCTGCTTGGACCTTTGTGCAGATGAAAAAAAATTGACAGGTTCATAAATTATAAAAATACAATAATATGCAATACAAAATGCACTGCAGTATGATTAATGATTATTTATGCACTCTAGTATGCAATAAGGCTCTTACCTTCAGCCTGAAGTTTTGTCATCTCGTCACTTAGAACCTTGTAGCTCTCTTCCATCTCCTTCTTCGTCAGCTCCACGTTCTGCATGCACTCCGTCAGAGAGCAGATATTGGATTCATGCTAGAAAAACAGACTAGAAGTCTTGAGCAGTACAGGCACACAGGAAGTCAGGCTTAGATACCTTGACTTACGCGAAGGACGTAAGAGACTTGCTAATAATCTAGCTTTACATATGAAGCAGTGCTGTTTTTCAAGGGTTATAACCCTATAATCCAGCACATGACCCACAAATGTGCTTGGCAGACAGTCACCAAATGAAGTTAAAAAAAGACATAAAATACTAACCTGAAATACTGACATACATACAACACTGTGTAAAAGTTTTAAGCCATCAAAGAAATTGTTTTAAGCTATTTATCTGGATAGTACAGAGGCGTAGCAAGGAATTCTGCCCCCCCCCTGATAAAATGTCACCTTGGCCTCACTCTGCACATTCTGCAGTCCAGTCCAGGGCCTGGGAAAACATATCTGCCCACCCCCCACCCCCCCAAGCAATTGCCCTCGGGTAGTAAGGGTAAATTTGCTCAAGATGTTTTCTTTTCTCCAAAAAATGACTGTTTGATGGCTAGAAGAAGACTACCTCTATTCTCAGACCCTCCCCTAATGCCACCTCAGCCATTCCATGTCCAGGTATCCATTCACTTATGTCCCGCACTTGAGGACGTAAATCAATCTAAATGTATTTTGGTTATTATAAGGAAGAAGAGAAATAAGTTGTATAACATTATATACAATATCACACAGATTTAAGTAAATCTCTATAGTGGCAGCATAATCAGCTTGCTTTGGTTCTTGCGACATGTCGCACATTTGGTGAAATTCATCTGCTGAAGTCCACCAAGTCTGCTTCCAACGTATCTCGACAAAGGATAATACAGTCAGACGTGATTCTATGGGTCGCAAGTTGACGGATGACTTAATTAGTTAAATAACTTGATGAGTTATTTGCCAACTGTGGGATTCTAGTGGTTAGGTAAAAAAAACACAGTGTATTGGATGCTTACTGTAAATAATGGGGTAAATTCTAGAGAGGTATTGACACATCTAGATTCATCGTTTTATGCCAACATGAAGATCATTTAGGCATCCTTTTCTTTGACTGGTTAAGACTTTGCACAGTCTCAGTCTGCTCCCAACCTGTGCGATCAGCCTCTGGCAGGACGACAGCTCGCAGCCCGTCTCCTCCATCTCGCGGTGGCACTCCCGCTGCAGTGTCTCCAGGTGACGGCACCTCTTCACCATGGATTTCACCTCCGCCCGGATCTTGTTTACGTAAATCCGTGCCACCGTGAATTCCTCCTCCAGTGCGCTGCTGATCTCCACAGGCTAGAGTTAGGACCAAAGCAGAGGACAGGGAACAGTCCTGCTTTTCCGGCCCAAGTGCCTGCGTGTTACAGATATCCTCCCATCTTTGAGGCTTAAAATAAAGGGGATGACACCATTACAGTAGCTGCCAGAACAAGCTACTATTGCATGTTGTCCTGTGTTAGCCTTAGTAACACTTTACATCACGGCGCAGAAATAATACAGCATTAGTGCTATTATTTATGTATTAATTAACTACAAACTAAGTCTTAGTTGCTTACTGATCTCATGTTAATTCCCCGTTAATAAATCGGATGCTTGTTTTATCTCAAGCAGTCGCTAAATTTTTAACTGTTTCAGTTCATTCTGTAAACCCTTGTGAACTACTGAAGGAACTACTGAGGAAACGAGAAAGAATACCACCAGTGACATACTGATCTCATGTTTGTTCATCGTTACTGAATCGTGACGCATATTTCATCTCAAGTAGGGACTGCATCTGTTGATGATTTATTCATGATTTGTACTTCAGTAATAACTGAGTTATTACTAGGTGTTTGTGCCCCATCAGGTAAAGTGTTACTGCCTCTTTAAGACTAAGTTAAAAACTTACTTGTTCTGTAGGCTTCTTGCTAAGTAGTCTTATATGGCTGTTTTGTTTTCTGTGTGTGTTTTTTTTTTCTTGTAAAGCACTTTGATGTCACCTTTGTGTCTGGGAATTAACTCTATAAGTAAACTTTCAGTTGAGTTGAGTTGAGTTACTTACCAGCCTGATCTGCCTGTTGCCCATGACAGCACTGAACTCGCTCAGGTCCTGCATGAGGCTGTTGAGAACCTTGGCAATGTGCTTGCGCTGTTGCCTGCTCTCCCCTTGCATTCGGGACAGCTCTTCTTCCAGGGCCTGTAGACGGGTCTGCAGAGAGCACTCGTGTTGGTGGGGGTTGGGGAACACAATAGTGTGTAGGGGGGGGGGGGGGAGGAGAATCTGACTGACCATTTTCTGCACGAGTTCTGTGGCCAGCAGCTGACTTTGCTGACTCTGTTCCTCCACTTCCTGACTCTTCAGGTCATAATTAAGTGCCAGCTCCTCTAAAGCATACAGCACCTCCTTCACCTCCGCTTTGGCATGGTCGTTTTCCTCCTGCAGTCGCCTCAGATGACCATGTACATCCTCGCTGGTCTCACGTGTGTATGTCAGGAGCTGGAAACGTGATATGGAGAGAAGCCCAGCTTAATGTTGGCTCAGGAACTAAGAAGATCATTAGTGCTGCTCGGTGCTGGCACGAAAGCCGTCGGTGTGATGAGTAATCCTGCTTGTGAGAGTGAGTGGATCAAATCGCGATGAAAAATGATCTACGCCTGCCAGGTAAACCTTTCTTGTTCCAATTGATGACTCAGATTCACTTATAAAGTCTTAGGGAGGAAACTGGAATGTCCAGAGGAAACCCAGAGGAACATGAGGAGAACATGCAAGCTGCACCCAGACAGAGCTAGCACCTAATCTGAACACACTATCCCGGAGCAGTGAAGTGACAATGCTGCACACTGAGACGGAAAAATAATAATCAGGCAGATTCGCAGTGTACTTCAAATGCAGAGTAACAGAGGCAGATGGACTACACCTGTAGAAAGTCCTGCTGGGAGATGTAGACAGATCCTCACCTTGTTACGCTCCAAGATTTGTTTCCTCAGTTTTTCCGCCGTCTTACTCTGCTGGATAGTTTCACTATCCTGAATAACATTTGTAGAACATTTACATTTGATTACAGATACTTACAAAATCAAAAACACTGTATGCAACAGTTAACAGTGACTTTGTTAGGGGTCAAGGGTCAAGTTTAAATTTGCATGGTAACTGTACACGTTATGCAGAAGTGCCTTTTTGTGTTGACCTGCACTGCTCACCTTGCTGTCCAACTGCTCGTACAGCCTGCTAATCTCCTCCTCATATTTCAGACGCTCCTCAGAGTGACATGTCACAGTGGAGGCGTCTCCAGCATCAGAGGGCTCCAGTTGCTCTGCCTCTTGAAGGCATTTCCCTTAAAAAGACACGGCAGACAGTGATTAAAAAAAAAATCCAGTGTCTGTTAGCCTTGGCTTCTGTGGCGGATGTCTGTGTTTTAATGCCAAAGACCTACCTATGCTGTTCAAATTTAACAACAAGCCAGAACTGTTGGCTGGGTTTGATGTGCGTTCCTTCATCTCACCATGACGCATGCGCTTCAGATCTGCCTCTAACATCTGGATCGTTTCCTTCTGTGTCTTGCTCTTATCTTTCTCCCTCTCAAATTTCTTCTTCCATTCCTCTGCCGTCAGCTCCAAATTCACGGATACCGTATTCTTAATGGTCTTTGCACTAAGTTCAGGAAGAGAACGTGAACTAGTACAGGAACAAGGCTGGTATGTGGGTGGTGTCAGACGTTTACATGGTTTGAAATGAGAAAATACACCATAACTGAAGCTGTTTTAGTACCGTTGTCCAAACATAAGGGTGGACCTCGTCTCAGCATCATTAAAGCTGGAAGGGGAGCAGCAGATAAATATTGTTGTACGGCAGTTTCCACCCAGTGAATCCTGCAGGATCCGGGTCATCTTGCTATCTCTGTATGGGACGTGTGCTTTCTACATGGAAAAACAAGCGGGAATTTAGCATACTCCAGTGAACACTCTACAATTTGTATCCCAGATAATAACATTAACTAAAACTGTGGAAAGGGAGGGGGGGGGGGTGCCAAACTCATTTTAGTTAATGAACCACACTGGACTCATCTAACCAAGTGGGCCAATTTACATCATCATTCAAAAGTTTGAAGTCACTTAGAAATGTCCTTGCAATTGAAAAAAGCAGTTTCTTTTGTTCATTAAAATAATATCAGATTGGTCAGAAATACTGTGTAGACACAGGTAATGTTGTAAATGACTTTCATAGCTGGAAACGGCTATTTTTAACGGAATGTAGGTGTACAGAGGCCCATTATCAGCAACAATTAGTCCTGTGTTTCAGTGGGATGTTGTTTTTCGTAATGCAAGTTTATAATTTAAAAAGATTAATCAGAAATCCCTTTTGCAATTATGCATAGAACACATGAAAATTCTCATGCTGATTAAAGAAGCAATAAAACTGGCCTTCATTGGACTAGTTGAGTATCTGGAGCATCAGCAACTGTGGATTCGATTACAAGCTCAAAATGGTCAGAAATGAAGTATTTTCTTCTGAAACTCTGGTTCTGAGAAATTAAGATTAAAACTGAAGATAAATGCTGTGTACGACTCCCTTCACAGAGTAGCACTAACTGGTTCTAGCCACAACAGAAAGAGAAGTTTCATTAAATATACCCGCAAGAGACCAGTCTCGATGTCAACAGTGAAACTGTAACTCCAGGATGCTGGTCTTCTAGGCAGAATCACAAAGAAAAAGCTGTATCTCAGAATGGCAAATAAAAAGCAAAGACTGAGATGGGCAAATGAACACAGAACCTGGACAGAGGAAGGTGGGGAAGTGCTATGGATAGACGAATCTATGTTTGAGATGTTCAGATCACAAAGGAGAACGTTTGTGAGACACAGATCAAATGAAAAGTAGCTGGAGGAGTGCTTGA
>JAODUD010000107.1:9962368-9991537 GCA_026784285.1 Stomatorhinus walkeri
GGTTTCCCTGCTTAGACTGCTGCCCCCGCGACCCGACCTCGGATAAGCGGTGGAAAATGGATGGATGGATGGATGGAACAATATTTCGTATCCTGTGGGGTGTTTGGGTTTGTTAATTGCTGCCGTTGCACATTTGGTAAACTGGTCCCACACTCTCATGTTCACACTAGACTGGGGAGTGTGTAACAGGCTAAGCTAAGTAAGGAATCCTGCTTCATGAAACATTTCAGGATAATGTTTTAAGTCAACCTAGTACAGTAAATAAATTCCTGCTCACCTTTGTAATGTGCTTTGCCTGAAATCCTAAATCCATCCTGAGAGATCATCTGGGAGGCTGAAGGGCTGCTAAGTCATCACACATCACAGCTGACTTTCATTTCTTTATAAACAGGGCACAAATCCTGAAATACAGGGGAGACAAGGCTTAGCCAAATGGAGAAACTGTAGCTTAATTCTCTCTCAAATCCTCAGATACCAACCTGTGACACTCAGATGTTTGCATCCTAGCAACCAGCTGACAGCCTCTGAGAATTCAAAAGCTGCAAAATGGTGAATGCATTGTATAAGTACATAATTTCTACAATAGGGATGATTTTGCGCACAGCCACTGTTTCTGAAATCAGAATTTCATTGCTATGATATTGATTGCTTGATCGCTATGATGAGTGATGTGGGCTTTTCAGATTTTGTGCTGGTATTAGATCCAGATAAAGGAAATGCATTTTTGTATAACAAGACAGTTGAAGTAAGTCTCTTTTGCTCATATAAAAAGAGAATTCAGCTGGGCTTTTTTCTATGTAATGGGTCTAACAAAAACAGAGATTGAGAGTTAACACGTCTAAAACGCATTTTTTGTCAGATGATTTCTACTCTTGCTCGTGGAAAGATCAAAAAATGAAACCTGACAACATAATATATTCTGCCTGCCAAAAAGGCCCTCCATCTCAATTAGCTATTGATATTGAAGCAGTGCGTTCTCTAAAACTAGAACTGGCATCATCAGTCTTGTATTGCAGTGGCAGCAGCAGGAAGAAAGCAGGCAATTGGCTGAGTTTTAAGGCACTGTTTGTTATCACTGCTGATAAGCAGCTCTGCTGTCTCCAGAAGAGGCTAAGGAAGATTACAGCAAAGGCTGACTGCTTCCTTTTCAGATTTTAAGTTTAGGGACATTCTTCAACATCAGAATCAATTCCCACTGTCCAGACTTATTCTGGTCATTTTACACAGCTCAGCAGAGTTCATGCAAATGGAAATCAGGAGGGATGCATTTGCCGTCATGGACAAAACTAAATATATTGATTTTTATTTTTATGGTGTTGTGCTAATTTCACTCAAAATCAAAATCGTGATAGTTCTACTTCTGCCCCTTTAGCAGTAAGAATAATGTAGAGTCTGAAAAAGTTGCAATGGTAAGACAACTAACTGTAATCTTCAGCTTTTAGAAGAATTGATTCTTTCTGGCAAACGTTAGCTTCTCTAGTCCTTCTGTTGGAGATATCTGTAATGTGGCCATTGCCTTCATGCGAGTCAAAATGGCAGCTTGTGTGTATGTGTTAAGCATGCTTTACGAAACACTCTTATATTTGCCAGTTTTAAAATTGTTTAAGTAGCTAAACAATGCCAAACTGTTTGGAGAAATAAAATAACAGAGGGCCATTGATGGTGGACAAACGGAAATGAGAGAAAAGCAGAAAGATGAAGGGAAAATGCTTTTGGCTAAATGCAACTTAGGAGCCTTTTTAAAGAATAATTCTGTAATGATGTTTTTAGTGGTAAAATTTAATGGCCTGGTGCTCAGGTCTGAGCAATGCTACAGCTCATACTGCTTATTGAGCTGGATACTCCACAAAGAAAGTCCACACCCACCATGAGTGACCAATGCAGCCACCAAACACTATGCCCCCCCCCACCTCCACTGCTGTCTGGCTTCACACACAGGACACCCTCATCCTGCAACATTGCCAACTCTCCAGAAGCGAACGCTTGACTTCTCCTTCATTCTGTTTAACCCTGCCACTTACAACTGAAGCCAAACCTTCAGCCTTTATAATTCTGCGATTAAAGGTTATAGCTGGTTGGGCTGAGTGAGACATGGGAAGAGCCATTTCTCATCCCCAGAGGCTTTCTGGGACGCGTTAGTGGAAGCTATGCAACAAACAAATGATTCAATTGGGAGCAGATTGCTGTGAAATTGTCTTCTTCCATTATTTATGGGATTTGCCCAGTGGGTAAAAATCCAGGTTCCATCGTGACTCTTCAATAGTGAGAAAGGGCTGTCATGTGAAGAGAATTGTAAGTGGACAACTAGACAGAGAAGAGGCCTTCAAGCCAGAAGCATCCAATCTTGAAAATGGAATAGAGCTGATTGAACTGTGATTACCCAGGGTGTGTATGTAGTGCATGAAACTTAGTTTACAATGATGAAATTTCACCTTAATTGAAATAATGATCTCTCTTTTTATGTCCCACATTCTTTTCCACTGATCCTGCAGGATATTACACCAGTCAAAACTCCGTCCATCATTACACTGTGCATCATTACACTGCAACCGCTATACTGCGACTGCTACACTGCAACTGCTACACTGACCCAGACACTGATCACTGGTTACTGCTCTGGAGGCCATCTGCCCACGCCAATGGTGACTTCTTTCATTGTGACATCCATGTTCTATAGCACATTTATCTTTGATGTCCGCTCTACTGGCTGTGTCATTTGCTGTGTCATTGGTCTTCCTCCTTACCACTGCATCAAAAACATCGTATATGTTTAGTAATTGTGAAAAAAGATGTTGCAATAGTGAGATTTTCTAAAAACGAAAATTATAAAACACCTAAAAGACATATTTTTGATGAGAACATCTGGCATTTGCACAAAACACTTCAATTAAGGTTATTTTTACACCCACCCAACTTCCCTCTGTCTCTCTGAGAGCCTGAGCACCTCCCTCACGGCACAGGGCATATTGCGGGCGTGTACCCTGGACAGGGTGCCAGAGATCTGCAGGACACACAAACGAACATGCAGGGATTCCAGCCCCCATCCCAGTGTACCGACTTTACCACCATACCACCCAAATTAATTTTCCATATTTAGAAATTACAGCTATTGGTGCCTACCACAACAAATGCATTATTATTTTTTCCAAGACAGCAGAAAACTGAAGCTTCACACACTGCATTTCAGATGTCTGTCTGCTCATTTCATTACAGTGATTTAACTAGCGAAGGATAACATCTACACTAAATGATAAGTAACTGTTCCATTACACTTAAAGCATTGTGAAAACTGAGGAACAATGTCCCAGATTATTATCAGAAAAGTTTCAGCATAACCAGATCCACTGACACGAATTCATTACTGATGATGGATTTCACCTTGTGGTATGAGAATAAATAAGTGGAATCTGTAGCGAAATACTAGGCAAGTGGTCAAGCATGTTGAGCGAGGCATTGTTTACAAAGCTTTTCAATATTACAGATGCAGTGAATAATATAGCAATTGGTTGAGATAACTGATGTGTCACAAACATGAAATCAGTATGCGACTGAGATTGTTAGTTTGTGGTTACTTAATACAAAAGTCATAGCGTAATACTATATGATTTGTGACCCCTCCCCCCCCAAAGTAAAGCATTTCCCAGATGACTGACGTTTCAAAATCGCCATTGTGTGAGTGCTCAGTGATAGACAGGCATGCCGTACAGAGTGTACCCCAGTCTTGTGCCCCGCGCTGCCCGAGGGGGGGGTCCATGCTGCCCTCCCTACAATCCTGTACTGCATGTGCTGATGGAGGGTAGGTGGTGGATTACATTAACACACCACCATGCTTGCTGCTCTCTCAGTGCCAGTCAGCAACTTTCACTGCAGCCTGAGATGTCAGCAGCTTGAGGGGGCAGAAGGTTGCAGGAAAAATCTTTGGCGAATAAGAAATTTTACGGTAATGTTTTAAACTAAAATGAAATAACTATAAAACACAGTCTTTTTGTTTTAAAATAAAATATTTAAGTGTGTGCTGTGTCTATGGTGATGTCTTTTTCTGATAGAGCAAACCAGTGTTGCTGCTCTGAGCAAATGTATTTTATGTTGAAAAGATAAAGGAAATTGGGAGATTTAAAACTCCCATATGTCTGTGCTAGTTTATTATAAAAGTACTTCCCTGCAAATATTTTGCCTTTTTGTAGGTTAAAGTCCCATTTATCTGAAATTCTGACAAAATTGCATGGATACTTTAAGTTATTTTATTTTTAAACTGCTTTTGAGCTGTGTTAGAATGTTCTCCTTTGAATGAGATTGGGTGTCTTTTTACGAATATGTTCATTATTCATACAATTAATGCAGCTTTCAAAATTCATATAATAAATATTGGTGAATAGTATTTGGGCAATACATTTTTTTCCCATGATGTCAATGCATTTTTCATATCAATCCATTCCCTTTATAGAAATATATCACAGAACAAAACCCACAGTGGTCCAAGGTAATGTGGGAGAAAAGTGGCCCATTCACTGTAGGATATTATTTTTCTTTCAACAATTTACGAGGAAGAAAATGATACTTGAGCATAATTTTTGAATTTTTTGTCAATGAGGAATACCTATGGTGTCTGTAAGTAACCTCTGACAGACTGGCCTGCAGTGTGTCACACCTCAGCTACCACGACTCGCTGATAAACAACCACAACGTTATTATTGCTCTCATGACCTGTGGATTGTTCTGCGTTCTGTTTCAGTGCATCTCACCCGCAACCAGAAATTCCATCTTTAAAGACTGTTTTCTTTTGCCCCATGGAATTCATGGCTTTATGATGTGATTGGAGTACAATTCATGTTTAGCATGCATTCAGAGATGTAAAGTCAGTCTTCATATTGTCACGCCCTGCCTACTTGCCCCTCCTGTTTGCTCCCTGGCGTGACCCTATGAACCTAGCCTGTAATGCGCTCGTCTAACCTCTTGTTCCTGCCCTTATGTTACTCACATGGGCTGCCTCTTGTTTGCTTCCTCACTACTGTTGTATAAAAGTGCTCTGGTAGACACTGTTACACTTGTTTGCTCACTGCCTTCCCCAGTGCAGTCCTCCTGTTTTGATCCCCTGTGGTCCGTTTTGTTTCTAGCCCCAGATTTGTGCTGTTTGATTTGATTCTTAATAAAAACCGCTTTGGTTTTGTTCTGCTCCTGAGTCCTTCATCCCATCGTCATGTGACACATACAAAGAAAGTAGCACATATATGGTTAAAGGATTCACACTACGTATCAGATAAGTGGTAAGAAAAAGTAATTATTCTCAGAATCTAGCAAACAATTTACCTCAAAGTGACCTCTATTCAGGAAGAAGGAGTCATTTCCAATGTGTGATGGGAAGGAATCTTCCCCTGATTTCAAGAGTCACACCAGTCCTGGTCAGCAGGGGTTAATTAAATCATAATCAGAGAGGAGGGGCAGCCCTGTCAGGTATGGGGGGGGTGGGTCCTAAATAAACCACATTAATGTATTAGTTATCATATCTGTGTATGATCACAAACTTAAAGATGCAGTCCATTTGTCAGCATATAGTTATGACTTTGAAGCAATACAAAATAAAAAGTGTGATGTAAAAGATAGTTATTTAGTTAGTATGGGTTTTGAACATATTGTATGGTTATGTGGGACTCGATTTTTTTAAAAACATGGCATTAAAATGAAACTTTAAAAATGAATCAAGTACTATTCGTGCTTACTCTATTTTTAATAGTATTAATGCTCTCATGAAAATGCATCAAAATATCAGTTATTAATATGTTATTCATGGTTTGCTTCTTTCACATCTTACCTCTAGCAGAGTCTAGCTACTAAGTGAAGTTTTGGCAGCAGTACGGTAAGTGAAATAAGTGAAAATACACATCCATGACACAGTGTCCTTAATGTTTAAGGAGACGGAGTCCTGCTCTGGCAAGGTGCAATTTGGACATAAGGAGGTGGAACAGCGCTCGACCAGGCTCAGTCTATATTTAGACCCTGCTAGCTAGCGACTCATAAAATTATAATTTCATAAAGCTCTTCTGCTCTATGTGTATTTTCACATGTACCCATTACTGCATTCAGATTGTTCTTTTCCATTGGTCCATCCTCAAATTCTAGAATCCTCAGGTTAGCCTAAATATTTTTAGGTTGGACAGTTGGTGAAGCTGAAACACTGGCCAGAATAGTTTGAGGTTTCACACCCACGTAAGTGTGGCCTGGTGGCCAAACTTCACTGATCACACATTCCATCTGCAAGGGCATACTGTGAAGGTTGAATTAGCAGAACAACAGAACAGCTGTATATAAAATATTGCGATTCACACAAAAAAATGGGAGACATATCAGAGCTCAAAAGAGGAGAAAACGTTGGTGCACATCTCACTTGCACATCTGTGACTAGGACAGCAAGTCTTTGTGATGTATGGAGAACCACAGTATCCAGGATTATGTCAGCATACCACCACATAGGTCGGACCACATCCAACAAGAGTATCTGTGGACGCAAGAGGAAGCTGTCTGAATGGGAATTCCGGTCACTAAACCAGGCTGTATCCAAAAAGCATAAAACCACAGCTGCCCAACTCACTGTAGAATTGAATGCTCACCTCAACTCTCCCGTTTACACTGAAACTGTTCATCAGGAGTTCCACAGGGTCAATATTCATTGTCGTACTGCTACGGCCAAATCGTTCGTCACTTATCAGCTTTCCAATCACTTCTACAACTCACACACAGCCCACCATGCTGACTTCCCCCGACTACTCACATGGCACAGGGTGGGCGCACACACACACACACGCAAACACACCACTGTTTACAACAATTAACATTAACACTACACATGACATTAACGAACAATACATTGTAAATACACAGAGCTCCTCACACAATTTAATTTCTGGCACTAGTCCAGCCGTGCTGCCCTATGGTACCCCCAGTGCTACAGTATCACTGGAATCAGAATATCGAAAATGTAAGTTTTCTTGAGATGTGTATAAATGTTCAAAGAGAAAAAGTGAAGGGCAGTGTATAAGTGGAGTAGAATTATTAGAGTGAATTCTATCAATTCTGGACGTTCATTTCCGATGTTATGGCTTAAATGCGTGAAGCAATCTGGGTGAAAACCTTAAACGTTTTCTTGTTGATTATTGTATTTTACTCGTCTGTTAAAATAAAATGAGCAGTTCGTTGAAAAATATGAAAACTGGTGCTATTTACAGGTGTTCCTTGCAGACTACAAATGGAAAACACGAGTATGTCCGTGTCCGAACAGCCTGTGTGTGTGTGCGTGTGTGTGTGTGTGTGTGCGTGCGTCTATGCGTGCAGCAATGTGTGTGCGACTGACAGACTGGATGAAAATAAGAAAGAAGAAAACGCTTATGTCACAAACTGGCAGATTCCATCTTGTTGAGGAAGCCCGAATCTTTACCATATTAGACTAAAAACTAAAAATTATTTTTGAAATACAAACCTTAGTCCGTACGCTTTAATTTCCAGCATGGGGTTTTGAAATTTACAAGAAGTTCATTGAAAATTGAATTTAAAAAGTCTCAATTTATAATAAATCCATCCAACTAAACTACAATAAGCATTTTAGACTTGTTTCCAGTCACTGAAGCCGTATTCGTTTAAGTTCAGCCAGAAGCATTAGTGATTTGCGGGAGGTGTACCGTTAAGTACGAGATGAAGATGCTCCGTTGGTGTTTTGCGATCTTCTTTCACTGGGTCCTAATGCAGGTAAGGAGATGCTGCTCGCCCGACTAACGTCCATCTGCACCCCTCACCGCTGATGTTAAATACATTGGTTTGCGCACGAAATTCTCTTTACTGTACTTCGGGTTTAACTTAATTTCTCAAGGAAAACGTAAATGCGCGATATGAGTTAAACTCCGTGAACTAAAAGAATTGTTCGATTTCAGAAAAGGTACATATTAATGCGAAGAACGTCATTTTGTAATACAATTATTTAAGCACCGAAACTAACACTGAAAGATTACCTTTTTTTGTTTTTCTAAGTGGCTAAATTCTGATTATAGCGTATGGTGAATGTCGGTCACTTAATACAAAAAACAACAAACGCTGGATCATGGCAGAATGTCGGGACTTCAGGGTTAAGGACTTAATCGTACAGCATCGAAGTGGGCGACGTATATCTTTCTCCCGAATTTGTGTTAATGAAAGTTTTCATTTTTGTACTACAACATCTGAGAATGTTCAGGTTTGAGCTTCTGCATTTTGAGTACTATCAACTAAAGCAGCAGGCTTTCATCATAAAATCTCCTTCCTTTTGGAGGAGTATTTGTCCATGCAGCACATGAACATTTAAACATTGTACATTTTTATCGATTGCATTGCCTCCAGAATTTGGTTACTCTTACATGTATGTGTCCAGCTAAGACCTCCAACTTGGTGTTATCAATACAACCCTACTTTCCCGGTTAAAAAGTAGCATCACAGTATAAGAATACACAAAACAAGTGCAAATATCAAAATTTGTGTGCCTACATTGAAGTAGACAAAATCTTGACTGGAAGCTGTTCACGGTTATGAAAATGAAGAATGATGCAATGGGTTTTGTTCTAGATATGAACTGATGGATGACAATGAAAAACATCTATCCAGTAGTGCATTTGTCTTTGAGAAAACAATTATGTACCTCAGGCATATCAAGACAAGTGGATTCTTACTGTTTCCCCTATTCATATAATATATTGATATTCTTGGTGGCATTGTGGCTTTGAGTAACACTAAGTGAGTAAGACTTTTGTTTTACATAAGTAAGGTTGCGGGTTTGAAATTCGTAAGTAGTGTTTGTGTAGCGTTTGCGTTTTCTTCTTGTGTTATACTATTACTTTAAGCTCCCTTGAGACCCTGCACTGGACTGTAAAATGAATGATGATATTTTCTAAATCTAGATTTTTTTGCATAAATGAATTAAAATTTAAAAAGAAGAAATCGATTCTAAAAATCTAAAAGTGATAGATTTCATGCTGAATATTATTACTACATATTATATTTTAATGAACACTTTTTAAACACAAAAAATCATTAGCAATTATATGCAGGGACTACTGCAGAAAAAAAATACACCTAATGTAATTATATTCCTAATATCCAGAAATACATTGTTGTTGGGTAGTAGGTGAATGACGTGTAAGTGCTCCTTCTTTTGCAGCAGAGAGGGTGCGAATGATGAAAATTGGATCAGAACTCCACAGGAAGTGAAGGGACAGAAGCCCACAGGCAGTTGTAGTGTCCTGGAGGCTGATGTCGCCTGGTGACAGACTAGCGCATCAACTTTCCGCATATGTGATCCCAGTTGGTTTTCAAATGTACAGCTCTGACCAGACTTTTCCATAATGGATTTAAGTAGGCCTACATATATTAAACAGTAATCAGTAATCATTGGGGACAGTCCTGGAAAATGTAATGTTTGAATTTCAAGTTTGAAAGAAGATTTTCAAATACTTGCAGTGTGAATGTTTTGGATCACAAATTAGTGATACACTCACAGATCTATACACAGTAGCATGCTTTTAAAATGACTGCAGTCATATACAGTGGTACCTCATAACTCGAACTTATTCTGTTCAGAACTACGGATCGAATCCTAAAAAGTACGAGTTCTGATCGAATTTTCTCTATAATAGAAATAATGGAAAACCAATTAATTGGTTCCTGCCCCCCAAAAATTACACCAAAATATGTTTTTTAGCATTTAAACACAAAATGAACCGGATAAAACAAGAAGAGCATATACTGTACTAAACACATCTAAGCACATTTATCAAAACAGTAATTTAATTGTAATGTGTCCTGCCCCGATCGTCCGCTCCTTCCATGTGCCACGCCCCCTCGTTAACCCCGCGTGGAATCCCAGTGTGATCAGCTGTTTCTGGTTGTTGTCATTAGTCCTCTGTATTTCGTCCGCGTTTCAACTTGTTTCCCCAGTCCGGTCATTGTATTATCCATCTGCATTTTGCCTGGCTTACCTTAATTAAACCCCGTGTTCCCCGATACCCTGACGTCTGCGCCTTTGTCTCCGTTCCGTCCCCCGCTGGGCACGACAATAGTATTATAATTAAACGTATTAATGGTTTTTTATTAATATTAAAATAATTAATAAGAAATATTTATTTCTACATGTATTTTATTATACAATAATAATTACTGCTACTGTCTGTCATTGTCTAAATGTATTTTTACTGTCTAAATATATGTATTCAGCTAGTGTAAACATGCACGATATCAGCGAATGCTAGGCTGAGACTGAAGCATTACCCTATGTTTCCGCTGAGAGACATGCAGCGTGACTCACTTCCCCATGCGAATAAGTTGTCTTAGGTCAGCGTTCAGGGCTTGACTTCTGAGATTCAGATCGAGCTCTAGGTAATTTTTTTCAAACTGGTTGGTTCGACTTTTAAGAAATTCGAGTTCTCATGCGTTCGAGAACTGAGGTACCACAGTGCTTCCACAGGAATCACTTTAACATAAAAGCAACAGGAGTTATAGTAGCACTTTTATCAGAAGCATGGTGACATAGGGACACCTAATAAGAGTCTTGCAGGAAAAGACCGAATCACTAGTATAACATGATAAAGTTTGGAAGTTTAGGAAAAATTTGGGGCACTTTGGGATTTGTTGATCTTATTCATGCTTCTTATTCTCATAATTGTATTCTGTGGATGGGGAATGCATGTGGTTTTTTGACTGCATGTAAATGGAACGTGCAATAAATGAATAGGTGTGGTTTCAGAGTTACGTGTTACTAGAACACACTAAAGCATATGAGTAAAAACACAATTATTGGCTTTCACATTTCCAGTTTATCCAGTAATTCTAGAAATTGTAGAGGTTGGGGGGGCGTGAGAGGAATAGGGATTAAATGGGGGGAGCGGTGAGGGGGCTCTCCAGGGAATACATTGTTGTTCTTTTGACGGCATCATTTCTACTTTAAACTTGAATGCCTGTAACCAAGAGACAAGGGGATCCAGATTTTCTTTAGCTTCTAAATGTCATATCATTTCACAAGCCTGGCTACAGAATGGGAAAACTACGTCTCTACTGAGGCATTTTCTTGTTTATCACACCACATATTTTTACATTAAATCCGAAAATTGGTCTCCCCCCCCCAAGCATTTACCCTCCTGGCAAGTGTTTCCACAGATACATTGTTAGCCTAAAAATGTGCATCTACTTCTCTGAGTATGTGTGTATGTTTGCATATTATAGAGTATCTCATTATGTGCATTTGCTAGCGGTAGTGTGTGGGTATGAATGCACACGTGTAATTGTGAGTGCATATATACATATATGTGTGTGTTCATATGTTAACTTGTGTAAGCATTCATGCATATTGCTCTTGGTTTAGATTATTATTGGGTATGGAGTGTTGTGTGACAAAGGTCAAGTATATAATAGCTTAAAGACCAGGTGGCTTGGCATGCCAAGGGTTGGAATGGTCTTTATTGTTTTAATATAACATGTGCGATGTATTTATTATTACATAATGTACTTGTTCCATTCAGCTTCCTTAACTGCCTTTCCAGTACTGTGAGCCAGAGTCTATCCCAGGCAAAGCAGGACATGAGGTAGGGAGCAAAGTGGAAGAGATGCTAGTTTATTGCTGGGCACATCCTCACCACACTGGAAGTCGTTTGGGGACTACAGAATATGACCAGAAAGTGTGACACGGTTATGTCAAAAATAATTCTTGGAATGTCCTATACCAGCCTCGCAGAAAGTGGTATGGGTGCATTTGGTAAGAATGTGAGAATACCTGATATATTCAACACCTCGCACTTTTTTTGCATCCCCTTATAAATGGATGTATGCTTAGAGTTTGCTTAAGGTCAAACCAAAGCCAAGTAACTCCAGCTGCTGCCTTTGCTCTAACTTTCTAGGTCCTAAGAGAGGAACTTTAGAAATATCAGTAATTGGTGTTTTGCAATTTCCCGAAGGCAGCTACAGGAAAAGAATCACTGGAACTTTCTAAGATATAGAATTACAGATGCATGTGAATATGGCGACATGTGAATGAACTTCTCTAAGACACGAGTCTAAGGGAAACGAAGACTGCTAACGCGATGCCCTAAATTGAAATAGTTCAGGAAATAGTTCATTGTACACAAAGAAAGCCACAGAAACTCTATAGAGAGATTCCAGATAGTGATAAAGATAATTATTCAGGGCCCTGCATTGGCTAACATCATGAAGGAGAAGAGAGCAACAGAAAATTATTAACTCTTTGTAGATTTTCATTTCCTGGCGCTTTCCTGGTTTCCTGGTGGTGGATAGTTTCTGCCCTGTATCCCTATGATTGAGGGTTCAAACTCTGCATGTCTGTGGATACGATTCTCCCCGTATTACGTGGATCACACATTTTCGTTTAGGTCAGGAATGGGTCAACGGATGAACAGGCAGACTCTTGGCCTCCGTACAGCTTGTTACTGAAGACAATAGCTTTTCTCTGATTTTTGTCATTTTTGGATTCTCCCCCTTTTCACATTTCCTTTGATATGAAGTTCTGGTTATGCAACAGCAAATCGGGAAATGAAAAGAGATTGAATGAGCGAAGTGTGTGGAGAGTAGCGACAACAGAGAGTATTCCATCATACCCGTCTGCTTCTGGCTTTTATTTACATTTTGCCAAGCCACACAAAATAGATTGTTGGAATCTGAAAATCCATCACTGCCTGTTATGAAAGAGCAGTCGTGTTCAGCTGAATATCTGAGAGAGACGGTAGGAAGAATTTCCAGAGATCCCTATCAGGGTGGTGGTGCATGTGACCTATCCTACTGGTAGTTTGTGAGCCACCAAAATGTTTTCTGATACAAAGGATGGAGTGGTGATACTGGGCATGACGCCTTGGTGTGGAACCATTGATCAAGGTGTCCTGCACGATTAGTTTTAGTGGAATCACTGAAAGTTATTATGGTTACTTTATACTCAAGCAGAAAAGAAATGTAAAGATATGTATTTTACTGGAGCATGTATGCATTTTTATTAAATGCATCAGAGGCTGCAGTGTGAATTTATACTATAGCATTTTATGCATCATTAAATATCTGTATTCAACGAATAGAGTGCATTAAGTGAATGTATTCTCAGTCTCCCATAAATATTATGTGTACAGTCTTAAATATTATGTCTAAATGATCTTGTTAAGGATAAGGAGCTGCATAAAGTTACAGTACTTGGGGGAAAAGAATGTTTCACTTCGCAGGTTAAGAGAATTCAGTGAGGGAGTTTTACATTGTCCCAGTGAAGAGTTCTGTAAATTTTAACATGCTTTTAAAATTTTGGCATGGCTATTGCTCTGTGTACATTGGTACGTGTATATCTACTGTTAAAAGGTGACCATGACTCAATTTTGCTAACTAGCCAAAAATTTAGGAAATTTTAATCACAGTTGCACCCACCTATAATTTTCCATTTTTAGATGCATAATGTCAAGCTAAATATATTTTAATTAAGAGGCAAGAGAAGATTTTTTGGTCATTAATATCTGTTCTGAAGGCCACCGTTCATTTAAAACAATCACATCTGGGTTTATAAATATGATGCAGCAAGTTGAACATATTTATTTCACACAACTATGTGCACAGGAACATATCAGGTAAAGTCACAGTGACCATAAGATGAAGGGTTGTAAGAACAGGCCTATGGACATCTGCCTTATCTGAGGCGTGGCTGCTCTTCCCCTCCCTGCGTGACAGTCCCCACATCCAGAGACACCCCCTCATATGCATACATTTCCACTTCCCCTACTCCACCACAGACTAGCACTCTCTGCCCCCTGTCTCTCCACTGCTGTAAATTTTAAAGCCCCTGAATCGATTGAAAACTTATAACTGCATCTTGGCTTCCATACTTCACGCAGCAGCATTTTTTTAGATGAATGATTATGATTAAGGAATTGCCTTTAGCATCACTGTTCTTATTTATGAAGAATAGACAAGCTGACATTATTTGAGTCATTGCTGGCTATAATGCATACCAAACAATTATCATTTTCTTCAGCTCGTCTTGGAACCCGGTGTGAACTAAGAGGACCATTGTGAAGCACAAATGCAGTGCAGAATAGGGAGGAATCAGATGCGGAATTTACCAGAGGGCCGTCAGATGGCACTGTTATTGTTAAGTGGAATGTACTTTATGGTCATTAATGCTTAAACTAGTCTCTCAGTGGCCAGTTTATTAGGTATACCTAGCATCCACTGGGTAGGACACATCAACCCTAGAGGAACTGGACATTCTGAGATGCCAAGTTGCATACTACTGTTGTAATGATTTGTTATTTTTGTATTTGTGATATTTCGGTTTAGTTTAATCAGCATGAAATTATCATCTGACCTCTCTAGTTAACAGGGTTTCTACACCCTCAAAACTGCCTTTAACTGGTGTTTTTTTTTGGCTTGTTGCACCATTCCCTGTAAACTACAGACACTGTGTGTGTGAAAATCTCCGGAAAGGTGGCAGTTTCTGAGTTTCTGAAACGACCACATCTAGCACCAGCAAACACATCACATTCAAAGACACGTGCATCGTGCATCATACCCGTTTTAATGCTTAACCAATCTGACTGAACTTCTTGTCTGTGTGCTGTATGCATTCCGTTGTAGCCGCATGATTAGCTCTGTTTGGAAGAGCAGGCTGTTTGCGTTAATCAGCAGATATACCTAACAAAGTGGCCACTGAGAATAGTTTGTACATGGATTATAAAACATGGGATTCAACCCAAACTTAGAGCAACATTCTTTCTGGGAATGTAAATCATAAATCGGCTGTGGGCCATTCACAACTTTTTGCCCTCTTTAATTAACTGTGTTAATTAAGTTTATTGAGTTATTAACTCTTTTGTGTTATCTGTTTTCATCAGACAAATTTGGCAGCACCAGTTGTGATGTCATAGCTGGATCTCCCAATACTCCATGAGTGTGTTCTCTGTGGTAATATTCCACTGGAAGCCAGCCAACAGGTGCAGAATGCGGGCTTGCTGAACAGCTGCCTTGCTTCTGATGGTTAAAAACTGCCTGGTGACACCACACTAGGTATTTACATCAAATTTCTATCCAGAATGGGCCTAAACAGTGTGAAAATATTTTTTCCTTATTTACTGGAGCATTTAAAAGTAGCCTTTAAAATAATAATTCTTTTCTCATTATTCCTTGTTCATTATCTCCAGTTGTGCTGTTTCTCACAGACATTTGAAGAAAGTCTTTGTGGGTCATATGATAGAAAACCAGGCTGTAGATATCTGAAATTAAATAAATAACCAGTATTAACATGAATAGAGAACATCACTACCAGCTGAAAACACAAACACTGGTGACTGCATCACAGTTTTCTCCCTGGTTTTATTGCAATCCCAAAATAGGCTTTAGTCTTTAGTCATTTTTGAGGAACCAGTTTCTACTCAGCCATGCATGTGTGAAGGTGTGTAAATTTTTGCCACGCTGTACACTGTGTGCTCTACGATTGCTAAATTTATGATGGATTGAAGAGGACATCTTTGATGGAAAACACTTCCAGAGCTGTATGAATAATCACCCTGACAGAAGATTAAGTTAATAGAGAAAAGTTACAGTCTGAATAGCCAGCAGTGCTCATCCATCAAGCAGGAAACATGTTGTGCTGCATGAGAACAAAATAAATTCAATCAATTACAGAATAGAAATATGACTAAAATACAATAAATTTGCTACAAGGAAAGATTGAAAGTGCTTTTGAAATCTCTTTCTGGGACCAGGAGAAAGAGCGATAGCGATGAAATCAGAATTAGCAACAATGTTTCAGGTCCAGGACAGGAAGGAGAAATCAGCTGTTGGGACATGGATGTGTTGCAAATGCTTTTTGAAGTTACTTCATCTCTAAACCTCGCTGTGTCTCTGCCCTCAGGTTCAAAGCCGGGAAAAGCAGAGAGACTCTGACTATATGCTAAAGGCCCCAAACACTCCCATAGGAGCAGCTGTATTCCATATAATCAACACCCCATTGAAATCTAAACCCCTCAACTACAGCCTACCAAAACCGTCTACCAGGGTGCAAAATCATTCCCTCTTTCATTACCAGACAAGCTACCCTTCAAAGCGCAAGCCCTCCCTAAAGCCAGCTCTCAGGACCAAGAAAAACTTCAGCTGGGGCGAATTCTACGTTAACATTAAGACCATGAAGTTCAGTCTGCTGGTTACAGGCAAAATCGTGGACCACGTCAATGGCACTTTCAGTATCTACTTCAGGCACAACTCTTCCAGCCTGGGAAACGTGTCAGTCAGCGTTGTGCCCCCATCCAAAGTTGTAGGGTTCGAGGGGTTTCAGCCATATCTGCAACCAAGGCTCTTCCCACAGAGGCAGCACCAACTGACCCCTGACCGCAAAGAAGCTAAAGCCCTCAATTGCCGGGTAGAGTACAAGACAACTGTCCAAGGTTACAAGGCTAAACCTTGCCTATATGATCCCTCACAGCTCTGTTTTGTGGAACACACACAGTCCAATGCGACCTGGCTGTGCACCAAACCATTGAAGGTCATTTGCATCCACATCTCCTTCTTCGGCATCGATTACAGGCTGGTGCAAAAAGTCTGTCCAGACTACAACTTTCAAAACGCACCCCCGTACTTCGGGTGAAGGCGGTCAGTACTGGTGTACTTTGTAGGCACCGCTGTCCGAAATCTCTTCTTCGGTGTGGGAAGCGGCAAAGGATACATTAGACAGAATGCATAAAACACATCATCCAAGCATTTTAACTTTGGTTGTGGCTGTATATTGATCAAAGGGCTCTGGATTAACAGGGGATGCATTTCTGCCTGAAGACAAAGTGTTTGCCATTTAAGGTGATATGGAAGGCAGCCGCACGTTGCAGATGTGATACAGGATATGGCACAGAAGCGAATGGGGCGTTTGCATATGTATTTGAATAGCCATCTCTAGGGTCCTTTCCCCTCTTAAGGTGGCATGTAGGAGGATTAGACACCAGCTGACATACGTATGACAAAACATGTGTACAGCCACCTTACTTGGCACTTCCAGTAGGAAATGCCAATCATCTGTATCAAGCATATAATATTGTACATTAGCACACAGAACATTCCCAATATATTGAAATGATTTAATGTTATTTAAAGATGACTCCACTTAATCAAATACCTCACTTTAAGTATCTTCACGTTGTTATGGCTTTAGTTCTATTATAAGAAGGACATTCTTTTGTAAACAAAAAAAAACATGTTGACTCCTAGACATGTAGACCAATGAAGAGGCTGGAATCAGTGTTTTGTGTTACTGTAGCAGTTTGTATTCAGAATATTGCAGAATCTGTTGTATATTATGTCACAAGAAGAAGCAGATTTAAAGAGAACTTTGTTCCAAGCAGAGTTGGAAAGTTGTTGTGCAGAAAGTACAAATCCAGACCATGATTTTGTTTCAACCAACTAGTTGAACATATTCACAATCAGAGTACTCAACCGGTTAGCTGAAACAAAATTTTGGTCAGAACTTGTACTTTCTAGACCTGAAATTTCCACCTCTGGTTCCAAGGTCCTGAGCATAGTACGCATCACAGGAAAATTGGAACACCTTGATCTCTACACACCCACCAAGCCTTGTCTTCTGACTGCCAGCCTTTTCCTCTATGATGGGTAAGTTTCCATGTAGTCACTGCTAACTGAACTCAAGCAGCCTGTTCGTGTGGGTTGCACAAGGCCGCAGTCCTAAGCAAGGTCAGATGATCAACAAAACATCCAAGATGCAAAGCAAAACCAGAAAAGACCCAGGAACAGATCAAATCAATTCAGAGAAAAGATCAAAAATTCAGACCAAGACCACAGCACCAAGATGATGGAAAGAAGGATAAACAAATGTAAAAACTGAACAAGGACAAAGGGAGCAGGACATGCTTGAGCACATTGGTTGCAGGTGTGGGTTAGGGTACATAAGGAGCATCTGGATGTGAGTGTGACCCTATGGATCAACCAGTCCAGCGACAGCTAGACAGCAGGATTCTGGATTGGATGTCACAATCAGAAAAGCACACTAATATTGGGATTATAACTGTTGCATGTGCTTGTCTAAATCAATAATTGTGAAAATAACCTTATGTGACCTGACGTACTGTATGTCAGTGCAGTTAGAAAGCATAAATTAAAATCACATGCATGTGTGTTCTCACTTGTATGAATGGATAAACTTCCTGTTTTTCTCTGCTTCGTCTTTGCTACGTTATAAAAATCTATGCCGCTTGTCCCTTCAAATGATCTGAGATATATATATATATATATATACTGTATGTATATATATATATAAGTTAACAACATTAGCTTTTCACCCAACTCCTATATGATTCCACTCATTAGTAGCAAAACGAGTCATTTGGCTGTTTCCAGTTCTGTTTTTGCTCATCCTTCTTCCCACTTTCTACTTCCCTTTTCCAGCTGAGGATTATGGTGCTTATGTCCATCTGGTAGCTTATCCACTGAGGTGAACCATTAATGAATAAACAGATTACATCCGCCTTTTGCTCACTCACGCTACTCACTATCGGCTCACACAGTCACTGCAAACACAAATTTGTAGCGACATTCACATGACGAATGGAATCCTGCTTTGGCCCCTGTAATATATCTGATCAAAAAAAAATCAAAGCTAAGAAGGAACCCAGGGAACCTCGCTGGTGGCAGTGATGTCATCGTGTGCATTTCTCAGTGAATAATTGTGGACACCAGGTGAGAAGTTCCTAATGAAGCGGCAGGAAGCCAGTGAGGTCAGAGGATGCGAGTGACTCAGCCACCGGTGGAGAGGAAGACGAGGTAGGGACTAGTCAGCTGGGGTCCTGATATTTTACAAGCTACCGATCCAGCTTAAACCGCTCCCAGACAGCAGACTTTAGTTTTGAGGTCACCAGTCTCCAGAGAATATCAGAGGCCTCAGAAGACGGTTCCCATCAGTAGCTAATGACCCATGCAGTTCAACTGCCCAAAGCAGCCAATCCTAGCCGGGCAGAGCTAACCCCCCCCGAGGGGTTTGGTGTGCTGAGATGAGCCAAAGCTAAAACCCTCCATAAATCTGCCTTTCCTCTGTCCATTCACTTCAACTTTGACCCCACAGCCTAGTGGGAGGGGAAGTAGCTGAACTAAATTGAAAGAAACACTCTGTCTTACAAACAAACAGCTCTCTCATCAGTTTTATCTTGTATGATCCTTCTCATTAAAATGATGTTGAAACTACATGTATATGTAATATTGATGTAATATACAAACATCTTTGTAAATAGTAAAAAACACATATTAGCAAAATTTTGAATAATTGGAGTATTCAAGGTATTAAAGGATACCTTATAATCTGCCTATTTTTCTGGATAGTAAATGCCATTTTTGAACTTGTGCGCAATATTTCTTGTTTGCTTTTGCTTGTGTGCTATTTGCTTTTTGAATTATTTTTGAATTAATCACAATCTTTCAATTGGCTGAATTTTTAATTCATATCAATTGTATTTTCCTGAATACCGAGTGATATTCAGTGCTGCCAAGCTTGTATTAGGGCACAGTCAAGCTCTCCCTTCCTGTGGCTTCCGAAGCCTTAGAATCCGCTGTAATACCGCTTTCGGCCATTTGAGGGAGTAGAAGAACATCCAGTTTTTCTGCATAAGACAATGTGGTGCATTACCACTGAGGAAAAAACGAATTATTTGGAATTCATATTCTTAGAATATCTTCACCTAAAATTTAATATAATTTTCATGCATACACAAAAAATAGTCTGACTGAATAATTGACACTCAAAATGGTTGTCATTCTCTGTTTTGTACACAGTTAATTCAGTAATTCCCCATGGATGTGACAGGGCCCAGCTTCTGGGCTTGTTACCTGGCCTTTGTCTGTGTGACAGTTCAGTGACATGTAGTTGTGGGGTGTAACTTGAAAACTACAATAATTAGCATTCCCTTTTAGATTGCCCTGAACTAAGTTATAATTATGTGACTGTGGGATTTTCAGAAAAGGATGTTTACATGCTATATTGTTGAAATCAGCATAACTTCTAGTTTGTATTCGAACTCATGACCCTCTGAAAATTAGCAATAAACTTTCACAGTTTTATGAAGGATATTGCTCATGTTCTTGGAAGTCAGTTGGTATAACATAAAAAACACAACTGAGAAAACAGTAACTCCTCCCCACGTCCAATCGGTGACTAGACTAAATCCAACTAAGCGATAAATAAGGTCAGTTGAGCAAATAGTGCTGACTGAATATCGAGTGTAAAATGGTGCAGTCAGGAATTTAAGAAGATTGAGAAACTCTTATAGACTTTCAACTAAATTGCATAGTGCATTGTGTAGTCATCTAAGTTCAACTCATGAGTGAAATACTTTAATTTAATTGGGCAACAAGTCTATTTATTCAAGTTCTTAAATTAGGTGCAGCCAGTATTTTTTGCCAGAAAAAGCAATTATATTACAGAAATAGTAGCCTTACAAGACGCTATGCATATACAGTATGAGTGCTGCATGCATGCATGTAGTGTGAACCTCATTTCCACAAGAAACTCAGTCCAGCTGTTTTCTGGCACATAGTTGACAGAAAAGCAAACATCTGTTTTTTCCTTTCCCATGGATCTCATACTGGCAGCTGACTAGTGCAGAGACTCTGGAGTCGAGCGCATGTCAGTGTCAAATATTTCTTGCGCGCATGTGTTTCCCGCTTCCCCTTGGGGCTGAATGTCTTTATATACTGCAGTTTGTTTCTTTAAAGTTATGCTCTTGTGCTGCCAATCGGAATGATTTTGTTATATTTATCAAATCGACAGCATTGCTCATGGTGAAATGTTCAGTTCAATCGCAGTTCCAGTGAGACAGTGACCCCGATTTCAAAGGATTCTCTGTTAACCGTTTTTCACAACAATCACAACAAAGCCCTATATTTACATTTTGACCACTCAACCCCTTAGTCCCATCTAAAGAAGGGGAACAATGTGTGCTTGTTGCACTCCGGGGACCTAGCAGGCATCAAATATTGTTATGAAAGCTGGAACATAACATGCTATGCTAGATAACATTATCACATGCAGGGCCTCAAAATATCAGATAGTACGTGTAAGTTTTGTCGTGTTGATTTTCCACACAGTGTGAATGTTGTGACAGCTTACATGATTAGTAAAGGTGGCTCTGGATCATGTCACGGTCTTACTGTTAGTCAAGGAAACACTGCAGATGCGACCATCTGTCCATTGAAGGACTTATCCTATGCAGAATCAGCATATTATCGCAAGGCACTTGTTATGTGAGCTGTGTGGCTTTCCAAAGGAGCACCTGGTCAGGAACATAAAAAACATGGACTGGTCTGGATCCGTATCAGACCTCGGCAGCTTTTAAGCAGCATATTACACCGTCCTATACAGAGAATATATACGATGTTTGTTGTGGGATTTTACTCTATCTTGTATCTTTCCTCTTGCTTTTTATGAGTAATGAGCTGCATCCATGAATTAAATCTATTTAACTGTGTTTTCTTGTAGCAAAGTGGACATTTTGGCACCTTGTGGTACGGCACGAGTCAAACACGTGTATGAGTACATATTTTATTACGAAGGTAGGAGGTCTGTCACAGAGAAGGCAATTGTGAATTGTCCATATTAGCCAGGGTACTAAGACAGCTTTCCTGAGGTCTTTTCTAATGGAAAAATTCTGTCTGTGGGAATGAGCGCAACCATTAGCAGGAATGTCATGCAAACCTGGGCATTACTCTCATAATAGCAGACAGTGTTTCAATAGAATTGACCAGCCTGCTTGTCTTTGGGCACAACTCTTCCAGCCTGGGAAAAGAAATACAATATACAATATACCAGCAACTATATTCAGCTACAGACAGACCAGGTTAATTGCGGCGTGAGATTCAGAAGTCAGGACCCTCCTTCTTCAGATTCTTGTAGTCGGTCTCAATGGCGACAAACTGTGAAGGAACACAATGTCTTGGTACAAGAGTAAACCCAGCGTATGTTTATTTATGGCTCTGGTGGGTTTCCTGTGTCAAAGTCTTCGTGATCACATAGATTACAGATTGTACCTTCCACTATTCTTTCTTCCATCTTTTTTTCTTTTGAATTTTACTTGAGTTCATTTTAAATCTTTGTAAGTTTCAGTAATGAGAATATTTGTCATTTTTACTCTTGTTTTGATATTCCTAAAAGAATTTACAAACCTTTGAAAAACATTAGATTTACAGTGGTACCTCGCTCTCGAAATTAATCAGTTCCGGATTCCGGATCAAATCCTAAAAAGTTCGAGTTCTGATCGAATTTTTCCCATAAGAAATAATGGAAAACCAAGCGATTAAACACAAAATGAACAGGATAAAAAAAGAACAGCAATTTTTTCTTAATGGCTTCCAAAACGATAAAGATCTTATCCCAACATTACCCCTGTCCTGCCCCGATCGTCTGTTCCTTCCCTGTGCCACGCCCCCTCGTTAACCTTGTGTGGGATCCCCATGTGATCAGCTGTTTCTGGTTGTTGTCATTAATCCTCTGTATTAATTCCACGTTTCAATTTGTTTCCCCAGTCCAGTCATTGGGTGCGTTCGACTTGCTTACAGCGCTGGCTTAAAGCAACGCATTCTGATCCTGACACAATGCATTACGGTTACGGCACAAACTGGAACCGCCTCCGTGATGACACACCTTTGCCCTTATTGGCTGAAGAGTTTAGTTACACGCATGACTTTGTATCCCAGGCAGTTCCGATGCTTAATCTGCAACTTCTCCCGAATATCACGTAAAGCAATGAGAACTGGTTTTCAGTTAATTTACCTGGTAAAATAAATTTTAAATAAATGACATAAATGCTGTAATAGTACAATCAAGTTAGTAGTTTATTTATTGTTAGTTACTGTAATGTTGTGCTGCTTTATTTGGTTAATTCAAGTAAGAATTGCATTGTAGTATGACTCATTTCCTGGCGCGTACATTTTATAATAGGTCAGCGTTCACAGTTTGACTTTTGATATTCAGATCGAGTTCTAGGTCGTTCGACTTTCAAGAAATTCGAGTTCTAGTGAGTTCAAGAACCGAGGTACCACTGCATTTGATCATTTTAAACAATTATTTTAAATAGAACTCCAATGAAAATAACTGCAGTTAAAAATCATTTAAATTATTAAGTTGAGTTCAATGTGATTTGATTATTGATGCCACTATCTGAACAACTTTGACTGGATAAAATCCACTGCTAGTGTTACCTATATAGTGATTAATTTATAACTAAAATACAAATGGCAGCCCTGGTGTTTTAAAAAGGTGTGGCACTCTCAGTGTTATACTGACCTTGTATTGGTAGGTAGGGCTGACCTGATTCCAGGGCTCTGGGTTGGTCTTGTGGCACCAGCTGGCAGTTTGTGGGCCAGGAGGAAAAACAAAGAAAGCATGGGGAGAGGGAGGGGGACAGGGTCATGGATCTTTGCAAGTCTCCCTCATTTATCAGCAAATCTAGGACATTGGCACACCACTCCATTGTACTACTAGCCTTGTCAGGGCCTTCAGAGGGGTACGGATATCCTGTGTACCAGGACTCCTGCCACTATTCCACTGGGCCACAGAACATAGGTGGTTTGGGGGAAGACTTAGTTAATTTCCAAAAACAAACTAGATATTTTTTGCAACCTCTGGCATTTTCACGTTCTGGTCACATCGGAAGAAACTGGAGCCTGCAATAGGGATCCAAATTAAAGGGCAAATAGCCGTAAGCTTCTTCATGGCTGACTCACAAAAGGCACCGGACTGATTGCACGCAGGCATTATGCTTCTATTGTGCTGCATGTATAATGCTGCATCTTTCACTGTGATCTGTTACGACTGCAGTTAGCAAACAAGCTACGCTGCTGATGATATTTTCCCATTAATCGTACGCAATTTTTGTGTGTAAATTTTAAATACACCGGTCTGCGGTCATCAAAAGTTTGGGAACTCCTGGAATGCACAGTAAATCACCGGTTTCTGCTGGAGTGTGTATGTCTGCGCGACGTCGCGTCAGTTTATCAGGATACTCCAGAAACCTCACCTAACATGGGGGCCCTTGGCAAGGCGTGCGAGATAGAGGGAGGCCCCGCCCATTCCCAGTACCAAGAAGAAAAACTGGGGGATGAGCTGAAAAGAGAAAAGATAATGACTATCACAGTGATCATGTTCAGCATGCATTGAAGAGTCCATATTTAATTACAGCCAACAAACATGCATGTGCTTACACACCCACATTAATATGAAAACTGTTATCCTGATTTACACACATACTGACGCGCACCTGTACACACACACCAATGCTGTTATTCATGTGACCTGCACCTGCATCTGAGTATGACCCCGGCAGCTCATTGTGAGTAAGAACATGACAACAACATGAAACCTCAAGCTTTCTATATCATCTGTGCACAATAGTCCTAGTGAGAGGATCCCCTACAGTTTTACACAGAAATATACTTGAACAGAGACACCCCTGTATGTTGACAGGTCAAAAGGAAATGAATTTTTGACAAAGAAATTTGAAAGTGAAATAAACATTATCTATTCTTATACAAATATACTTCATGGTGTTATCCTATAAGAATTACGTTGTCATGATTTGATGCTTCAAGCATAAAACAGAGATAAACAAATATCTCTTAATTCGGTCTCATGCGATATGAATTGCAGGTATGTTCATTTACTGTAAACATAATTTCGTGATAATCACACACCACTGAATGCACTCACTTCTCTGTCCTCATTGCTGATTAGACCTTGATTAAACAACGTGGTAAACAGGGCACCGCAAAGTGGTCGTCCAGTTACGATAATAGTGCAGTTTAAAGACGATATAACGCACACCGAACCTATTTTAAAATGTGTGTTTGTGTGCGTGTGTGTGTGTGGGTTTGAGGCGAGGGACACAGTTAACATCCATAGATGTGTTCTGTTCTCATTTGGCAGTTGTTTGCCATACAGGGTTTAATGGTTCGCTGGCCATTATTTTAAGCGTTAATGTCGATGTTTGACAACCGTTTAGTGTAAAACATGCATGAACGAGCTCGTATCTATTGATTCCTGACATTAAACATTCTTTAAAATATACGCATGTATACAAACATAAGGATACTTTAAGAAGCAACGCCTTTAATTTGCTCATTACAATTGAACGCGGTAGTACTATATTCCTTCCCCAATGAGGTAAACTCACTTTAAAAATCTAAATAATTGGTCTACAACCTTAACAAAACACATTAAAGAGACTCATAATGCAGAAAAAGGTCATTAGCAGAACTAGAAATTATATATATTACTGTAAACGTTTATTTAATAGGCTGCCATTTAAATTTTTTTCTTCACCATGGATAGAACAAGATCACTCACTATGGATATAACAAGTCGTTTACAATTATTTCCACGTTTTCAAACGCTTCATCAGTGTTTATTTAGTATTTCTGATCATTTATCAACAAAACACGAAATTAATTCCCACAATTAATTAAAATCTAATATGGTAGGTTCAGCATTCACCACAGACAAACATTTAGTGCAACGGGAAAACATTAAAGAATTAATTCATCTTTTTTTCTAGAAATAATGAACTTACAGCGGGATGTTTTTTTAATTGCTGGAACATTATTCTAAGCATTTTCCGTGAGGTCTCTTTTCTTGCAGCTCTCTTTTCTTGCAGAACTCGACCTGTTGCGAGGCATTCCGGACTGGCATGGGGGGAGCTTGTTTTGACTTGGGAGGTGGGAGTTATCTCCATAATTAAATCCGTCCTCTTGAGAGGAACTCGGTGTATACTAGATATTTCCATAAAAAAACGTTTGTAAACAGAGAAAAATTGTCTCTCGAACGAATTGGAAGTGTGGGTAGACAAAGGAAAGAAAAAAATAAATGTGCTAAATTAGTGATATAGCCTATATATTCTTAAAGCGTGGCGTTTTTCTAGAGATGTACACAGGGCTGCATAGTTATGCGCTTTTTTGTGTAAGACAGTTTAAAATCAAAATAAACAAAAACATTACTTCCCGGGAAGTTACGTTCGTGGCTGTTTAAACAGTTATACAAAGTTTCAGCATCATTTATAGCACATTGGAAAATATGTTAATGCGAATATATGAGCGGTTTTGATAAATTGTTCCTTTATACAGCCATTTGCTCCCAGTGATGTCAGATGCCGGAGCTACAGGAATGTACAGGAATCATTTAATAAAAGGTTTTTGCGCACTTATACTAGCAAGAAATCAATGACAGACCCCCCCCTTTAATGCAGCCACCGCGCGTCTCCTGCTCCCCGAGCCCCTCTGGAGCCGAAGCTGCCTTTAGATAAAGGAATATAGTAAAAGTAGTTGCAAGTAAATGTTATTGCACGTATAAATGATAGAAGTTCAGCAAGTTCCATTTTTAAGTCACTTCTCAGTTTAGGCTGTAACTTTTTTTTGATAGCGTCACCATTTTTTTGTTTGTTTTTCAAATACGAATAAAAAAAACATACATTTATTTGATGTTCTACTTTATCTTTCACATTTTAATTGTACGAACAATTTTCTACTGACTTGTAGCTAAGTCAATGCCATAGAAGTACGAACGTATGCCAGAAACTACAGACTTGCACATTGACTACAATATCCTCAACAGTAGGCCTCGCCACCTACTCCATCCCAGATCTGTTCTCCCATTTCCCATCTCTACACTACCCTAATGTCCAGCACCCAGTCATCCTACCTTCCTTCCAACCTTCCTTTCTCCTTATTTGTCTGCGTCGTATTTGCCCTCCCTACCTCCAGAACCACCTGTCTGTCCACCACACTTCCCTTCCCCCTGTCACCTAGTGCCATTTCTGGTTTCTTCTTCCTCTGCTTTGACTTCATCTATGTTTTCCTTCATTAATTCCTCATCCCCCTGCCATTCCCTTCCTCCCATCCCCCTGCTCTGTGTTAATATTCAAATAGTAAGTGTAAATGTGTTTTCTCTTTGTGACATTGTGCTTTTTAATGACATTCCTACGGAAGAACATCCAGCCATTGGCCTTAATTAACAAGTAACTGGAATGATGTACTTGAGTGCGCTCCAGGACCACAATAGAATTAATCCAGGTACAATATTAATAATCTTGGGATGATTCCAAAAGAACTTTTTTTGAGAGTATTATACTGTATGTTGTTGAAAGCAGGTACCTGAAGCCATTGAGCCTAATGACAATTTAATCAAATCTGTGATACTCAAAAGTTTGCAAATCTAACAGACTTGCACTCACATTTTTAAGATTTCCTTGTCAATGTGTACGAAATGGAATCATTTCGATAGTATAAAATATATGTGCACATATAAATCCCCCAGTATATGTATGGCAACCACTAAACAATCCACAGCACAGAAAAAAATTAATCCATTTTCTATTCATGAAAAACACATTTGAAAGGTCTTATTGAAATAAAACTCAGGTTCCGACACGAGTTCAGGTTCAACTACAAGCCCAATTTCTTGTTATGACATGTTATTATAAGAAGCAAGAACATTTACCACCTGTGCCTGTAGAGCAGTGTTTCCCAACTCAGTCCTTGGGGACCCCAGACAGTCCACATTTAATAAAAAGTTTTCCACATTATTTCTCCCTCCCAGCTCCCTGCCAGACGGTCCAGGTTTTTGCTCCCTCCCAGCTCCCTGCCAGACAGTCCTTGTTTTTGTTCCCTCCAAGCTCCCTGCCAGACAGCCCATGTTTTTGCTCCCTTCCAGCTCCCTGCCAGACAGTCCATGTTTTTGCTGCCTCCCAGCTCCCTGCCAGACAGCCCAGGTTTTTGCTCCCTCCCAGCTCCCTGCCAGACGGTACAGGTTTTTGCTCCCTCCCAGCTCCCTGCCAGACGGTACAGGTTTTTGCTCCCTCCCAGCTCCCTGCCAGACAGTCCAGGTTTTTGCTGCCTCCCAGCTCCCTGCCAGACAGTCCAGGTTTTTGCTGCCTCCCAGCTCTTTGCCACACACCATGCAGCAGCCTGCTGATCATTATGTGGGAGGGAGCAAAAACCTGGACTGGTCCACATTTTCCAATTTTATTTTGCAAAATGTTCTGCAGGACGACATAATTGTATTTCCCTCATTTCTACATACCCTGAGGTGTCCCTGCATGAAGTAATACCTTTTGAACAATTCAGAGAATTCTTCAGATAGATACATGCCTACAGCCTATGGGAGGAAACTGGAGAACCCAGTGCTCTTCACACACAAAGGCAGGATTTAAACTCACATTGCAAGAGGCAGAAGGCATCAGTGCTAACCACTCAACCATCATAACGCCTGCTACAGTGATTGGACTCAAGAGATCGAAAAGCTGGGTGAAGCGATGTTTAATCAGAAGGCCTCAAATCTTAATCGTTAACAAGCATGGTCAAAACCGGAGAAGCAGTGAAGCAACCAACTCCAAAGGGGAAATCACACAAACACAGGTACAGGCAAAGGGTTGTTAGTAAAGAGGCAGTCAGCGATCCAAGAAGACAAAGAGAAGAATCCAAGTCAAAAACAAAGGTTAGACACAGAGATCATGAATGCATAGGAGACCACTCAATACGATGCAGAAATTCAGTACTTTGCACTGAGCTCAGTTCATTCTGAGCTTAAATAGTTAATCTCAGCAGATGTGGCACTACTGTTCAGTATTTGGACGAGGACGATTGCTGGAGGTGTGGCGGCTGAGGTGAATGTGGGTGTGCACAGGGTTGACGTGACACCCATGGTAACTGTCAACAACAAAATTTAATCTCTTTATTTAACTTGACACTTCAGAAGCTCCAGGGCCACAGTCACTTCTTGTGTGTGACTTGCATCCTTCACTATCGGGGAACGAGTTCCAGAATAAAGATGGCAGGAGCAGCTGATGGACTCACCTGCCAGCATCATGACAGCGTTCACTGACTTCTGCACCTTCACATTGACATCCATCTGGGGTACAGGATATTAATATCAAAATATTGTTTCCTTATGCATGGAGAACATTCAATGATGAATATTAAGTACAATTGTATGTACCGTATTTATGGCATTACAATGAACAAAGACTGATACCTTTGTCAACCCATGCAATAGATGTTGCAGTACTTTAACAACAACAACAACAAATTAATTTTTGTATAGCGCATTTTCATGACTTCACATCATCTCAAAGCGCTTTACAGCATCCCCAC
>JAODUD010000107.1:9998658-10018790 GCA_026784285.1 Stomatorhinus walkeri
GGATGCTTGGCCATAAATGCCTCTGCACTGGACGCTTGGCCTTGCCTGCACTGCCAGCAGTTTATCCAGCCTCTCCTGGTCCTGCTGCAGCTTCTCCTCCCGCCGGCGCGCGTTGATTTCCTGCAGTCGGCGCAGTTGCTGCACTCGCCTCTCCTGCCGCTCCTCTGCACTCAGGGTGACGCCAAGCAGCTTGGCAGAGAAGGGCAGCTGCAAGCGATGGACCTCATGCTCATAGAAGTCCACACTGCGCCACTTCTCCAGCTCTGCGGGCCACAGGAGAGGCTCAGCGTGTGCCAATACAGCCACACTGAACAGACAGGGTACCCGTGTGCGCACCCTGGTGGACACATTAATACTCATAGTACAGCAGGTATCAGGAAAATTACTGTTTTACTTAGACTTCCATTCCCAGTTTAATTTTGAGACTCTTTGTTCAATAACATACTAACCATGCTGGTAGTCAAGGGCGACATAGCTGTGCTCATGCAGAAGTTCCTCCATTCGGCCAACGGTCACAGCAGCTGCATGCGCGGGATATTTCAGCTGCAGGAGGCGCTGCAGGTACGAGGCCGCGTGGCTGCCGCCAATGTTCACACGCTTGCAGTTTCCTGCATCAAGTCTGAATATACAGCAGAAGAAAAAGCACTGTTAAAAATGATTTTCTGAAAAAGCAGAATACATCCTATTACAAAAAACGACTATTAAAAAGCTATAATTCACCACAATGCATTTTTTTTCATTATTTTATTAACACCTTGGAGGGCTCAGCGGACAGCACTGTTTTTTCACACCTCCAGGGCTGGGGGGTTAAATCCTTCCTTCATGTCTGCCTGTTCTCCCCGACTCACGCTGGATTCTTCCCGATGTCCATAGACATCTTAGGCTAACAGGCATCTTTAAATTACCCGTATAGCATATACATGTGCCCCGTGATGGTCTGAGATCCTGCCTTACACCCTATGTCACACAGGATAGATCCCAGGGCCCCATGTAAGCCTGACCAGGATACGGTTGATTTAAAAAACTTCATTCTTGAATATAAAAAAAAAACATGCTGCAGAAGTCTTACATTTCACAAGATAATTAAAACTTCGTGCAAAGAATGTAACAGTAAGAGTATAACTAAAGTTACTAGATGTCATACCTGCCGTTGATTACAGGCAAGATGTGGGAACAGTGGTAACCAGAGGAGATGACCACGCCTGTATTTGAAACCAGGCCACGCAGATTATTATTGTGGTAGAAGCTGTACAGACTGTCGACACCATAAGAAACCTCTGGCACCCCGTAACATTCAAAGAGTAACTCTGACATCATTTGCCGACAGTAGAGCGGGTTGCAGGGAGCCTCTGTAAGTACGACGGGATGTTCCACTCTCCCCTGCATATGCGAGAAAATCTATTAGCACCTGTATGCACAAACTAACGATCGCGTGCGAAATAAACATCACAAAATATAAATAATTTTCCTTGCATTCATTCATGGCTGATGTAGTTAAACCGTCAGCCTAAAGAATCTTTAAAAAGGAGTAAGTTAACTTAGAAGCAAAAAAAACAGACATCATGATTTGTACAGGAATGCTCATACTCGACTACAAGCTTTATAGAACTTGCAAATAGATCCAATAATAGGTCCAATAATAAAGCGTAGTAAACCTAAAGGTTTTTACACGTACTTAATAGTACTGCTGATTTACAGTGGCTGGAGCCGAACTTACCGAGGTACCAATTCCCAGGTGCATAAAAACATAATCAAACATTAGCTCCTGGATTTCGAAGTTAACAACAACATTTCGATCGAACTGGCTCTTCAAAAGCCAACGCAGCGGCTCGAGGTTGGAGATGTCGTTACCGATCTGAGTTTCACTCCGGGCTGCCCCACGGCTTCTCGCAGCGACGGACTTAAACTGCAGCCGCGGCGCGGAGAAGGAGTCCCCCGGGCAAGCCCAGCCGGCTCTTGTTTGGAAGGAGCCGTTGTCGATAACTATAGGAACTGGACATGGGTGTAAGCATTCTGAAGTTATTTCGTAAATTTGGTCGGCTACTGATCTATAATCTTTAAAAGTAAATATTTTACTCATAGCGGGAGGCTTTGCCATCATTTTGAATGTGTGTAACTTCAAAATAAGTCCGTAGAAATAAAGACGTAGGAACAATTTATTCCGACATAGACGATCCAAATACACTTTCAGTTCCTCCAGTTCAAATTGAGGCGCTACCTTAGTTACATCCTGCCACTAGTACTTTTTATCAGCATATCATTCAATATTGTTGGTCGTTGGAACATTTTTTCTATTTATTCTGCATGTTTACATTACTGTAACACATGTTATGCATATTTCATACCATCCATTCAATAGCTAGATAGAGTATAAAAATGTGCATGATGTGTTCAATGTCATGACTACTAGCTGGGGACATGGCAGGCACGGTGACAGGATTCCACGTTGTAGTATGATGGCAGGTCAGCCGCAGCTCGTCCTTGAGCCGACAACTGTGGAGAGAATGTGTAGGGTTGTTAATGATGAACTTCAGATTTGTCGGCGAGAATTTTTGACTACTTCAGCGATCTCAGCCATAAAGATGGGTTAGTCCTCCTCTAAGTCTTCCAGTTCTACTTCCTCCAAGGATGGGGTGTCAGTGGAATTCAGGAAGTCCTAAAAATGTTGTATAATAAAATCTGAATAGTATGGAATATAATTATTTAGCATTTCAAAATGCATAGAGAATGTAATCATTAGGACTCTTTTAAGAAGCTGATGTAAACTGTGTAGAGACTGACCTTGTAGTCTTTAGAGAATGCAGACCAATTATTGCTGTGCACAATGTGACGAAAAACAAGTATGAATGAGCACCTTGTGTTGGCTTAGAAGTTTCTGTATCTGTTAGCCATTTTGTTAGCCTTTAGTGTATGAATATGTACTTTATTAGTGCCGCAGCTTATCACTATATAGTAGGACAAATATCTTATTAACCACCTAGCCAGACAATCTGCCCCAAGCAGAAGCTGCCACGGTTTGGGCAGGGATTCACCAGAATTCACCAAAAGGTCATGGCTGAGCATTTAAATAAATGAGTAGAGATGGTCACACCACCATTATGTTCAGCCGAGGCACCAAAATGTATAAAAATTGGTGTAAAACAGTATCGGACACACTTTAAGTGTAGAGCCTTGGTTGTAACTTCATTGTTGCAATAAAGACTGAATTTAGATCTACACCAGCGGCTTCTGACTTCTGATTTGGCGGGGAAGGAAAAAACACAACAATAGCCTTGTTGTTGTTGTTTTTAAATATTGACAGAAGAAACTGTGCATGAATTCTGGTGTAGACCTGCATGTATTTTTGTACCCATGTAATTAGCTAATAAACCTTCCTTGTACAGTGCAGTTGGATTTTTCACCCAATCTATGGTCTGTTGGTGGGAGAGGCTCCCCAAACTTGTATAGTTTAATTGCTTTTATGTTTTTACTGGATGATGGCTGGTTTCGTGCAGTACCTGGTAATACTGGTAATGTACCTCCAGCTCTTTTATCAGTGAATCCCAATGCATATATGTCACGTTCGGCCACGAGCCGGTGGTGTCGGGCGGGCAAGCAAATGTGGTAGCCAAGAATACGGGTTGGAAACGGGGTTTATTCAGGTAAGTCACGGGACGAAACACCACTTCCATCTAACGTTAACACACACAAAACAACACTCACAGATGACTGATCTAGGGAAGACTGACACAGACGCTGACTAAATACAGGCAGGAATCAATCGACAACAGGTGGTCACAATCAGGAGTAGACACGAGGTAATGAGGGGGGCGTGGCACACGTGAGGCTCGGACGGGCAGATCATGAAAATATAGATGCATGATACATTATCCTTGCATGTCTCAGAAATATTTCCTGTTCCTCTTTTTAAGGTTACTTTCACCTGACCTGCTGCTGTTAAAACTCTACCAGGTTCTCTCATTTCTCCATGTGGCTTATTTGTGTATGACCACCGAGATAAGAAGTGCATGCAAAAGGGGATGTTCGTGTGGGGTAACGTGTAGCTCTGCAGATTAGCAGTCTGTGCATTAACAAGAGCAAATGACAGGGCTTGACCAGTCCCCACACACAATCTTTTTATTATTTTTTTATAGTAATTTAAATTTGAAGCAATTTGAATTATATTTCTGCAGCTAGTTCTGGCAATAGTTGTAGTTTTCATGAAAAATATATAACCCTGTACCATGCATTGATCACTTAATGCTATTATGCTACAGCTAACAGCATTGTAAGAAACTGTGGTTTTCATACTAATTTCACATAAGTAATAACATCTCAGCAACAACTCAAAAACCAAAGACCATATTTTCTGTGACATCTAGCTTTAGTAAAAAAAGATCAATTTTGAAACATGTTTTTTTGTTATTGAATTTTAATCAGTTATTACATGGTAATATTTCACATGGGGATTGAATATTATTTATTCAATCTAAAAGCTGGACAATAGCTTTAAAACAATATGAGGACTATTTCTGTGCAGCTTATATGTAGGTAAATATAGCCAGTCAAAGTCAAAGCCCCATCCACCCCCCCCCCCCCAAAAAAAAAAAGTTAAAACTTCGTTCGCTTAAATCTCCCTCAATATTGATCCAAGACACGCCCAATTTCAGTTTCATTGGTTACGCATGTGACCAAATCACATGGACTGACCCCTATTCTGACTCAATATTTTGAAAGCATTTGCTCCAGCCTGAAAAAAAATGCAGTCACAATCAGTGTTGAAAAGTAGGGCCGATTTTCTAAAGTATCTGCAGCACTCTGTAGAAACGCCGGTGGTATACCAAGGAATCTACAACAGAAACGATAAATATGAGATAATACTACATATGCCACTATAATGATTTACTCAATGTAAAGCAGGCTAGCTATTCTCTGCAAAGCACAACGGATAAAACACAATAAGAAGAATACAATGCATTACTTTGCAAGCCTTTTATCATTTTATTAAGCTGAAAGCGGTTGGAAAATACGTGCATTATATACTCAAGCTATCATGACCTAAACAGCCAAATCTGCGACGTACCCACAACGTTGTTTGTTAATATAACAATCTAAGTAAGTGCGTGTTATTTCATGATATGGGGTATATATTGTTATGTGCATAATCGTTGGCAAGAGAAGGAGTCACGAGCAATTTCATCTCGCGCTCGCTCCCTCCTTCATCGCAGCATTAAAAAAAAAACTTACGTAGCACGCTGATGACGTTTTTCGGCTTCTAAAGCATCTTCGGCAAGCGAGACTTAACGTAGATTATGCGTGACTTTGTTCCGAGTGTAGTTTTTAAACTTCAGGAAAAGTAGGTTCGTGTCGTATGTTCACAATCACCAGGAGCCACTTCATTCTGTATGCTCGTGTAATGCAAGCATGTCTTCAAGCAGAATGTGTACCAAATAAAGACCCCCCCATACTCCCCCTGGGTTACATGTGTGTGGAGTTTGCATGTTCTCCCCATGTCGCCGTGGGGTTTCCTCCCGGTTCTCCGGTTTCCCCCCACAGTCCAAATATGTGCTGAGGCTAATTGGACTTACTAAATTGCCTATAGGTGTGCAATGTGTGAGTGAATGGTGTTTGATTGTGCCCTGTGATGGGCTGACCCCCCGCCCTGGGTTGTTCCCCCCTCGTGACGGTGGTTTCCGGGATAGGCTCCGGACCCCCTTTCCAACTGCAATAAGCGGTTTGGAAAATGGATGGATGGATGATTGTAAAAGAAAACACAGAAGAATTATTTCCAATCATATCTCCTGAGACAACACTAAGAAATATAAGCAAGGGGACGGAACTGAAAGTGGAAACGCTTCTTCTTTGAAAAAGTTAAATTAATTGCGGAACGTCAAATTAAAATGGTAAAATAATTACGGTACGTGACAAAGGCTGCTGAACATGCGCAAACTCAAAGAAAAAATTGTTTTTAGTTATGTTCTCAAAACAAAAACGGAACCCATATAATATGAAAATCAACTGCACTATAGTCGGTTCTCCCTTTTACACAGGCTACAAAACGCCTACGTGTAGCTGACAGAAATTAATTTAACCGGAGTAAAGTTAAATATTCAACATTAATTGGTTTGACATGCAAAATACAAACTCATTATGCGCTTCAACCATTTCAGTGGATTGAATGTCAGTTCAACTGTGCAGCAAAAAGATGAATGTGCTTCATGTGGTTCAGGCTTGTAAAGTTTGTCTTACAATGAAAAATGACATATTCATATTCTCCCGAGACCCAAGGAAAAAAGGTTATTTGTCTTTGGAGGAAATAAGACATCTTGCAATTTAGATTTTTTAAATTATTTTTATTTTTAATTTCACAGCATGTCCTCTTTAGTCTAAAACAGGAATAAATAGCCTACGTTTCCTAACATCAGTGAAAAGATAGATGCGAAAACAACAGCGCAATGGACAAAAATGAATGAGTGGGGTCTCAGGAGGTTACACATAAATTCCGGTTATATAACCGAGTTAAAGATTCATGCAAGTCTTAACAGGCCATTAAATAAACTTATAGCGTGTAGTTGTACGATGTCCCTCCTCAGAAGGTAGGCTACCGGTGATGTATTAACTACAAAAAAAGGGCGGGGAGGAGAACAGGAAACCGAGTTTAGTAGTAATAGCAGAAGCAAGATTTAATCGCAAAAAATCATTTCAGTTCTGTTTGCGGAGACGGTACATCTAGAATTGAGTTTGAACAGAGGTAATCTGGTTGTCATTTTTGTTTTACTTATCATATGCATTGTGGATTATTTACAAAAATAAACCATTACATTAAATAGTTTATGGGATACAATATATCTTGTAATTTAAATTTGACAGTAAGCTATAAAAACGTTAGGTAACTTGATATGTAGCTATTGCAATTCATTCCAATGAACTTTTATGGTTTATTTGTACAAATGAATTTTGCATTTAATCATCGAAATGGTATAGTATACGTATATTTCATATGCATAATTACACTTGTTTCTGGTTAACCATTTGTTTAGTCTTGTAGTAATTAAATAATTTGGCTCATTGTTTGTTATATATTATCTGCCACACTTGTATATGGTTTTGGCAAAGGCGACTGCTAAATAAATGCATATAAACATAAACTATATATTGACATATATTGACGTTTTGACAAGTATGCAGACAGTTTTACATTTAAAGTATCTATAGTTTCTCTCTGAATTTCCCCATATTGTCACAAGGCAAAGAATGAAACACGATTAATTGCAAAATTCCTTATGGTTAATTCTTCTGCTTCCCCATGAAAGGAAGGCAGTGCAATTTTTTTGTTGGTCTTCAGATTTCGTCAATGTTGGTACTGCTGACACTGCCCATTACAAAGTTTTAAATTAAAAACTTAAAAATTTCAGGAAGTGAAACAAAATCTACTGTAGGTTTCGTTTTTCGGGTCTTAAACGTAAGTTGTCGGTGAATTTCCCGTAAATACCCTTTCTTGTACTGCATTGTCCGACTGCTTTTTTAAAAACATGCTGTTTTACAGGTGAACTTGCTGACCATGTTACCTTCTCTTCTTGTGCTTCTAATGCTGATGCCTCACGCTTTTGCTATCAATCCCGGCATTAAAGCCAGTCTCTCAGACAAGGGACTTAAATATGGTGAGTAAAGCAAAACCATGCGCATTCCCACTTGTTCTGAAGACATTTTTTTATAAGAATAACTCGATATTTTAATAATCAATCCTTTATTGTCCCCGTGGGGAAATTCCTTTAATGCCTCCCTCATCTTGCTCTTTGTAAGCAAGCTGTCTGCAAAGGGCAGCCACCTATGGCAGCACCCAGGAAGCTGGTGGTTAAGGGCCTTGCTCAAAGACCCACAGACATGCTGAGGTTGGGTTGGAACCAGCAACCTTCTGATTATAAGCACACAGGCTTAGCCCACTGAGCCACACGCTGCCCCCCAATTTGCATAAATTGTCCACAAGGAGCGCTCCTAGTCTTGTCTTATGTAAAGAGAAACAGTTGTATGCCCTATTAAGCGTAACATTGTTGTTGTGTCAAACATTATTTGATTGTGTTGTAGTCCGTCAGCTGAATAGTTTTAAGTACCTGTGGAAAAGGGAACATGTACAGTCATCTCTGATTTGTGTGATTCTATTTTTTAGGGTCCCATGTGGGCACTAGCTGGCTGCTGGAGAAGACTGGCCAAATGGTCATCCCAGATGTTGCAGGGGATATTGATATTGGAATTGGCACTGTACACTATTGGCTAACCAGGTTCATATACAAATACACTTTTTAGATATCTTGTAAAAGTGAATGAATTTATATAGCACTTTTCAACACACCCAAAGCACTTTACTGAACCAATGGGGAGCCACTTCAACCACCACCACTGTGCAGCCCCCACCTTGATGATGCAGCGGCAGCCATTCTGTGCCAGTACGCTCACCACACAGTAGCTAAGGGGGTGATGGGGCAGGAGAGAATTGGGGTACCACTCCTATTTTTTTGAAAGATGCCCAGGGATCTTTTATGACTGCAGAGTCAGGAGCTCGATTTTACATGGTGGTGTAAACAAATGAAGCTTTCCTCAAAAGCCCCACGTTCCCACTCGTTTAGTAAACGCAGACTGTCTGGTTTGTCACTGCTGTTGACCAACCTAAAGTGCTGATTAGACCTCAAATATTCACTGGAAAACTGATTCTCCCGGTTTAGGCACAAAATCTCTGTCTGTCCTTCATATTTTTCAGTATCCACAGTCATCACAACTAGACATCATCCATCCACCATTTTTCCGTGGGCCCGGACTTCCTGAATGAAGAAATTAAATTTTGCTGTTTGTGTTGATTTTTCAATATTTTCTACTTTTGCAGCATGAAGATAAGTCGAATCAACCTCCCAGAGCCTACAGTGACATTTATGGAGAATGTAGGCATCAAGGTCGGCATGGAGAACCTCAACGTCGCCGTGCATGGGAAGTGGAATACACGGTTCTCCTTTATGTGAGTCATTGTACCCATCAGACTTTTTGTGACACACAAGGTCACAGTCTTAGGTGGCAGTAAATAAATGCAACCTGGTTCGCTCATGTTCCCTGTATTTCCCTGCAGAAAAGATGGTGGCACGTTTGACTTGGCTGTATTTAACGTGGGCTTGTCCACTGGAATTAAGCTCGGCAGTGATGGGCAAGGCCATCTGAGTGTAGCCAACGTCCAGTGCAGCTCCAGTATTGGGGGAATAGATGTTTCCTTCCATGGTGGAGGCAGGTATGAGATCCAAGACATACTGCATTGATCCTGAATGATCTGAAACATGCCAGTGAAGGATGCTCAACTCCCAATCCCAACAAAGCAATTTGTAGCACGTTTATAGTGGTCATTAGTATAACAGAAATTGCTGTCATTATCTCCATATAAAAAATGTCATGTTATTTGTTTAAGCTTTAAAAACACATTTCATTTTTAAATATACTAAGTAAAACAAATTATATAAATGAAGAATATTCCAGTAGGATCTCAAAAATGTGAAATGAAATCCCCGAGCGCCTCGTGCAGTCTTCTTACTGCAGTTTGTTAGAATAGTTGCATTTTTATAATTATTTAAATGATTCTGTTAAACAATTATCGAATCCACATAGCTACAATCAGAAATAAGTAATCAGATAGTATTCCACTTAGTAACATCCTCTGATGATCAACCTAATGTTGCCTTGCGATGGGTTGGCACCCTGTCCTGGGTTATTCCCTGCCTTGTGCCTCTAGTTTCTGGTCTAAGCTCTGGACCCCATAACCTTGCGTAGGATCAGCAAATGTAGAGGTGGATCAATCGATCTGATGATCACATGTATGCTGCACTTGGGGCTCCAGAGCTTTGTGCTCAACTTCATGACTTGAGCTTTGAAACATGTATGACACTAGGATTTTAACACTGGAATTTGTTGTACAGTATTGTTGTACCTATTAACTCTCAATGATGTTATATTTTCCCTCAGTTTTTTCTTCCAACCATTTGTACATTTTTTCAAATCAAAAATACTAAATCAGATCAAAGAAAAGGTGAATATCTTTCATTTTCATTCTATTACGCGTGTTTATTATATATGTCGTTTTGTACATTTACGCACATTCTTTCCATTTCCAGATTTGCCCAATGATTGAAAAATATGTTAATGACCTGGAGAGTCAGCTGGAAAAAATGCAGGGTACTACCGCCAATAAAACACACAAAAAAACCTGCATTCTGTGTGTTTGTCACATCGTGTGTGCGACCTTGTAATGTTTATCATTGTGTACCAGTGTCTTTCCAGGTGAATAAAAACCTGAACGTAGAGCTTCCTCTGCTTCTCCCACCCATCATTCAGAGCTCCAACGTGGAGGTGGATCTTAAGGTATTGCGCTCAACAGACTCACTTTTACTGTTAAACATGAACTGTAACGAAACCCTTTGTAAAAAAAAAAAAAGGTCAAAGGTTATACCTTGCTTATGAATTGGTATGTTTAAATAGATGCAATATTTAAAACAGTAATTGCTCATTTTACATTTTTTTTTTACATGGAAAGTATCACCAGTACTGTTCTGTTTTAATTTTTATCTATTAAATAGTAGTATTAAGTAAGAGTTTAGCTGAGATCAGGAATATGGCTAAGAAAAAAATAGTGATAGGAATTCTAGTTCCCCATAATAGTTTGGAAAAACTATGCTATTTTAAAAATTATATTTAAGGATATTTCATAAATGAATGCCATGGTAACTACACACCCTATTAAAACTAACTTTCCTTCCAGGGTGTGTTTTATGATGCCACAAATCACACAGAACCTCCTTTTGCTGCTGGACCCTTCAAGCTGGTCCAGCAGTCCGACCACATGCTAACTGTTGGCCTGTCCGAGTTCACCATCAACTCTGCCGCCTTCGCTTACTACTCCGCAGGACTCCTGCAAGCCTTGATCACCGATGACATGGTATGCATGCAGAAGCCCAATTGAAAAGATACTTTTTGTCATTGCGTTGGTAAAACAAACATCCCACGCAACAGTAAAGCTGGATTTAATTCTAGACATGTACAACGTAAAGCACGATGAAGTCGTCTGATGCGTTTGTGCAGTTTAGTGCCAGCACGCCCTTGACTGCTCTATTTTACCAATTTAGATACCCAAGGCTTCACCATTTCGCCTTAACACCACAAGCCTTGGCACCTTGATACCTCAGGTGGGTAAATAGATACAGCCATACGTCACGTCACTGGTGGTGCTGCATCCTGCACAAGGCACATTAATACCAGGCAAACTTGATACATGTTTTTTTTTGTATATTTGTTGGAGATGTCCTTAATAGTATAGGGCACTGAGTAGTGACTGCTGTACTACTGCTATCCAACTGAAATTGGGCAACAATGGGCATCAGCTATGGAAAAAAAAAAAAAGAAAAAGTAATGACCTGTATGTTCTCTAGCTTCCAAAGATGTACCCGAACATGCTGATGCTGCTCCAGGCTTACGCCGCGCAGACTCCCACAGTCTCCTTACAGCCAGAGACGATGACGTTAAATGTCTTTGCAGCTACCAAAGCCTATGGCATCAAACCTAACGCCACCTACGTGCCATTTTTCCGGCTGGATATGGTAAGTTTTCTGAACTACAACCACATCCAGCTAAAAAAAAAATAATTAGAAAGAAAATGAATACAGCTGAAGTGTCTATACTCTGACCATTGAGGCAATCAAGAAGCCAACAAACCCTAAATCAGCTCCTATTGCCTTTGATACATGGAATTAAATAGAGGAATTTGCCCCACTGAAGTGTATAATCTCATTACAAAACACATTTAAATACTGGAAATGAAGTCCATTACTGTTAACTTGTTTGAAAACTGAATTACATGTTTAACACTCCACAAATTGCTGATTTCAATCTGTTATTGTTTGACATAATAAGTGTATACATATATACACATATACATACATATATATACACACATATATATAATAAAACAGGCATAATTACCTTCAACTGATGGAAGGATGTTAAGTTTTATAGCAAAAGGATGTACTGCTTAGCCACACATATGCACTCTGGGTCCTTCGCACAGCCATGGGTGTTGCTCACTGGACCCCATCATCTTTTCCTTTTATTGCCGCTTTGTGCTGAAACTCTACACATGCTCTAACCCCCAGAATGCAACCTTCAGCAGCAAGTTCTTCATATCGGATGAGAAGCTATCGGGATCCGCAGCATTAGATAAGCGAGTATTACTTAATATTCCTTAAAATTTCTTTTTAATGGTTTGCCATCATGTAGGTGACTGTTCATTGTCTATCAACAGCCTCACGTTGACTGTTGGAGCCACTGAAATTGGGCCATTTCAGGTATAAAGAGACATTGTTTAAGAAAGATTTAGATTTTAAAAGATGCTTATTAATATGGTTACACAAGGACACTTCCACATAGTACAGCAAGCTGGTCCACACATGACTTACTCGGTTGTGCCATTTGACTATACATAAGCAGAGTTTTATATTTCTATCTAGCGTTTCTCTGAATTTCCCCACATTGTCCTTTTACTCAAGATTGTGAACTAAAATTTATACTGAATTTTCCAAACATTTTGTATCCACACTGCCAGAGTCAACGTTGTATTACATTACATTTAGTAGCTTAGCTCTAATTAGGCCTGTCTTAACAGACCGAGTCACTACAGAAGCTCCTGCAGATTGGGATCAAGAGCTACCTGCTACCTCTGCTTAACAGTAAGTCTGTCCACGCGGCAGATGATGTCCATTGATGTCCATTGACATCAGATTACACTTCACCCAGAAATGTTTGCATCCTGCCCTGCCAATGCTATATCCAGGCTTTTCCCTTCATCCTTACCAGAGAAACTGAAGGACGGCATTCCCTTACCAACCGTGTACAACATTCAGTGGGTCAACTCCATGCTGAAAGTCAATAAGGTAAACAGAAGTCCTTTGCAAAAAATATGACAGCAATCTGAGAATTGCATCATTCACACACATTGAATATTGAAATTGATAGTATTTTAAACTAATTCTAATTCCTCCCCCCCTTCTGACAGGGATTTGTCGAAATTGCCACAGATACAAAAATTTCCCTGCAAGAAGCCAAAACTTAAGGGCTTGGTTACAAATTTACAACCATCTAATTCTGCTACCATTTATATGGTTTTGTAAAAGCATATGATCAACTAACTGCACTTATCACAAGCACCACAGAAGGCCACGCGTGGGGAAAAAAAGAGGCAGCACTAACAAATTTAAACTTTAATCACTTCATAAAATTTCTACAAACAAAATAAACATTTAAAATTAATATTAAATACAATGGGTATTGTCCTGGGTGGTTTTGAGCCATCTGCTTCCCTCTCCCAGCATGATCGTGCAAATGCTAACCAGTCGTGACCATGATTAGAATGTAGCTTAAATTGTAGCCTTACTCCATACATACAAGCCTCTAAGCAGTGTCACCCTCAGTCGCTGTAGGCTTACGTTGTCGTGGGGGCTTCATGGAATATTCTAGCAGCCAAGGGTGGGAAAGCACTTTCAATATGGGCAGCCTGTGTAGGGGATCATGTTTCAACAGCTTCCCAATAAGGTCTCTGCTGCCAGAGCTGACGAAATCTGGGTAGCTGAATTCCACCTGTTAAGGAACCCGGAGAAGACGGAGGAGTTAGTATCAAACTGGAAATGGGGAACTTGTGATGTTCTGCTAAAAAGCCAGGAATAGTGTTCTATACTTGGCCAATTACAGCACTGAATTCTCACTCTAGAAATCTTGCGGTACGTCTCTTCGTGGCTCTTCGTCTCAAACGGAGGCTTTCCAACAAGAAACTCATAGATAAGGACTCCTAAACTCCACAAGTCCACCTTCTCATCATGAGTTCGTCCCTCGATCATTTCCGGAGGGAGGTAATCTAAAGTTCCACAAAGGGTTGACCTTCTAATGTGTACAGAAGAGAGAGAGAACTTTTGGTGATGCACACTAATCAAAAGCATCATGCGTGCCCATAGTATTAAATAAAACCTTTAATACCTACCTAGAAGACGCGGTGTGTACAGACCAGCCAAAGTCAGCTATTTTAAGCTCACCATTAGCACCCAACAGGAGGTTTTCTGGCTTAATATCTCTGTGGATAACATTCTTAGAATGACAGTACTGAAGAGCATCAGCAAGCTCTGAGATGTACTGTGGGGAAAAGTTCACAATTAAAGGGACAGAAATTAATTTTCTGAAAGGGAAAGACCAGTACTAGACCACCTCACCGTAGCACTCTTCCGCTCATCAAAGCGACCGCAGCGCTGCAGCTCGCCGTAAAGCTCACCCTTAGGAGCAAATTCCAAGATGAGGTACACACGGGAGGAGTCGTGAAAATAGCCATACAAGCGCAAGATATTGGGGTGCCTGCAAAGGGTTCGGGGCTTTCAGAAAAGTTGTGCACATCAGCCTCCTCATAGCATGACTAGTATACATTAGTGGCCAAAACTGGAAATACAATTTTTAGATTGCAGAACTTTTATTCAGCTGTTGCTCCAGTTACTAATTTAATTGTCCAATGTATGATACAGATGCTTTTTGACTTAGGATGGGGTCACGTTCCAATGAACCCATCGCAAATTGAAAATATCGCAAGTGGAATATGAATTCATAGGACACTTACGCATTTAGTAGATACAATGGGCTTGTGAAAAAGATGCCATGGTGAAACAGTGCATGAGATGGTTTACGCTCACAAATCACTGCATAGATCAGACGTGCGGCTGGGTGTATGTCACGCAGTCATCGTAAAATACATTGGATGATTAAGTTGCATAAAGTTCGGCAATCTCTAAACACTGGAAGTGTTTGCACAATTTTGGCCACTGGTGTAAGCAAATAAGGCAGAATGAATCAGCACACCTGAGGTGAGACTGGATCTCGACTTCTCTCCTGAGCTGGTGCTCCACACCTGCTTTCTCCAGCTGCTTTTTAAAGAGCACCTTCAAAGCCAGAATAAACTTGGATTCCCGCTCCCTGGCCAGGTAGACGTTCCCAAACTTTCCCTTTCCCAGTGGGCGACCAACATCAAAGTTCTCAAGGGCCCATCGCTTTCTGGTTAAGCAAAAATAGGTTTTACATCTACAGTAAAAAGAAACTGTAGCATATGAAGGTGGAATCACAAAGCCTGGGAAAAGCATCTAGATCAGGGGTGATCCTGATCCACAGAAGGCCGGTGCAGGTTTTTGTGAAACCCTCTCAAATCAGCCAATAACAGTGGGTCCCCTGGACTGGAGTTGAGAACCACTGCTTTATTATTGGCCGATTGAGAGGTCATCCCAAAAACCTTCCATGGATCAGTTTCCCCACCCCTGATCTAGTTCAAAATACTTCTATGCTTGATATGCACAAAGTAAACATGACCCACTGGAGCACACAAAGCAGGAAGATGCCTGGACTGATAACTGCCTCTCACCTGTCACATAAGCACATCACATCCACTTCAGATCTGTGGACAAAAACAGCTCTCTGGCTACAGAAATGTTGCACACATCTATGGACCATTTGAATGCGTTTTGTCACCCATCACAAGCATCAGTTTTGATCCTCTGCAGTTTGCATACCAGGATAACGGGTTAATGGATTATACTATCAGATAACCACACCTCTCCATATCTGGACTCCAAGGGTGCATACGCCAGGATCCCATTTTTTGGATTTCAGCTGCCATTCATTGAGAGTCAAGTTGTAAGCCGGTTTATGTGCATCTGGAGGAGTCACCAACTTAAGTACATCTCTGGTATAAGACTGATTAAAACACAGAAGTACACATCTCTGGCATTCCCACTGGTTTAGAAGTATTAATTGCTCCCTGAGTAACTGAAAACTGTTAGTCAAACAGTTGAAAGGGAACAAACTGCAGCATGCCCTCATACTGCAGGATAACTGCTACTAAAACCTAGTAATGGGAAATTGACAAAACATAAGATAAAAATGCATACTACTCTACAGGTTTGTTACTCCAACTTACTTAATGTCAGTGGACTCCGCTGCTCCAAGTTTATCTGTGAAGATGAAGCAAAATTAAGGTAAATCAAGTCAAATACCATAAAAATTAAGTTTTGTATATAAGAAAATGGTTTGGTCATTAGAAAACTGGTCACTTTCCCATGTTGTTAGACACACAAAATATCAGTGCTACAGCTTACTTTTCTCCTTCAATGGACCCGCTGCTTCAGCAGATTCAGTTTTACTGGTGACATGTGCACTTGCAGGCTGGGTTTGGGGCTGCAAGCATTGGGTGTTCTGGTCCATCGGAGTTTTCGAGTTTGTGTGATGGGACTGACTCACTGGCCTTTGAGGTCTCTGAGGTGCACTGAGCATAGCGGGAGCCTGCTGGGGATACGTAGGGACAGGCCGCTGGGGGTTTTGGACGACTGGGACTCTTTTAGGTGCGTCATTAAGCTGAGGATGGAGAGACACGCGCCAAGCAATAAGACGGTTACCTTGGAATTTTACACTATACGTAAAACACGACTTAATGTCCATGTTCAGGGAACTGCTCAGTACAAAGGCACAGGTACCATGAAAAATCATACATTACAGACAATGACAGACGTACTAAATGCAGATTTTAAAATTACCTTTCCACGTTCAGTTTTTTGCACCATTTTGGCTGGAATAGTAGCCATAACCCTAAAAGAAAATATTTACTAGTAAAAACGTTTCCGAATAATGAATGGATAGCAATTATGCTTCTACAGTGTGCATACATTCGTAAATGTAAGAAAACTATAGGATTTAAAGACCCAAAGAAATCAATTTCTTCCGCGACTTATTATTTTAAGTATACTGCAACCAACTTACTGCCAAACAAGTTTAAGCGTTCCACTGCTTTCATGGAATATTAGCTAGATTGTTATATTTCTGACAACTCGCCCTACAAAACAGACGCCAATTGTACGAAGCCCATAAAACGTAAATGTGTTGATCTAACAACCTGCAAATAACTGCAAACAGTACTAACCTTTCAAGCCGACGTTCTCCAAAGACCAGGTCCTTTTAAACCTTCCCTCGCGAAAGCAGCATGGCTCCCTTTAAACGCGTCACGGCTTTCTGGTTGGCTAACTAGTTCCTGATCATTTACTATTGGCTAGGATGACGCATGCTGTTGCATGGCTATCCCATAATGCACTATAAGAGGAAGCTTATGAACCCTGGTTCAAGGACCTGTAACCCTACAGTTGCCAAAGGATAGTGCTACTCCCTGTGCCACCCTCACCCCCTACTGTAATAATTTCTGTCATGTCGACCTATATCTTACATTGCCTGCAAGTGACTAAGTCAAAGCATTTACTCAAGTTAATTTTATTGTTATAACGTAGATATATAATTTCAATAATGCATAAAACCACACTGAAATTGGAAAGAATGTATATGTGTAAGATAATTCAAAATAGGACAATGCATTTCTCATATATTCACTTTTTTATTTCATATTCTAAGTTTAACATACATTACACTTTGGAAAAAAATTAAAATTCTGTCTATTGTATTACCTGTCATCTTACCCATTTTTGAATACATGCAGGTCTATAGGACAGACAGTTCATAGTTACCACAGACTGATGGATAAAGTGGTCTGTATTGAACCACGGTTGTATCAGGCTGAAGATCCGCCCGTGTTTGTGGTATTTTGACAGGAACATACGGTATAATTTTATCATCTGTGGTAAGTCTTTCTGATCAGTGTCGACATATTAGGACAAGTCAGAACACAATAGTGTACGATTCTCCTTTGATTAGGTCTCCTTTGATTTCTTAAGTACTTTTGTGTGATCGGCATCGTGGTGGTTTCATGAAATCACTTGGCCTTTTTTTCACGGGTCATCTTGATCATAGTTTCAGGAGAGCGGTAGAGGAAGATGAGTTTGGAAAAGAGCTGTTCCTCCAGCTCCATCTCCCCAGTCTCACGCACCACAAAAATATCAGTGCACAGTTTCAGAACACGGTCCACACAGGGCAGCTCCTCGAACATTATGGACCTTGAGATTCCATTGAAGAACTCCCGTACAAACTTCCCGATAACCAGCACTACTGACATGTACAGTCCCACAATCCTGAGCAGAAGGGGAAAGAAGATGTCCCAGGGTAAGAAGAGATTGCCCAGTGCAGACAGAAAACATGTGTGTGTGTGCATAGTACGAATTGTGAGACAACATTATGCTCTTTATTGTCTTAATGGTAAAGTACATAAAAATACGGATTCCTAATTTTGGTTTCACGATAATAAAAGACAGAGAGCAGATGTGTCCTTACCCATATCCGGCCAGAAACCCCAGACTGGGGGGACTCACTTTGTCACTGAAGATTACTATCTCGATGTTACTGCAGCTAGTCTGTGGTGGGTTTGCTTGGCACTCTTGTATAACCCACCACTGGGGTTCTGAGCTGTTGTTTGGTTGCTGAAGCTTGACAGCTAGGGGGCGGAAGAGGGCTGTTGTCTGCAGGAGTTCTGGATTATCCAGATTCTCTGTATTCAGTTTTAAAGACAGGAAAGATGTTATTAAAAGCTACAACAATGTGGGTGCTCATTTATTTACTAACCTATCACTGGAATACCAGCCTAGATCATTGTTTTAGAATGATGAATAATGAAAAAAGAATAAATAGTAGCATTAGAAACACATTCATAAAATAAATGGATACACTAGCAGTGTTGCAATATATGCCTTCAATATAGGTACAATGTCAGTGTCATAGCAAAACACATTGCATATAAAAAGCTATGTGGAGTTTGGCTGCTTTCTCACAAGGAGAAATGAGGGACACATATTAATACTGAAATGTTTTTACCGATTTCTAGCCGATGGGCCACCTTGGCTTCTGGCCCTGAGGCACCCCTGATGTATTTGGGCAGCATTGATTGGATGATCCTAAGGGCATGCATCACAGTGAGATACAATCCCCAAAGAGGTCCAAATCACTTTCACGACAAGTACTGAATAAGAATGCTGGACAACAAAATGGAAATACGTGTGTTTTTATACTAGTCATACTCATGCACATGCTAAAGAACAAAGGCTGTACTCACACAGACTGAGAGCGAAGCCCTCTAAGAACCTGCACAATTTCATCTATCATTTGCTTGTCTTGATACTTCACAGTTCGCTCCCCTGCTGTTATTGCATTCATTGCAATAGAGGCGTTCCTAGTGGGTTATGCACATGGATACGTAAGAGGATTAGGGGCCTGTAATGAAACAAATCAAAGAACCAAACCACTTCTCCTGTGTAGGTTTTTCATAATGCTTATTTGTTTAAGCATAACATATGTCACATTAGTTTTATGTTGCTACCAAAACGCCCTAAATTTCTCAGGACTTGCACCATTTTCTTTGGTGCTGTCAAGCATGTGAATGAATGTCTCATCTCTTGTTATACAACAGACATTATTCAGTTTGTCCCTGGAAGATGAAAACCAGCTAATGAGGTTCCTGAGCAATTCTTGTTGCGGGTATTTCTGGAGTGGGGCGTTTTGGGGGTGCGATGCTTGCGGACTGTGTGCACCTGAGGAGGGTCCAGCGTAGCGTGATGTACACGTGGGAGGACTGGCTGAGCTCCTTAATCATGGCCTGGCGACTCGCCGGACTGATGCCCCACACCAAACTGGCATCACTCTTTATTTTTGCCACAACGATGTCCTCAGCGGCGTACTTCACGATGAACTGCATGGCAGCCTGTGACCAAGGAGACGTCTGATTAGTGCACAGCCCCGCACTGTAAAGGGAACTAACCAAAATATAGAATGAGTTATAATACAAGATATAAAAATACATTTAGATGTATGTCAATACCATATTGGTACAGTGTACCAATGGATGTTATCAAAGATGAGATGTTCTTACGGGATGTGTGGCATATTGGTTGGTTAGCTTGTGGTAGGCTGCCTGAGAGAAGGGTACCAGGTTCTGTTCCTGGGCACTCATGGTAAACAGCGGCTAGTTAGGGAAATCGAAGAGAGAAATCAGTGTCCACATAAGTAACCGTGCTATGGCTTGCTTTAGCACGCGCGCCGGAGAGTGTGTGTACCTCATATCCTGCAATGCTGAGCTGGAGAGTCACAGTACTGTACCTCATATCCTGCAATGCTGAGCTGGAGAG
>JAODUD010000107.1:10060709-10110033 GCA_026784285.1 Stomatorhinus walkeri
TATGGTCAATGCAGAGTAAGCTTCATGTCTGCTGATATGGCCGAAGTCATATGGTCAATGCAGAGTAAGCTTCATGTGTGCTGATATGGCCGAAGTCATATGGTCAATGCAGAGTAAGCTTCGTGTGTGCTGATATGGCCGAAGTCATATGGTCAATGCAGAGTAAGCTTCATGTCTGTTGATATGGCCGAAGTCATATGGTCAGACTAATCTGTGCCGCACTTCAGGTGACAGACAGAAACCTGTGGGGCTGACAGGATTGTGTAAAAGCCATATTTACATAGAGAAGTGAATGGTGGCATCACATTTAAAGTCTTATTTTTTAATGTAAAATGTATTTTTTCACCAAAATGTTCTGTAAGATTTATTTTATTGGCAAAGATATTCTTTTGGCATGAAGCATTCTGTAGATTTTTTTTTCGTTAAGCTGATGTTAGATTGGTCTTGGGGGGGGGGGGGGGTGTTCCTAGGGCCCTGTAGCTGTGTCAAGGGCAGATGTGTCCTCTGTAACTGTCTTCTGTGACTGAAGCAGTTCATGTTTATTTTGCTTATCCTGTGTTACCAGTTATTTATGGTCAGTGTAATTATGATTTTTAGTTTTGTTTATGCCAGTTATGTCTGTTTTTCTTTGTAGAGAGAAGAAGCAGAAAATCCAGGATATAAAAAACAACATAAAAGAAGCTATAGAGGTAAGCTGGCACATGCTGTTAGACTTTTGTGCGGATAGATAACACGTATCATCTCAGTTTAACAATGGCAGCCGGCATTTGGAATCGTATAAACCGTGACATTGTGCTCTCTCCCCCCAGACTATTGTGGCGGCCATGGGCACACTGGTACCACCAGTTCAACTCGCCTGTCTGGAGAACCAGTTCCGAATCCAATACATTCTCAACATAGCCTGTCAAAAGGACTTTGAGTTTCCACCGGTAAGTGTGAGGCGGTGACAGGTGCTGGCTCCTGAATTTCCTGGAAACGAATTTTGAGATCGTGCCTGAACCGCTCATTACTTGAAAATCTCATTGGGTTCTCTGGAGGAAGATTGGCTCTGACTTGTTTCTGCTGTGATCATATCGCCCGGAATGTTTGATAGAGATGTTTGGCTGGTCAAGGGAATGATGCTTAATTGAAGGCTGCTGGGATCAGAAGAACTACTGTGTAAAGCATCTACTTCATACAGTTGCTCAGCCAGATGAGTGTAAGGGGGAGTGATAGAGGCATCTGGAGCAGCGTGTGCTGTAATGGTCGACTTGTTAGGTGCGAGGTTGGTGGTTGCTAAAGTTCAGGCTTCTGCGAGCTGAAGCCGGGCCTAAACTTGAGGTTTTGTCATGATTGCCCTCTTTGATGAACTTCTGTGTCCTAATGACATTTATCGGCCTTTAAGTGAATAATGGAATATATTTGTATTATTCGGTATAAATAAGGAATTCATATTTTATTCATGTTAATGAAATGTGCAGCTTTGTGTGGTTCAGGTGTATTAGGGTAATGTGCACGAGCACAGTTTTTCCGTGTTTCTCGAGGCTTTATAGCTGCAGTGTATGGTGTGTCTTGCCGCAAACTGCCTCGCTATGATTCTCTCGGTGTGACTCTCACAGACCTCTTTGTAGCAAGCTGAAATCGACAAAGTTTGCATACTTGAATGCATTCTTCTTGTAAGTTCATATAAAGTCATGAACTGTGATATATAGAGTAAGTCTTGTACATTTACTTAGCAAGAGCTTGCAGAATTGGCCTCCGTGTCATGAGAGAAACTGGTATGGTGTAGATCCTAAGAGGACTGGTAATCGTGGCCATTCAGATACATAAGCCTCCCCACTCTCTTCTGTACATTGCTGGTTGTAGCCCCCCAGCTGTAAAAATTGTATGTTGGTTACGTGCTTTTATTTGCATTGTAATGTCCTGTTCAAAAAGTTGAAGTTTCGAACCCTGTTGCAGCTCCCCAATACCGTGTAACACACAAGTTTTCTGCAGCATTATATGACTAAAGGAGTGAAATATAAGCATAGGCAAAAAATGCATTTCTCTTTGGTAGTTTGCGCCTCCCTGGTGCAGACAATAGTTGGAAGATTGACGTTTGAGACCAGAACTTGTGTGGCCTGTGGGACAGCAATTAGCAGGTACACTACCCTGGGGACGTCTAGCGGAATGGACCTAAGAGGTGTCTCTGTCTGTCTGTCTGTGTCTCTGTGTCTGTGTGTCTCATTTCAGAGCATTGCTTGTTAGCAGTGATTTTGGTTAATAAACCAAAAAGGTCCCAGCAGGCTGAGCTTCTGTCTCACTGTAGCGCAGTGATTCCCGCTGCCCCAGAGTCTCACCTTCCACTCTGCAACATGAGTGGTGCTCCCAGACTAAGGCAGGAGAAGAGTGCTTGCTGGAGTGATGCGGATATGAATGATGCTGTGGGCTTAGGGTTGTGGCGCGTCATTGGTAAAGGATCCTGGACTTTGGATTTTTGGCAGCGAGACTTTGCTTTTAGTCCCGTTTCCTGATGGTTTCCTGATTGTGCAGAGTCCTGTTTTGGGTCTTTGGATGTCAGAGTAATGTTGTGTAGGACTTCTGCATGACTCCTCGCTCTTCTGTCACAATTCTGATTCTTTAAGTAAATGGGGATACACACACACACACACACACAGTACATCCACTTATTTTATGACAATGTTTAACCCTGATAGTGATCTAGTTCTTTTGTTGAAACACCTGGAATATTTTTATTTCAGAAATATATCTTGTTATTGTGTTGTGCTTGTAACCCTTTTTTTATTAATGCATGACTACTCAGCCTTTCTTCTTTATGGATTTAGCCATTTATACCACACTGTGCTTCTCTGTATTTTTCAGCATACATGCTTTGTTTCTGGGTCTGTGCATCATAGTTTGACAGCTCAGTATAATTTTCAGTGTGTTTTACTATGATGGGGACTGTCCCACCTTTTCACTGAATCACCGACTCATGGGAGAGGTGGGATTCAAAACTGGGAATAGATACTAGCAATCCCATCTTTTACGAAAAATTACATAAGCCTGTATCGGAATTTTATATACAGATGTCAGTCAGATCAGTAGCTAATAAGATGTGAAGCAGAAGTTGGCATTAAAATGAGAAGAATCCAGAATGTTAATACAGTGATCCCTCTGCTTATAGCGGACGTTATATTCCCGACCCATCAGCCATATGTGAAAATCAGCAATATAGAGTGACCATATAAATAAACATTTTTTTTTATAGTTTAAGGCTTAAAATACCCCTCCCACATGCTTTAAACGTGTAAACTTAATAAAAAACACTTTGTAAACACATGACATGTGGATGTCAGGCTAAGGATATGAGTAACATAATAATAATAATGTGTAATGTGTATATATACACATCGCAGAGCACTGTGATGCATCTGGGGAAAATCTGTGATATAGTGGTGGCATGATACCTGAACCGTGATATAGCGGGGATCACTGTATTACTCTTTATAAACCTTGTACAGAAATGTACTCTGGTAGCCAAGGGATGTGTAAGATTCTTATGGCATATAAAAAAAATTACAGCATATGGAAATTTGTGTAGATGATTTGTGTTGTATAGTAGAAAAACATAAATACAACTGATTAATATGTAATGGTGGAGGTATGATGGTTCACTGTTCATTGCACACATATAACTGCCAATATGTGATGGATGGCCCAGTAGCTACACCTACTGGCAAGGCATCAGCAGTGCAACTAGACGTATTGTTTTATCCAACTTGATTATTGCGTACACTTGCAGGTTACTTCCAGATACAAGTTGCATTGTATGATTGATCACTATCAAGCTTTTATAAATATGTAAAGTGTATGTATGTGTATATAAAACAAAGATTTAATCATCACTAGTTCCTTTGGTAAGTGTTGCTGACTTGCTGCTTCATTGTGTGTCTTCTCAGAACAGGCAAAAATAGACCAGTACAGAGCAAAATGCCACATTTCATTCTCCTAGTTTTTCTGAATGGTCTTCATGAATTACAGCACCATTCCATCCATGTCTGTGTGAACATGCCATCTTTATTCCTCCTTGTCACTCTGCTGCTCCACAAATTATATGAATTATTATTTTATATTTCATTGTATTCTATTCTTATTGTCTCATATCTTTAACAATGATATTAATGATTTTAAAAGCTACTTTAGCTACGTCGGATGTTATGTCACTGTCAAAAGGACTGATCAGAACGAATATGTTATGTATGAATTCACAATCCAGAAAGTTACTAAAATTAACTTGGGGTGCAAATTTTCCAGAGAGGGCAGGGAGATTAAAGGGCTTAGTAAAATATATTGTCGTTACTTAGCACAAGTTAAAATAAATACTCATCACTAAAGTCATAACTGTGATTAATTCTCATCCTTGACATTCTGAATTTCAACACTTGAGTTTGGTCCCTTACGACTGTACTGTACTGTACAGTACCATTCAAGTGTTTACTGAATTTTCTGGGTATCAACCTAGCCATAATTTGTTGTTGTTGTTGTCATTATTATTATTATTTATTTGTTCAGTTCATTCCATTTTGTTTTAAGCTGAAGGCATGCGCACAGTTAAATGATCTGTGAGCAGTGCTTTACAGCCTTGTGCTGCATTCCTCTCATGATTTCCTCAGGGGAAACACACACCTGTAAGACTAAGAAGCTAAACTCATGCTGTATTGAGGAGTCAGTGGCTGAGTCAGTGGCTGAGTCAGTGGCTGAGTCAGTGGCTGAGTCAGTGGCTGAGTCAGTGGCTGAGTCAGTGGCTGAGTCAGTGATTGGGAAGTTAATGACTGCGTTGCAGTGCGGCACTCGTAGTTCACAAGGGTTCCGTTATGTGACGCTCGCCCGTCTGAGACTTGCCGCACCTTTTCTACAGAACATAATGTTTTAAACTCGAATTACATTCTCTTGTTAGTGCTTTGCATTGCTTTCTTATGGACTGGTGTGGTTTTTCAGTTTGTGAATTAGTGGTCCATCGATGATTTTGTAATGTGTATTTGTATTGTTCAGTCATTTCATCCCCACATTTGGCTGTACGGGTGTCTGATCTGCCACAGTGTGACCGTATGCCATCCTGGATTGATAGTATGATGTTTCCTGCTGAAAAGCCACAGAAGTACTTTCAGGTCTGAAGGGATTTCTAACAGAGTCTGCAGGCTGTTATCTTTCTCTCTCCCTTAAGGAGTTCTATGAACACGCCAAAGCGCTGTGGCAGGATGAGGGGATCAGGGCGTGCTTCGAGAGGTCCAACGAATACCAGCTCATTGACTGCGCACAGTAGTAAGTACATGTGGATATAGTGGCTGCTTGTGTGCATGGTGTGATCAGGGCACGCAGATGTTCATGTAGACACCACAGAAAGCCGACATGGGGCCATTTATAATCCCCACCCCCCACCCCGGTTGGGAGTTCGGAAATACTGTGTAATGTCTTTTCTTGTATTCTTGAACTCATCAGAGTACTGGTGAAGAGGAGTAAGGAATGTTCCTCTTGCTGTACTGTGTTTATTCCATTTTGGTTTGTGTTTACAATTTGTTTGCTCTTTGTCATGGTCCTCTGTCCCCCCCCCCCTGTCTTCCCTCCCCCTACCTTGCTCCTACACCAATCACAGAAGATTTGTGGCCACTGGTCTATTTATAGGGCCTCTGGCTCTGTCACTATGGCAACCAAGCTGGAGGCCAGGGAGCTATTTTTGAAGTTGTTCTGTAATGTCAGACGTTGCTCTCCCTCTCTAAAAGCAGTCTCTCTTCCCATCTCTCTATATTTGTATATGTTAAAAAAAAGTTTATATTAATAGGTACAGGTTAAACTATATAAATATCCATGCATTCATAGAAAATATTTAAATTGGCTGTTGTGTAAATGGCTATATATACATTGTTGGTGTTTAAAATGTATTTGCATATGTCTCAGATTTACATATCAAGATCTGTGTGTCTCATAGAAAAAGAAATGGGGACGTCAACAAAAACATCCAAGTATACTATCTCCTGCTCCTTTCTCACATGGGGGACTTTATCAATCAGTAACAACTACAAATCCCTTGAGACAGATTGCTTGTGTAGTCCTGCAGGGATGACTGCTTGGATTGCTATCAGTTTATCAGTTTACTGCGGTAAATATTGTTACTTCTGGCTCTGGCACCTGTTTGAGCTTTGGCGGGTAAAGAATCAAGTACTATACTCATCTAAGGACACCTGGGAAACATATTCAGCCCGTCAGGATATCAGTATCTTGAGAATAAGCAGCACTTGCAAGGAGTTTCTCAACTTTACTGTCTTTACAATGCCAAAGTTATTCTGAGAGATTTATTTGTAGAATGGGAAACACTGATATTTTGCTATTCCGGGCTGTTTTGACTTGTTTTGGCCCAGCCAAAGAGTGAGTAGTTTGTTATAAAGAGAGGGGTATGATTATTTTTATCTAGCTGAAAGTATGTTGCACTCAGTGCTGCTTTTGTCTAGAAAATTAGAAACTGCCTCATTTAATTCCTTTCATGACCAGAAAAGTTTAAAAAACTTTATGTAGCGAGAGAGACTTAGACTTTGTCGTGTTGGTTAAAGCCGTGAGCTGGCACTGAATAAAAGACTTCATTGATGTTTTGCATTTGTACTGTCCAGTTCAGTGGTGCTGGCCCTGTGGAATGTGGGCTTCTACCAGTTAATTACTCTGAAAAGCGCTAATCAGTCTGTGGCAAACACTGTAGTCTTCTGCTATTAGCCGCTCTACCACAATTCTTGTAGTTCAGACAGGATAGATGGGTCTTCCATAAGATGCCTCCTTCATGCACGTATGACAGCTTAGGTTGTTGTCCGAGCTAAATGATAACTGGCTATTTCCATGAGCACCGTTCCTTAGTTGGGGAAAAGATAGCTGCACCCCCTACTGGTTGTCAGGAGGAGTACAAATTGCCCCTATTTTTTTGTAGTGTCACTAGTAAGTAAGTAGTAAGAATTTTTTATTTTTTTGGTTATTTCAGTGTTGTATACTAAACGGCAACAACGAACTATTTCTTAACGATTTGTTGCTGTTGAACTATCCACCCATTTGTCAAGCCATCTTCCAATCTTTTATTCAATTCAGAGTGGCAGAGAGTGGCTGTAGAAGCTTGTCCCAGGGGAAATCGGGCCCAAGGCTGAGGTGCGCCCTGAGTGGGTGCCATTGCACCCACAATATGCGTAATTTAGAGATGTCAATTACATGCATGTATTTGGGCTGTATTGAGCGGAAACCAATGCAACAGGGAGAGCGTGCACATGCGCACACACAGTGGTTTGTGGCGTTCACACCCCTAGCCATGGAGCTATGAGGAAGTAAGGTGGTTTCATTGTTTTTGGATACTGTGGATAAAAGGCAGCAATATTAATAGAAGAAAATGCATAATCGGCTCAATTCAGTTGAACTAGCTAAAGTAAAAACAGGCTAACTTCCCTGGTCCTACATTAGTTGTGAGGCTAACATTGCATTTTGTCCCTTTCTTTGTTCCAGCTTTTTAGACAAGATTGACATTGTAAAGCAGAGCGACTATACTCCCACAGATCAGGTGAAGTTCTGTTTTTCATCTTTGACTTCGACTGTGGAAGCTGGGTAATGGGTCAGGGCTGTAACGATAAACGCTTAAAAAATTATAGATAATGCAGTACAAATATTAATTGCATAAGTTTCTGTGAAAAAGATGCATGTCTGTTTTAAATTGCGTCTTGTGTTAAACATTACTGGATCCAGCCAGTATGGCAGAAGTGCGAAGATCCTACATTAACCGCCATTATCCAAACATGGAGGAGTCTCAGGATAATGTGACTGGTTTGTTTCAGGACCTGCTGCGATGTCGAGTGCTTACCTCTGGGATTTTCGAGACGAGGTTCCAGGTGGACAAGGTTAATTTCCAGTAAGTTGAACAGGGAACCGGTTCGGTGTCTGATGTTCTTTTATAATGGTACTGGCTGATTCTGTACCTATTTTCCCTACAGTATGTTTGATGTGGGGGGACAGAGAGATGAACGACGCAAGTGGATCCAGTGTTTCAATGGTAGGATCTATTGACTAATACCATTTGCAAGCAAGTTTATAAGCAACAGAAACGTTAGCGACCATATTTGCTTGGTAATGGATGGATGTCTTGGTTCTGAGGGCACAGTAAGCTCTAGCAGATGCCTTCAGTCTGTTATAGGCTACCTGTGTCGTCTTATAGTTGTTCTGGTCCTGACTTCATCAGTGATTCACGGACTTTCACCCTTCCTGGTGTCACTTCTTAAGTCTTTGCACGGCTCTCTCCTTTCAGATGTGACGGCCATTATTTTTGTTGTGGCCAGCAGTAGCTACAACATGGTTATCCGGGAGGACAATCAGACCAACCGCTTACAGGAGGCTCTCAACCTGTTCAAGAATATCTGGAACAACAGGTAGCCCAGAAACGTTGGAGCACGCCCATAAATGCTGACTCGCACAGAGATTCACCTGCAGTAGCATGCAGGGCTGTGCAGACACACAAAACGCAGGCACAAAGGCGCACACATCAACCCTTTATTCCTGGCATTAAAGGTTTGCCTTTATTCGTTTTTTTTCCAGGTGGCTACGGACCATTTCTGTCATACTGTTCCTCAACAAACAGGACCTGCTGGCTGAGAAAGTTTTGGCTGGGAAATCCAAAATCGACGAATACTTCCCAGAATTTGCACGCTACACCATACCTGACGATGGTGACAGTCCCATCTGATTTATTCAAACAAACGGGCATCTGACACATGGCAGCATATCTTCATCCGCTTTGTGATGGCTTCACATTTTATAAACCACAATGAAGCTTTTAGATGTCGGTCAGGCCTCAAATGGCAGAAGGCTTTTATTTATCTCCCGGATAAGAAACGTTTTATTATCCTCTTCTGTTTTGGAAGCTTCTCCTTGTCAAATTATGGCAACCCAGTGCTTCAACACTGATTTTATGGAAATGTACAAATCTGAAATGCTGCATGTGTGTTTAAGATCATATTGGAGGGTAGAATGACTGGTTTAGAGGTGTGTTTATGTGCCTGGCACCATGTAACTTATGTGTTTGTCCCCGTTTCCCACAAAGCGACGCCGGAACCCGGAGAAGACCCACAGGTCACCAGAGCAAAGTATTTCATTCGAGATGAGTTCCTGGTAAGTTCCTCGGAGGCCCTGTTGTGTGTGTACAGAGTGGCGCCGAATCACTAGCTAGATGTCAGCTTGAGACGATTACGACAATAACTGACCCGCTGGTGCCACTGTCTCTCAGAGGGTCAGCACAGCCAGCGGCGATGGGAGACATTACTGCTACCCTCACTTCACCTGCGCCGTGGACACAGAGAACATCCGCCGCGTCTTCAACGACTGCCGGGATATCATCCAGCGGATGCACCTGCGGCAGTACGAGCTCTTGTGATGGACAGATGTGGACAGACGCCAGAGCCCAGCCCCTAAACTGACTCCGCCCTTCTGCCAACCCCCCACCCCCCCCATCCCCACCCCTTGCTGTACACTCTGGTTTGGTGTTTCTGTGAGGACATCATCTCTCTGCGTTTAAGGAAGAAACATGCCACGCAGGACTGAAGACCCTTCAGAGGTAGCGTTGACCACAAGAAGAGGAGAGGCTGCTGAAACTCCTTGCACTTTAGTTCTGCGCTCAGAATGGTCCTCCATCTGACAGGGACAAGCAGTGTGCCCGCGTTCTCCACCCCAACCATCACGCGCTCGCCGCCTTTGCCGCCTCCATCTTCCTTTTTGCCTTCATTCCGCACAGACGACGCCAGCTCCCCGTTTTGACTGGCATTAGCTCCTGCGTTAGCTCCTAGCGTGCAGTGGGCACGCTCGATCTGTTAGGCCACGGCCCCAGGGGAGCCCAGTGACTGCAGCTCCCGCAGACCTACCAGGAGAGCCAGGCCAACGTGCTGCTTTGGTTAAGGGCGCCCAAGGTTGGCCTGCTGCCCTCACACAGGGAAGGAGGACATTAAACCAATAAAAGAAGCAGTAGATTGTAAAGCACAGTTTGCCTCCGGATGGCCGTTTGGTGTGGAAGTGCATGTCGTATGAACACATGACCTCTCATTGACCTTTCCAAGAGTCACCGTATAATGCAGAGTGGGCCGAAAGCGGGCGCAGAATATCACGTGGAGAACACGTGTGTGTGTGCGTGTGTGCGCGTGCATGTATGTTCACAGGCGTGCGTACAGACGTGTACACGTGGAAGCAGTGACACCAATGGACTCTCTTCACCCCCCCAGTTGTGTGCTCGTGTTGAATGTCTGTGTGATGCTGTTATGCTCTTGGTCCATCATTCCTGGCCCTTTGCCCTTGTATTTTTATGTGTTTTGAGGGAAGCTTCATTAACAAATAATGGTAATAATGAAATACAGAAGAGGAGAGCCAGAAAATAACTTTAAAACTTTATATATAGAAACCCATTGCCAACCATCGCCCTTCTCCTGTTGACCTATCCAGGCTTTATTATTATTATTATTATTATTATATATTTTTTTTTACTGCTGGACTACTGCTCTTGTACAGACTGTAAAATGTATTATTTTGTACAACTTTATTGAAACAAAAAAATACTTGTAGAAGATCCCTGTGCCTTGATCACAATTGTATGTATATAATGAGCTAAGATGTAAGGAATGTTTCACTGCGCTGTACAGCCTGCCCCCTGCCCCGCCGCTGTGTTCTCCCCCTATTCAGGGGGTGGTGGTGATGTGTATTTTGTGGGACAGTATGGATTGGGGGGGGGTGCTGTTCATAGTTTCAAAAAAAAAAAAAAAATCCCCATTTTTTGCTTTTCTGATTTATATATAGCTGTGTGCTTGTTTGTGTGTGTGTGAGGGTGTGTGTTTGTCTGCAGGGTTCATGCAGGTCCTCAAAGTCTTTGGAAGTCTTTGAAATATGGGACAGCAGTGGCGGTTATACGGTTAACAGCCCGTGGCAAGGGGCCGCCCACCTGGGGCCCCACGGAGAGCTACGCTCCATGACCAGAAGGCCCAGTTACACCTTACTGCCCGTCTTCAGTTCATCAGCGTTTATAGTGTTGGTCACGTCGTGTTGATGCTGGCCGAAAGGCCACCACGTGTCTGGATGGGCAGCAGGTTTCCTTACTCAAAATGCTTAATTTTTATGAAGCTGGTGAGATGAGAGAACAGTCAGTCTAACGCATTCTTTAATCTAATTAGCCGAATAGGTTGTGTAGTACAGCAAGTGCATTTTAAGGTTTTATTTTTCATTTTTTTTTGTTACAAAAACCATATGCAATATTTCTATCTGCTGAGTGAGCTGCCCTGAAATTGGAAGCTTTAATGTTGTTTTGGTTTTTGTTTAAATCTCCCTACAGATGAGTAACAGCACGGTTTTATCTCCCGTTCCATATGTAGGTGCTGGCGTGCATGAGCGAGCTGGGGGAGGTTCGGACCCCCTGGAGTAACATGAACAGCCCACTGTCACAGTTGGGTAGCATCATGTTTTTCAGCTTCTCTTTTGTTAGATACCCAAAGTTAAGTGTTAATGAATTAAAATCTCACTGACCAGAACACCAGACCACCAGACCACAGAAGCAGGATGAGGCTGTAAGGTCGGTCACACACAGGTAGTGTAACCAACACAGCCTGAATTTCAGTTGGTGTAGGTTCATGGGGATCCTCAGATGACACCGTGAGAAGCTTGCAGCACTTAACGTTTTCTTCCGTTCCATGCTGGCTTAATGAAGGTACCTGCTGTTATGGACATCTTAGTGATGATGCAAGAGTGAAGATGCGGAACCTTGTTACTGTGCTGCTCAAAGCACCCTTTGATAAAATACACCCTGTGGTTTGGAATGGTGTCATTTTTTGGAAATATCCTCCCACCAAAAAATGAAAATGTATAGTGGGATGTAGTTGCTATGATTGCATGCAGTCTTAACACAACTGTTGGTTCAGTATCATTCAGTCACAGTACCTAGTACCTGTTGGTTCAGTATCATTCAGTCACAGTACCTAACTCTGGAGGGCTACTTCCTGTCCCTTTTGTGTTGATACAGGATGTCCCTGGCCCTTGCTGTATACTCTACACAGTTTATCCACCGTTGTTTGCTTTGCTGTGAGACTTTTTCACAGTTTTGGAGTTTTCCCACTTTCTAATAATTGTAATGTTTCTGTTGGTCTGCTCTGCTGTCACTTGGAGACCGTTTCTCATGACACCTTGCACCAACAGCTGCAGTTCTTTTAACTCAAAGCCAATAATGACATCTTTTTTAGCCATTCTGGTTTGCTCCAGTGGCACTATGCATTCTGCATGCATTTTAAAGCCAACTGGATTACTGAGAAGAAATTAGCCCATTTCACTTCTGACCAGTGTGGCTTCATACCATACCATGAATATCTTGGATTACAGGGGCTGTTTCTTGTCTGTTACCCAAATAGTACTTTTCCCATGGATTTCATGGCTTCTTTTTTTTAAAAAAAAAAGCTTGGTTTTTAATTAACAGTCATGTTACCATATAAGAACATTCGCCATACAACATATTTGCCATAATTCAAATGATGCCATGGTGAAGCCACTAGGACAGAGGTTGGGTGGATTAAGTATTAATGACGAGCTCTTGAAAATGTCCTGGAAAGTGCTTGAATTTCATGTACCAAAGTCTGTATGAACCCTGTATGTTTGTATATATGTTTACTTGCGATGTATGTTTTAATCCATTTACATTGTATATATATAATGTACATGGTTTAAAAGGTGTGTCTATATGTATAGATATAGAGTGATAACTTAAATCCTTTCAGTAAGCACAGCTTGTTGATTTTTTTCACACCTGCTAACAGATCATGGCGGCTGGGGATTGATCCTCAGTATTTGATTCATTTTTAACCTTCATTCCAAAACATTGCTTGTTTCTATATAAACCATTTTTGCTGATGAAAAAGAAAAAAGGAAAGCACTGTTTGGGTTGTTCTTAGCCTTGCATGACAGGGGTAGCTTGTGACTGCCGTGTCCCTTTGAAGCGCCACATGTTGAGAGAGAGAGCTGCTGATCTCGCACTTCAGATCCATAACCTGTTTCTGCCACCTGCTGCAAGCCAGGAGAAGTCCAAGGAAAGATTAAGATCCTTAAGAATGGTAGTTTGCAGACTCTCCCCAAGTTCTCTCACTCTGGCCATTGTATGTGTACGCCCCGAGATGGGCGGCCATCCCATCATTAGATACGATGCAGGCTCCCGGTTTGTTTGGCTCAGGGATCTTCAGATTCTCTTGTGTATCAAAGAGATCAAACTTCTTCAGATGGACCCTTAGCTATGATGGACCCAGCATACACAGAAACGCCTTAACTGCTTCACTTCACTACAGACCCGCTAAGGAAACGAATGACAACCAACAGTTGGCGAATTTCACGCAAACTAGCATCACCAGGGACCCTATTAAAGCGCTTAATGGCTTGACTGAATGCCCAAGGCTACAAATGCAGAGTGGTGCCTTTGGGTGGGAAATGCTAACGAAAAGGTCACAACTTGGATGTTAAGCTGTTAGAAAACACACCTGATATGAACCACTTAGTCCTTGCACATTGCACATATCATCTGTTTTGGTATAGAACTTAATATTCCATGGAAAATGACATAACATGAACAACTGAAACACTTGTTGATAAAGCATCATTTCCAAAACAGAATGTACCAAAAACATAACTTGCATCTGTCCTTGGGCCTAGTCTAAAGGCACATTGAGTGTGGCCATGTGGGAGTATTTATTTGATCAATAGTGTAGCTGACTCGAGGAAATCAGCCTCCAGTTTTTTTTTTTTTTTTAGTTATTCTGTGTAAGGAGGACCACAGACTAAATGAAAGTGTGAGCCACTGGTTTGTACTTACCGGGAAGCTTTGACTAGTAACTACGACATTAAACGGCTGTGTGGTCTCAGTCAGTCATCATCAGTCTGAATTTCCTATTTCACTGGAAAACCCATCTTTCCTGTGACTCAGAGACCGCTAAATAACTGCCTCATCAATCTGTGAGTATAGAACATATGCTCTGGCATACACCACTGTTTTGTTTTGGTAGCACTTTAACACATTTTACAGTGATTTCTCCCAAGTGTCATGTGACAGACGTCTGGCTCAGAGTCCAACACTGACCCAAAGCTGACCAGGAGGCCACCGAGCACGGATGCCTAAGCCTCCACAAAGCTGTCATAGAGTCCCGTCTCTGTTGTGATAAATCCCAAAAATGGCCACATTGTTAAAAGTCTCGGGCCAGGGTGTCAAACTCCAATCCAGGACCCCTGCATGTCGTTGGATCTCCGCTCATTTAACACCCCCGATTCAACTCCTTGTGCTAATTATCACACGGCTCTTGAAGAGAATGATTTGTGGTGGAACTGGGAAAGAAGCTAAGCACAGCTGCGGCCCCCCAGGACTGTAGTCCGACACCCCTGATGTAGGGGATGTTTGTTATCTGTATAATTACACAATAACAGTGACAAATATTTATAAATGGTATAACAAGGTATATTTGCACACACTATGTAATAACATTCTCACAGCTTTGCAGTGCTTACTTATTTTACTCATGTTCATCAGAAAACAGTTGAATCTGGGGGGGGACACCCAAAATAAGGCAGGATTTGATTGATAGCGCTCCCTTTATTTACAAAGTAATTGCATGTAAGCTGTTAGGATTGTTATAGACCCTCAAATTCCTGGGAGCGCCCTGTTTGGAAATGCAAAGGAAACCTGATAGAAATGCTATTTATAGCCATGTATCATAATCTCTCGGCTTAAATGGATGACCTTGTAATTAAGTCAAAAATGGTAATTAAATATCACTCAAAACACCCTCACCGATATCACTTATGATTTTTTTAAAAATAGGTTATTCGTAGAAAAGCAGTTGACATTTGGTTAGCAGAATCAACGTCATAAAACTTGTGTTGCCATGTAAAATCAAAAGAAATTACCCAAGTAATTAGTGCAATAAAACAAAAAACAAAGTGAAATCCAGCATGCTTTGCATTGCAACACGCCATTCGTACGACTGTCGGAAACTATATAAACGTGATTAGCAAACACAAAAAACCAAACAGCTCAGGGAGTAGCTATATCTGGTTACGGGTTTAAATCCCACATCTGCTCTGTATATGTGTTTGTTTGCATGTTCTACCTGGGTCACGTCAATTTTCTCCAATGAAATTAGGCTAATTAGCGTATCCATTCAACTTTAAGTGTAAATGTGTGCATGCATTTGCCCCATGATGGAGTGGCACCATCCAGGGCACCCTCTGCCCGGGAGAGGCTCCAGGACCCCTGGACTTAAACTAGGAGGTGGATGTAAATTTTTGTGTAAAAATACCATTTCCCGTGTGTATCAATATCAGCCTTCGATTTCCTCCAATGATTCTCTTTCCCAACTATCTTTTGTACCTCCGAGGCTCAAAATGAACTTCTTTTATTTATGCTGACGTTGGGGGGCTTTTAAGTATTAAAAGTCTAAACACTCCAATAAGTATGCTTTTTAGTCAACAGACTAATTTATTATAATTATTACATTATTAGGCTTATTGGTTGATTTATGTACATACAAAATTGTCACCTGACTGCTTTTCTGACAATCTGAGTAGACAAGCCAGTGACCAGACCTACCCCAAAAGAATCCCACCTTCTGAAAATTTCCTCTTTGAACTGATCCACCAAAGCATAGCTTCCATCTACAATATGCAACAATGTAAATAGGGGGGGGGGAACCCTAGATCACAAAATGGTCCCATTGAAACATTTTTTTTGCAAATGAACACAAAAATAAGATACCAAGAATATATTACTTAACATAGATATTGTTTAAAATAAATGTGATTTATACACAGTGTATTCCATTGTTCATTATTACATTACAGCATTGCCCACTATGTTTAACTGGTAGGAGTCAAGATCATTGTTGCTATTCCTACCCTTTGCACATAGTGACACGTCTTTGTGAGATATGAATATCTGGTCCTTTGAAGCGCCATTTATTGATATTCTTAAGAGGCAAACTTATTTTTAATAACTTCCAAAAAAAAGTCAAACTATTTTTTTTCAACTCGGTTTCTGTACTTACTGCATATAACACTTCCAAGAACAAAGAAACCCTGCTGGAGGTTAGCAGTTAGCTTCCTCTACATGGTTATGGAGTTTTCTTCAGATTGTAGGATCTAGTCAGCTATGGTAATCCATGGCATGTTCTACTCTCCGAAGGCAAGAGCACTTCAAAGAAGTAATAAGTTACTAGAATTTTGTGACAATGAAATGTGTGCAAACCAGAAACAAGAGTCAAGAAACTGCATAAAACCACTTAGTGTTCTGAGAAGGGGGTAAAGGAGTGAGCGACGAGTTTGTGGACAGAAATATGTATGTATTCGGATGAATGTCTATGAGAGCACCAGTCCCAGAAGGGGCAAGTACGCCGCAAAGCACGGAATGGTGCTCCAGTGTCACACTGATCCAATCAGACAGAACAACTGGTTTGCATGATCCTTTCATCAGCTCAGCCAAAGGCTTCTGAAAGATGTGTTTGAGTGGGTGGAGGTGGGGGGAGGGGGGTAATTTAAGTGACTAACAGTCGGGAATGAGTTGCAGCCCCGACCAGTGAATCCACACAGACAGCATGCTGTTAAAAACCGAAGATACAGCATTTACACTGTCCCATTTCAATGCTGCAGTCTATCAAATTACTAACCTGTTTTTAGAGAAGCCTGTTTGCTGTTATAATCTTTTCATTTGATTATTATTATTTTTTTTTTACTATCCTCCCCATGAGATTTTTTTTCTGTGCAAACAGGGATGGATCTCAAAAAGATAATTTTTAATAATTATTAAAAAGCAAGACCTGCCACTGTTTTTCTTTTTTTATTATTATATATGTTTGCCTTCTTCTGTAACTGTGGATTATTTGACTATTCAACTCTATGCACATTATATGGCATTCTGATGAGAACCACGAGGACCGCTTTCTCGATTCCACCCACGATACCGTCGATGTCTGCATCTACAGGAGAAGCTTGCCGATGATGACGCCAATGACGAAGAAGACCACGCACAAGGCAAGGGCTCTGGTGTTGGGCCCCTCCTCCTTCAGGGCAGACCCCGGGGCAGATGGAGAGTAGTGGCTGGGGGCAGCTGACATCGATGTAGCCTTCCTCATACGAAGACCATCATCTTCCTGCGTGGATAGGAAGCCCATTCTCATAAACGGCCAGCATGGTCCTCATCACTCAAAGCCTGGCTAAGTTCAGCTCACCTTGATCTGTTTGTTTTCCTCGCGTAGTCGCTGCACTTCCGTCTGCAGCCTTTTGCACTCCTCCATTATTTTCTTAACCTCTCCATCATCCAGAGATGCAGACTTGGACAATGTGGAAGATTCGGATTTTAGCAGGCTGGAGGACAGCACTTTGTTGGCGTCCATATCATGCTGTACGGAACAGTAAGATGGAAAAAAAATCTCACATACCCACACAAGCCACAAGTGTATATTTTGAGTTTTCTTGAAGAAAGTGTCATGACTTCTGTTTTTATGGGGACTATGGGAAGTGACACGGCTTCTGTTTTTACGGGGACTATGGGAAGTGACATGGAAATGCCCCACTGTCAAGTCAATACAAAGAGCTTATTCATGCTGTGTTTAATAATATTGGATTAATAGAAATCACAGTGATACCGTTTTCTCATTCTCTGCAGGAAGCTCAAAGACACATTTAAGCTTGGAGTCCATCAGCTCTTCAGGCTTTGCGTCTTTCCACTGCAGAGAAAAGAGGAGGGTAAACGAGAGGGAGAGAGTCGCACTCTGCGGAGAAGGTAAAGGGGCGTCAAGTAGCCTGACGCTGACTCACCACTCCCTCTATGTCTGTCATGTCAGCAGGAGCTATCATGGACTGCACCATGAACTTGTGTTTGCTTTTCTCGTTAGGGTCATAATCAAACGGCTGCAGCATAACTGAAACACAGAAAGGCAAAAGATGAACAGGTGTCTCACATCCTACAGTCTTGAGGTTCTACATCTTGGCCATCTCATGGAAGTAGCATATCACGCTCCAAATTCTCTTTATGACTTGTTTTCTTCATTTACGCATCAGATTGCTGCCCATGAGGGCCCCCGTGACTGCAAATTAGGGTAATTTGTTATGAAACCACAGGTGTCATTTTTGTATCCCTTCAGTTGTTTATTAATATTATGGTGAAGGTGCTAAGAAAAGGCCTAGCAATTGTTCATTGCACGGAAAAATAGAAATTGCACACTAATCACAGTGAACAAGACACCTGAAGTAACTGAGCAAACACAACAAAACGGCAAATTCATGGTAAAGACAACAGCTGAACTCAACCCCATGAACTGGGACGCATAAGTCATCAAGTTACTATTTTACATCCCTGCTGAAATTTAACTTGAAATAACACTAATGACAATGATGTAAAACCAAAGAAAAGTGATATCCAAATTAATTTATTCATAGTTTCCATCATTCTCCAGCTGAAAGGTTAAGGATGAATAGATGTATGTGAAAGATGATTACAACCCTAGCCTTTTTAATTAAATACAATAGCGCTACGGGACACAAATACTCAAACAGTGAGGTAATGTCTATAAATCGCTACTATAGCTCACAATGTGACACAGCTCCACTGAGGAAGACCAACATGGCTCCTTGCAACCAACTGTAAACTCACTGTAGCCTTGACAGCCTGATACTTGATCCAGGGCTGTAAGTGTATACCTACATAGAAAGTAACAGTCAGAGCTGGGACAAGAAATTCAATCCATGGCCTCACCAGCAGATCAAGCACTAGCTCAGAGCAGGTCTGTAGATCCCATCACATGCAAAGCTATTTGTTGTGCACAGACTAATGCCCATACCAAAATGTACAAACACGTACGCAGTAAAAGGTGACCAGTAAAGATTCATGTATGGGGTGAATTCATGATTTAGAATTCAAACCATAACTAAAGGAAAACTTACTTTTTTACAGTATAGCTAACTATTATTCCAACAACACATGCCCTCATTGGAAATCTGTATTTAAATCGATGAAGAATACACTGCTACAAAATAATCTTCATATGTTGGAAGCCTGAAATTTGATCATGTACTAAATGCCAGCACAATCCCTGTTCCAGAAACAGCCCGCTCACTCCAGTCTGGCCTGGACTGCAGCATGTATGTGAGGACAAAGAACGAGCATTAAAGATGCAATAAGAAAAAAAAATGCAATGAGAATCTTTGACTTTCACAGCTACCAATATCAGGCATATGGTATACGTTCATATGGTATACATTCATATGGTATGCTGCCTATTCTTCTATCACAGAACCACTGCACAGACAGTGCAAGCAGAGCCTATTCAGGAGAGGCAGGAACACACAAGAATACCACATCTTTATGAGATATGAATATCTGGTCCTTTCACAGAATTAGTGGATTGATCCACGGTGAAATGCTAGATACATAATATGGTTAACAATGGAATTAGAAGCTACAAAAAAAAAATTATGGGTTCCTCAACCCATGCTAAACTCCTTCATAGACACATATACTGATAATATACAAAAAAACACTACAAATCTTTTATGATTAGGATTAATTTAATAATATATGAACTATTATAGAAGGTGAATTACAGATTGCATATTAGAACATGATTAAGGCCTTTTCTCCTCCAGAGACTGCTCATAACAACCTCAACCAGCAAATACGTACCAGATACATTGATGGAAGTTCCGGCATCGATGACACCGCTGTTGGGCCGTACACAATACCGGCGTGGAGCTGTCGTCTTCACTTTGAAGCACACATTTTTGTCTGTTGGGTTAGCTAGCTTCAGGCTGGTAGTAACAACATCTGTAAATGGACCTAAGAGGAAGTGATGAAGATCAAACCTTGAAATCCATGTAGAAATCTGTCTTTTTAAAGAGGAAATTCTAGTTAAGTAAATTAAGTCACTATTACCTGCACATTATTTTCTGGGTGTAATGTAGTATTTTACTGACACATTGCATTAAACTTAATTTTGATACTTGAATACAACAAAAAGGAACTTAAATTACTTGATAAACTGCTAGTTGATGTCTTACCTGAAGCTATCATTCCTTGATTTCGGTCTATAGAACTCTCTAAAGTTTATCCTTTTTTTAACTTGACGCACGACAATTAACCAAACAAATTATTTAATAACACATGCGCAGGTGTGATGGAGCCGCTTCATGTGTACAAATTAACACGTTTTCCAAACACATTTAATCCCCCTTAAACACAATGGTCACCACAGACACATACTTGGATGATCGTCATGATCACAAACGTGTAAAGCTGAAAACAGCCATAACTACACAAAGAAAATAGACGTCGCAAAAACTTTGTCGTTACTGCCAGAAATGTATTAAAGCATTTCCAATGGCTTATAGGCCAATCAACTGAACATGAAACAGAGAATGAGACACAACTAGTAAATTTACTCATCAGGTTGTACGTGGCATGTATCTTTGGCTGCATAAATTCAGGCAGGGATAAAATTCGACACTTTTTTTTGTTTCAGCTTGTGTGTTAATAAGGTTTAACTCCATGAAACCTCCATATAGATTCATACTATTTTTTAACTACATATGTGGATTGATTGAAATCTTTTCATGTGTAGAAATTAAGCATCCTTCCCGTTTTTACTGGAGCTTGCTTAGTGTGCGACGCCGCGCACGCACAGGATGGAGGATCGTCTGAAGATAGTGATCCAAGAGAAAACAACTCCAACAAGAGGCTGGTTTGGCACAAATGGGTGCGCCTTCAGCAGCCATTTCTACCTGCCTGTCAAAGTGCTAGCGCGATCATGCGGACCATATTAAACTTCCCTTAAGTTTTTAGTAATAATAATAATAATAATAATAATAATAATATAAATGTCGCATTTGTCTAAATGGTGTCGGTAAAAGTAGAATGCGGGCCATTCAGGAACTGGTGCATCATCAAGGTTAAGCACGTTAGGCTGCCGGTTAATAAGCGAGCAAAAATGCAGGCGAATTGAGACACACTGTGTCACAGAACAGAAAAGGGAGCCGGATTTAAGGAGCGGCGAACAGTCCAATGTACTGTCTTCCCCGAGTGATTCGGCCGGCCGGCCGGCAACCGAGCCAGCGGAGGCCTCGGGCTGCAGTGTGAATACGGACGGGTCTCGGCACCGCACCGCACCGATGACCGCGGCTCGTCCCCCTTCTTCACCCATAAAACTAGAAAAGCCGAGCCGTCGCTCGCGATCGCCGACACGGCGTTAACAAACCCACTGCCTCATCATTTTGTTTACATATTTGATCGTCGTACTAAATAAAAACACTGGCAAACTAATGCCAGGCCCTGCCCCTTCGCCTTACCTCGGAATTTCAGTTCATGTTGTGGTTCCAGCAGCAGGACCTGCTCTTGTCTGGCCATGTCCCAGCCGATCGGAGGTAACCTTCTCTTACAAGGGCTCCCCGCGTCGCGATTTTATCAATCACCTGCAGCGGTTTCAGTTTTTTTTTTTTTATTAATATTACTCTTTTTATAAGTTACACGCTGCTTCGGACGCAAGGGGGAAAGCAGAGCGGTGCGGAGCTGCGAGCCGCTGAGTGATGATGCGGGAAGGATGTGACCGAGCAGCTCCCGCTGACGTCATGCTGTCATGTCGCGCACTTCTCTCCTAAATTAAGCTCCGTAAGGAATAACAAAAGCTGGAAAACAGGGAATGGTCAAAGTTGATCCTGCCCGCAAAGTCCCCCCTCAGTCTGCATTGGTAGCTTTAATGCCCGTGCGAAACAAAATGTATCAGCGTACTCATGATCCTGCTGTCAGACTTCGTATTCTGGTTTTTGCTCTTGCTGAACTATGAAACTTTAACAAAATAATGTAAAACATTGAAATATATATACTTTCTCAAATTAAAGACTATATTATTAGTTGATTGATAGTTATTAAAAGGAAGAAAAAATATTATGCCCGCAAGAAAAAATAAGGTAGTGTTTGGCATAAGGTTGTATTTGACATAATAATAATACCTCGCTGCATTAATAAATTATTTGGAGTGTCTTTAAAAAAACGTATTAAGAAAACATAAGCTTGTTTTTAAAAGAACGTCCTTTATCTGTACTTATCACTATATCCTTTCAGACATATTATATCTCACAAATAATTCAGAGATGTCTATAAGTACGGCTTAGTCATGCCGCCTAAATCCGGACAAGAGTTTGGATGTACGGGGAAACCATCGTACATCGCTCAGCTCCAATGCAATAGGGGGCGCTATGATAATCCGCGGTCTTATTTAACCATCAGCTATGGTGAAAACATCCGCGAAGAAGCGAAGTAAGCGGAAGCAAATAACACCAAGAAACAAATGAGCATCGCAGAGGGTGGAGAGGAGGGTGAGTCATTGGAAAAGTAAATAGCCTGTTGATATTCATTTTGCTTTTGTATCCTACAGTTGCGTTATTGTTGCGGCGTTTTAGCATATTGTTTGCACTGTTTCAGAATGGCTCTATTTGGAAAGCTGTTTGGCAGCGGGGGGAAAGGTGGCAAAGCTCCGAGTCCACAAGAGGCGATTCAGCGACTTCGTGAAACCGAGGAGATGCTGACGAAGAAGCAGGAATTTTTAGAGAAGAAAATTCAGCAAGAACTTTTGACCGCAAAGAAAAACGGCACTAGAAATAAGAGAGGTATGGGTAAGAGAGACTTTAATGGCGTTAGGTACCTTCTTTTGCGAGTACTACTAGAGTTGTGATCAATAATTTTAAGTACAGGTTCTCCAAATGTTTATTAGCTCTAGCCAAATATATTAGGTCAATAAAGAGTGCCCAGTTCAATGTTTTGAGGCAGGAACTGGCGATATCATCAGTTTTATTCAATTGATTAATTACGTAGTGTAGGTTAATTTAGTAACGTAGCGAGTTTTTAATTGGTCTCTGATCTCTGCAGCAGCCAACTACTGCCTTGCCTTTTAGCTAGTTATGCTTTTCTAATTTGAGATTAACATGTAATTAATTATTCCCTGCACCGAATTAGTTGGATGGATATTACTTTTATGGTTGAAATATAGCCTTTGAACTGTTTTAACTGCATAAGAATGATAGTAGTCATGGTCTTTTCACACTGTCTAGTAAAACAGGAAAATAAGCTAACAGTCATGGGCTAGACAATTCGGAAAATAACTGGATTGGTCCGGACTGGGGGGCCCAATATGATATTCCTACATGGGCCCAAAATCTCTAGCAACACCCCTGACGACAGAATTTTTCAGACAAATTTCAGCAAGACACATCCATATAAGATAGATATTAGATTACGTATTGTTGCCCCTTTTGTTTCATAGGCTTTGTATCAACCCTCTCTGCTCTTCCTCACATACAGCTGCCCTGCAGGCATTAAAACGCAAGAAACGCTATGAGAAGCAGTTGAGCCAGATCGATGGCACACTGTCTACCATGGAGTTCCAGCGGGAGGCTCTAGAGAACGCCAATACCAATGCAGAGGTGCTGAAGAACATGGGTTTGGCAGCAAGGGCCATGAAGTCAGCTCACGAGCACATGTAAGGAATCACTTGTCCTTGGGTAAGCGCTCTGTGCTTTGTCGCTTTGACACAAGTAAATTCCCCATTGTCTTGTGTTGCAGGGACATAGATAAAGTGGATGATCTGATGCAGGATATTACCGAACAGCAGGAGTTGGCCCAGGAAATCTCTGATGCCATTTCAAAACCAGTGGGATTCGGAGAAGAGTTTGATGAGGTATAATTCCCTATGTTGATGTTATATAACCTATAATTATGTCTCTGGTTAGCCATTTCTCAATTGCCGCACTTAGCTTTCAGTTGGTAAATCCCGATAATATTTCGCAACAAGCATTTATTGCTGATACAATGTATGAAGCTAACGAGCATGTGGTTTTATTGTCCTGCATTCTAGGATGAACTTATGGCAGAACTGGAAGAGCTGCAACAAGAAGAATTAGACAGAAAAATGTTACAAATTGGTTATTCTGAAAATGTTCCTTTACCTAGTGTGCCCTCTACGTCCTTGCCTTCCAGGAAAGGTAAAACATTTCCAGATTTTACAATCATTATAAATGCAGAAAGACCTTGCTTTACTTAGCTTGGTGCAGATATGCAGATTGAATGTTTTGAAGGGTCATTTGTAGAAATTATTTAAATGTAAATGTGTCGTTATGTTTCATTTCCCATGTAAAGCATGGATACTGTAATATTAATTCAATTAAGTATTTATTAAGTGGTAGAAATACTTTGGTGGGGATAATATTATGTTCAAATATAGTTTGAGTGCAATGTCTTGAACTGGTGCAAACTTACAGCTTTGCTAAAGCTGAGCATGATGGAATCATAATGAAATAATATCCCCTCATGCAAAAGAGAATGGTAGATGATGTACAGTGATAGTAACACAGGCAGGCAAAGCCTATTAACTATGCTGTATTCATTACACTAAGACTTAGTATTGCTGCAATTCATGCAAAACCCATTTGTCAGATTATTGGCTATAGTATTGATTACATTGGGTTTTAATTATGAAGTATCTATGTATACGTCATGCATGAGAATGTGTTTAGTCTTTTAGGACCAGACCGGTTTGGCCTGATGTCCAAGTATTAGCACTATTTATGCCCACCAAAGGAAGTCTTTTCAGTGTTTCTATTCTTAGATTGGGACATATTTCTTGTATTTTTTTTTGTCCAGAAAAAACAAAGGATGAAGATGATGATATGAAAGATCTGGAACGCTGGGCTATGGAGGCAGTGTAGACATTTCGGGGACATTGGAAAGAAGACTTTTGCAATAGTTTCGCGTGTGTGCGTGCGCGTGTGTGTGTGTGTGTGTGTGCGCGTGCGTGCGAACGAGAGAGAGAGAGAGAGAGAAAGAAAGAGAGAGCCTTAAATGATCTAGGAAAAGAAGTTAAAAACTTGTTCTTGTACTCCTCTGGCAACATATGGAAAGTCAGTATTCTTACTGTTCATGTTATTATTATTTTGTTATTTATTTTGCAGTATTGCTGTATTCTCCTTAACTAGACCATTGTGTTGCCTAGCTTACTAAACATTTTAGCCAAAAGAAGCTTAAGTGTAACATATAGATACTATCAAGAACATGCATACAGTACATAACCAAAACACTGTTTGTTTTTCAATGATTTATCCAATTATCTAGGCATGCTGTGCGCCATTGTGATGCATTTGGTGCTGCTGATGAAACTTTTCAAATTTTGCACCCAGGAATCAATACAAATTTCACCTTCTTGCAACAGACATAACTCAAATGGTCAACAAATGTTACTTCCAATTCATTACAATGTCATACATGGTTTGTAACTCAAGTAATCCGAGCGTCCTGTGTTAGTCTTGGGGATACTGTTTGTATGTGATGCTGTCGGCAAACACTAAAATGAACAACAGCAAAAAAAGTAAAAAAAAATGTGCAAGAAATTTGTTGACATGAATGTATTCCACGTATTAGTTTATGTATAATTTATTTGGTTCTAAAGCATTCAAAAACTGAATGGGATGCAAATTTACTCTTGCTCCACAGAACTTGTGTACTTAGATTAGTCATGTGTTTTTGTTAATTTTGTAAAATTATTTTTGACTTTACAATTATTTTGACTAATGTTCATGTGACTGTGTTTACAGTGAATGTGCTGCTTCGCAGCTTGTCCACAGTATCTTGCAGCCCTTCAAATGTGCATGTTTCAGATCGTTGGACTGCAGCCAGAAGTCACATGTATTTGCAGGATCATGGAACTTGCTACTGGCACATTTGAGTAATGCCAGGTCTGGCCTCTAGAATAGATCCCTTTTGGCAGCTAGTAACTTATTTAAAAAATAGTCAAGCTGTGGATAGAGTGGATATACAATGTATATATTTCAGTAATTACCTTTTAACATATTGTTTTTCAAAGATGGACAACATGTTTAATTTGGCATGCTCTGGAGTTGTTAGATGTGTATATTTGAGAGTACAAGTTATGTTTATTGTGTTCTGTATTTTTTTATCCAAGGTAACGTAACATACATCTGACACGTGCTGTTGATAAATTCTGCCGTCGCGAACATTAGCAACCGATTAAAGCATGCAGGCTTATTTTTAAGGTTTTTTTTTTAAATGGCACTGTGTGCCTCTCTAAATTAAACATTGTTAAATAACTAATATAGAATGTTATTCTACTTTGTCAGATGTCTAATGTCATATGCAGGGTATGTATTAACTAAAGCCATAAGGCAGTGGTTGAATATAAAATGTTGAAAAAAGCTGAATCTAAGCAGATACTGCTTCCAGTTTACATTAACGTTTTGTGTACAGTGTGCAAATGTTACATTGACGCTTGAATGTCTAAATAGTTGTAATTTGTATACATTTTTGTTTTATCGAAATGAAATGTATTTGAATGATCATTAAACTATCGCCTGTTTCTTGTATTCATTTGGTGCGTTATAAAAATGACATACGTACAGCTGTAGGCGTTAGAGATTATTTCAGAAGCATAAAAAATTGACCTATCCATTAATCACTACCAATGTTAAATTCACTTATACCCCATTATGTTGAATTTATACCCGTTTGTTTATACGGAGAATTCAGAATATCAACCCGATCGTTACATATCGTCATTGTCACTGAAGTTGGAACAGGATGCCGGTCTTCTGATAAAACGTCCACCTTAATCAAAACATCCTACCGTAGTGCTAATCGATAGCCCTTACCTTAACCCCCCCCCCCCCAAAAAAAACCCCTAAAACCCTTACCTTAACCCTAACCCCTAAAACCTAACCCTAATCCCAAAACGGTGGAACTGCACATGCGCAGAAAGGCTCGATAGCACGCCTCGATAGGTAGGATGTTTTGTCAGAACACCGGAACATAAAGCCTATTTTAAAATAAAGCCTCAGAGAAATTTATCTTTCCATTAGCATCTAATGTATAAAGGATACTTCCTGTGTAGTCAAAGCTTTTGTTTAAATTATTCGAAATTGAAATCCTTGCTTTTCAACCAGCGCGAAGAATATGAAAACAATTTTGATAAAGAAAAAGCACACAAAAAAACATTTAAATTAGCGTTAAGAATGTATTCCATATTTTGAAAAACTGCATGACAGCTGTTTGTCTACGCTGGAGGACTGTCCTGGATCCGCGCACGCGCTATGCACGAACTTCCGGTTCCGGTTTTAACTTCAACGTTTGAGGGAAGACCACGCGCGTGCTAAGCGAGAACGTGCGGGAGGAGCCGCTACTAAGACGAGAAGCGGTGCCTCGCTGACGGTGAGCGAGAGAAGCGAAAGAAGTCGTTATCTGAATAAAATTAACGAAAAGCTTCTCCTGTAGTCGGCAAGCATGTCGGGGGACGAGGTGAGTTGTCAGTTTTTGCTGTCGTGAAAACTACATTTTGATTTAGCTTTCGTAAGATGGACGTGGCCTAGTTTGTTGAGCGCCTTCAAGCATACGCTGTCCTTTTGAGTACAGTGTAGCCTGTCTCTCACCTAGGGTTTAGTAAAATGGAAATCTGTGGAGTAAGTCATACGAATGGTCTAGTAAATAAGCTAACTTAAGTTTATCGTCAGTCTAGCGAATGTAGCACATTTGTATTTACTTCTAAGAGAAATGCGGGCAGTCACATTTGCATAATTGAATTAACGTTTATAAACGAAATTGCGTAAAAATCAATTGAATATATAGCCTATTTACTAAAAATGTGATACTCGTTGAGTATGTGAGAATTTCGTAAATGACTTGTTGTGGGGAGCAGTTTTAGTAATTTTGTTTGCACAGTAGATTTGAATTCGAATATCTCGGCTGTTACGGATGTTTGCACAACTTCACCTTTTGACAAGAGATGGCAGTTGGTATGTTTTGATGTCTTTCCTGTTTAATTTAGATGATATTTGATCCCAGTATGACCAAGAAGAAAAAGAAAAAGAAGAAGCCTTTCTTGGTGGATGAGGAAGGGGCTGAGACTATTAATGAGGATGCCGCACAGCCTGAAGTCAAGGCGGCAGAGTCTGATGGTGGGGATGAACGGGAGGTTGAATTAGAAGAAGACGAAGGGAAGAAGAAAGGTATGTACAACCAAGGGATGGTTCTCTTTGCTTTCCACATCTTTAAGGCAAATATAATTTCTTATGTGAAGGATTATTGTGACTATATAGAATGAGAAAAGTAGACTAACCTCCCTCATTCCTGCCCCAGTAGTTTGGCGAGCTGATGTTTGTGCCTGAAAAAGTTATATTCATTAATGTCCTCCTTTGCTTACATTTTTGCCCTGTGTTTTAGTAGAGGATGTTGGGCATTTCAGACATGGACCAAAAAGGTTTTTCTTGTGTGTTGGGGGATTCTTTTGTGATCTTTTGCAAGAATATAACTAGATTGTAAATTTCTATAAAACAGCACAATGTGTAATAACATAAAATACCAGGCAGTGAACAGTAAAATAGATATTGCATGTATCATATGCAGGCCCTATATTTTCTAAGGTCTTAAACTTTTTAACATTGTGTTCTCCCCATAGAACATTAAAATTGTCCCCAGACAAACAACTGTTTACACCCCCTCCAAAAAAGAAAGCCATAAGCAGTATTGTATCTTGGATGATTCAGTCATGAGCAGCACAATTATCTGAATATTAAAGAACAAAATATTTAATTTTTCACTAACCAGTTCCTTCAATGGTAGATGCTGTAAATGGTATTCTTTCAGTCTTCTGACCTTTACAGTAATAAACCCTGAGCTTCATACAGTTTTTAAGACTACTGCTGTATTTTATGAGTTACTAAACTTTTTGTGTTGTATGCAAGTTTCACAAAACTCCCCCAAAAAACACATTCAATTTCTTGTGCCAACTCCGCAATATATCAAAACCATGATGGGACAAGCCTCAATGCAGAAGGGTCACTGTAGAGCCTAGGGGATGTAACGAAATCCCGTGCCACCAGCTTTTGTGATTCAGTTATATTTCGATATGCATAGCAGTGTGTAAACTGTGTTGCATTACATTGTGAACTATGCTTTTCATTGAGTGTTTGTGCTTTAATTTCCAATGCCAGTCGTCATGCCAAATATTTTCCCGTCCAAATTCCTTCTGCCTGTGACATATTGCTCAGCAGTTAGGCTGATGATGCAGTTTCAAGGTACCCTGTACATTTCAAGTGACCCTGTAAAAATTCTAGTTCACCTTTAGCGCTACAGCATGAGTTCACAGCAAAAAAAAACTGATTTCAATTGTCTTAAATGTTTTTATTAATTAAGAGATTCTCTGCATTTACTTTACAGTACTACCTCCATGTTTTATTAGATTAAGGTATATTCCGCTTGATAGTGATGTTTTATACTTCACCCTTACGACTGCAGCAAGAGTCCACATCAATGAAATATATGTACAAATGTTTTAAGTGTTTTTTTATTGATTGCTATAAAGAAATCATTTGCATTTAGCTTTATAGTACAACCCACGTTTTTTAGATTATTATTGTCCATTTTGCTATGAGCAAAATGGACAATTATAATCAATTAAGCACCTTATCAAGCTAAATCTCAAGCTAAACCTTCATAATCTAATCAATCGGTCATCCTGTTAAGCTAAATGCGATGTTTTAATTATAAACACACTTTTAAAAAAATGTTTGTAAACATATATCAATAATGATGAAACATGAATGCCATGGAGTTAAACATATGGTTATAATTGATGTCATTGCTAATGAGCAAAATATACATTAGTAAACATGTTGGTTGTACTGTAAGACTAAATGCAAACGATCTCTTAATTAAAACACACTTTAAATAAACACTGGTGATTGTATTTTATTGCTGTGAACTCTTGTTGCAGCACTATTGTGAACTGGAAACTTTGCAGTAGAGGTCTGCGCAGGACTGATTTTTCATCCCGCTCCTGCAAGTTTCTGTCCCCCTCCCGCAGAAATGTGTAATATTTTGACCCGCTCCCGCCCACATCTGTTATGGTTTGTCCCGCTCCTGCCTACTGAATCCCGCAAGCAAGGCTGGTGGAGTATAGGGTGGGCCAAAAATTTTAAATGCTATAATATCTTGGCTTATAAAAATTAAATAAGGTACCAAATGTATTTGTTGCTTAACTGACCTACAGGAATTTATGAAACATAGGCTATATTATGTGGGCACGACTCCGGCTGAGAATTAAAGATGTCTTTTATATAAGGGTAGATTTGGCTAACCAGTTTTGCACAAAAATGCAACCAGCAACGTTTCTAACTAGGCTACAGACCTGAATTAGAAATATCTAAACAGTCTGAATAGAAGCATTTCAGTCAAAATGAGAGAAATATAGGGAAACTTTGAAATTTGTGGCACGGCTCTGCGTTTATTCCAACCTGTCAGTGCGCTCATTGCTCTTCCATCCTGCCGGCATCCCAGATAGATGTCTGCGCAGGACTGATTTTTCATCCCGCTCCCGCGAGAAACTCTCAAACGCAGTCATGGGCTGCATGCTTTTGCACCGATTCCCACGGGCTTCCCGCCCCGTTGCAGACATCTACTTTACAGAGCTATGGCATGACAGCCATAGGAGCAAGTAATTCAGACGAGGGAAGAGCTTTGGTATGACAGCTCCACTGTCAGTCTGTGTTGCACTGCCAAACAAATAGTCCATAGGAGCTTTCCTTACACAAAAATGTTCTGTGGGCGGAACAAAAAATGATTGGTTCAGAGAGAACCAATCAGATTGTAGGTCCAAGACATATGGTTGAAATTGCATTTGTTAGAAATTTCGTGAAGTCTATTCAATCGTGAGCGGAGTACATCGTTGTACCCTTAGTAAAGCCAAAGAGCAAACTACTAAATTAGGCTCATTGTTTAATTGTTAGTAATATTAGTAACATTCTTAATGTATTCTTCAGATGAGAAGTACATATGGTTTTCGGACTGGTCCACTTTCACTGCAGACACTTATTAGTGTGATAATTCAAAAGGTATTTGGAGGATCTTTTTCAAGCTTTGCAGACTCATTGTATGAGTGAAGGTCTGGAAGTCATAGAATTGAGACAAATTAAAGCAAAAATGAAGCGGTATTGCATATTGAAGGCATAGGGAAGGGTCACTGCAGAAGTCATTTGACCTTGTCAAGGTGATGACGTCAAACGTACGTCCGGGCAATTCATCGTTGTTTCAACAGCGTCTAGTTTGAAGAAGCACTGAACTGAATACCTGGAAGTCGAGCTGGGCGATACGGCCTAAAAATAAAATCTGATTTTTTTCAGAATAAATCAGATTTTCGATTTTAATCGTTTTCTCCTCCCCTACTCAAAATCAAACTACAGATGACAAATAAATGGTTCAAAGCAAGTTATTTTATTTTGTTTTTTTTTTTTCCTTTGGAGTTAAAATGCAATCTGACAAGCCAAAAAGATGCTTGTGACATGGCAGACCACACCTCTGTAGACACTTTTAGAATGAATCCTGGCTTTTCCACAGTATGTATGGGCACCATGTCTTTTGCAATATATGTCACAACAGCGTTTACCGTCTTCCACCGTGCCCCATTCTTATCATATGGCGCTCAGTTCGAAAACGTGTCAGGGGCGACTGCTTGGTTAACTTTGGATGTTGTGCTGGTGCTGTGTGTATTTTCATTTCGCCGGGAGCTGCACTTCTCCCACTCCGCCGTGTGTCTCTGCTTTAGGTGCAGGAATAAATTGGTCGTGCTGCATCCTTTGGTTGCAACAGTTTTGAAGCAGACTTTGCAAGGACGACCCGTTTGGTCTGTGTCCGACGGCGCAAAACCGAACCATTGTCATGTTGTTTGTGAATCCGCTACAGTGTTTGGATGCGCCGCTCTAATGTTCCCATGAAGAACGGTGCGTCGCATTAGTTCCACTTTTGGTGCTCGCGTGTAAAATAAGTAATAAAATCGATTTTCATAAAAACACATCGTCCTTAACTGCAAATTCAAATTAAATTGATTTTTCACCCACCTCTACCTGGAAACATGCCTCCAACTTGATCTGCTAAACGTGTTTTTATTAGTATGTTTGAGTTTTGGTTTATGGTCTAGCCTACTTTTCAGGCAGGGGAAGGATTCTAGGTGAGCAATGGGGACTTTCCTCCAGTGTGGTTCCAGATAATCAGTGGCTCAAAATTGTCCTTGAATGGGAGTTAATGTATGAATCTTAATGAATGTGGTATTTTTTTATGTGAGGCATACGTCCCCTTATGCTCTGCTTCCAGAGAGCGGTTCAATGTAAGTGAACCTTGGACATGCAAGGTGAAGCTGGACTAGCAGTCCGACATCATTCATTTGCCTGTTTATTATGACTTCTTTAACGTTTTCCTCAGGAGCATGATGGTTTATGGTTTCTCCAAACCAGGCTGAAATAGCCCAAAAAACACTAATGGCCAGTTTCCAAGTCAAGGATTAAGCCTAAGCTTTGAGTTACAATGGTGAATCTGCACTGAAATGGCAATTTAGTTCAAGACTAGTCTTATTCCTTGTTCGGGAAACCGTCCCTTAATGTTTGTGTGATATTGTTTTGCATGTATATTTCTTTAGAGTTATCTGATGACCTGGATGACTTGAACTTCTTCAATCAGAAAAAGAAAAAAAAGAAACCGAAGAAGGTATTTGACAATGACCTAGAAGAAGAGTTAAAGGTTAGTTTTTTATATACTTACATTTCACAATGTTCTTTTTCCTATCACATGTATCCCAGTTCGTGGTAGGAAAAGGGAGTGTTGTGAAATCAGTGTATGCAGTCCTCGTGCATGTTAAATTTTAAGCAGTCAAAGCAGCAGTACTATGAATGCTCCTAAATGTTTGCCACAGGAGCTGAAAATTGATGGAGAACAGCCAGAACTGCCAGAGAAGGATGACCTGGACATTGTGCTGCAAACAAAAAAGTCAAAGAAAGTTGAATTTCAAGAGGAGGGTGAGAAACTGGAAAAGGATGAAGGTTAGTGTCACTTTCTGCTGCATTCAGCTGCGTGCATAATGTCTTTAGAGAGCTGAGCAATGTTTGAAGAAGCTTGTTTGCAGGATGACCCAGATCTGCTTAATGTTACCCTACAAAAGCAATTTTGGGCTTGAAGCCCTGGCCTGCAGGGCTCATGCATTGCTGTGGACTGCATCTGTATACTGTGTTGTGTTGCAGCAATGGAGGATGATGAACGGAAAGGCAATGATGGTATTACATTTGGCACTCCAGCTGGACCCACCTGGGCAGGGACTGAGAGGGACTATACATATGATGAGGTACAGTGTGCCTTAAAGATGGTTTTCAGCAAACTCACACCCTCACAGACATGCAGAAATTTGTCTTGGACTCATCACAACTCTCCAAAATAAAATCGTGGTGATGATCGGCGGCACTGACTTTCATTTCCACCTTTTGAAATGTATAGCCTCACAGGATATTCCTGTGAAGCACAAAAATTCTACGCGTCTAATGCATGACCTTCACAGCTCTTGAACAGAGTCTTCAACATCATGCGGGAGAAGAATCCAGACATGGTAGCTGGAGAAAAGAGAAAGTTTGTTATGAAGCCACCGCAGGTGGTCAGAGTTGGCACCAAGAAGACATCATTTGTGAACTTCACTGATATTTGTAAACTGTGAGTATCCTGCATTTTATCGAGTATGATTAAGTCTAATTCTCACTGACTTTCCTACACTGCCAGTGTGAGACAGCTGTTGACACCCTTTTTCTTCTTTCTAGGCTGCATCGACAGCCCAAGCATCTGCTTGCATTCTTGCTGGCAGAGTTGGGGACGAGGTATACTACGTTAAATCCAAAGCATACTCCTGCTCCATGTTACTCAGTGAACTCACAGTAGTAACACATTAAATACTTTCTTTTAGTATTCTTGCAAGTCTGGGTAAAATGAGACAAATAACTTTGAGTGTTTTAAATTTAATTTATTCATTTGTTCATTCAATTAATTCATTTTTATAAGCAGTTTTGTTTTTATATTTTGGAAAAATGTCCAAATATTTAAGAGTGCAGCATGGTACAGGAGACCTGGTAGGACTGAGTCTGCCTGTTTCTTCAGTGGAAACAAAACATCTGTAGAAAGGGCATATTGACAGATTCCCCCTGACAAGCTCCATTTTCTTTCTTTCCAGTGGCTCCATCGATGGAAATAACCAACTTGTAATCAAAGGAAGATTCCAGCAAAAACAGATAGAAAATGTCCTGCGTAGATACATCAGTGAGTTGAGAATGTTTCTTTTCCCTCTTGCTAAATAACATGACTGCCGTGTCTCCCGGTGTGACGTTCTCCTCTGTAATCCGCAGAAGAATATGTGACCTGCCACACCTGCCGCTCCCCAGAGACCATTTTGCAGAAAGACACCCGGCTGTATTTCCTGCAGTGTGAAACCTGTCACTCCCGCTGCTCCGTGGCCAGCATCAAGACAGGCTTCCAGGCTGTCACAGGCAAGAGGGCACAGCTGCGTGCCAAGGCCAATTAGTGCCTCCTTTGCTTTATAGCTGGGAGAAGTTCTGGCTGCCTGAACTGTAAACTGAATGGTGGTGTCTTTGGGGGTGTGGCCCTTCCCTCAAAAAAATTTGATTTTTGAAATTGATTGGCTGTGTTTTCCACTGATGCTGAGTGATGTCACTCTCCTCAGCCATTTCTTCTTCCTGTATTTCTATCTACTCCATCCCATGTTTTTTATTTTTGTGAACCGCTGATTAAAAGCAGTATCGCATTTATTTAAAAAGCTCATGTGACTTTGTTTTTCCTGTGCGACAACTTATTAAAACATTCAACCAATAGTGGCTATTATTGCAGATAATGAAATTGTACTGTTAATCTGAAGTGGGTGAATGTGGTTTTCAGGCATGTGAGAAGTATCAATTCAGACTATACACTCAATTTACACTGCCTTTCAGTAGCTTGGTTTTGCAGTTTTCAATATATCAACTAATGTGTAGGGATAACTGTAAACTGATATAATACAAATAATTATAATGGAATTATATTTAATCTATTTAATATCCAGACCAGGTATAGGATCCAAAGGTTGAATTGTGCCAGAGAAACCAACTGATGTAATTAAAAGTGGAAACTATGCAGGGAAATGCCATTTGCTAGGCAGTCTCCTTTAATCTTGGCAAACTGACTCATTATAAGATGTGTTTAATGCTTAAGTGCTGTTTTTAAGATGAACTACGTTTGATTATTTTTCTTAACGATGAGCATTGGAGCTATTTTAACAGCAATTTTCCACATCCAGTATGTTGCCTTATGTCTTCTAGTTGAACTGTTTGAGATCCTTTCTCTGGGTCTTGTCACAAACAATTTATTGGCAAGATGCCAAGAATGTAAGAAGTATTGAAAATAAGCAATTCTGGTCATCTTTGGTTAATTGTTCTGCAGTTATTGTTTTTTTTTGCCCCAAGTAATTAAATCAGCAAGGTAGGTTCCATCTGTTGCCTTAAGGACGTACTGTGGATTTGTGTATATAAATTGTATTCCTATCCTTCACTCCTAGTTTGGGACTGAAGAGATTCAGTGTGTACCCTATGATATATTGGCCTTTTAAGACCCAATAAACATTTCTTGTTATAATACAATAATATTCTTGCAGGAATGTAGCACCCAATATTTTTGGAGTACTGTAGGTAATGGCTTGGTACAGATTCCCTTTAAATTCTGTGACCTAAATGTTTCTAAAATATTTTTCACTCATTTGTGGAAAAAATTGTTTCAATGTTTTTTCCTATCCAATGTTATGATCAATCTTCAATGTGCAACTTTGCTGAATACTTTTCAAAAGTCTAAATAAACCCTCTATGATTTTTGACAGCTGCTTTTGAAGAAATATTGGAACTAAATTCAGGTGATCTGAAATGTACACTTGAGCAGGTAATTAATCTAGATAATTAAAATAATACAGTAAGCTAAGGAAAATGAACACCTTAAAGTGAACATTAAAAAAAGTGTGTTGACATGCACCAGAAATCTACTGGATAAGAGGGAGTAGCTGGTGGGTATGTTAGCTATGTACTTCAGTGGACCAATGCAGTGCTAGCCAATTGTGAGCATAAACATTTTAGGAGTAAAGATACTTTAATGGTCAGTTGTACACGCATATCACAACTGTTTAATTTTTACATGTTTTTGAATGAATTGCCTGTTCATTCACGTTTCCATGACACACATACAGGTGAGAGCAAAGCTTAGGATCAAAGAACAGAAACCATTTGCTACATTTTTGGGGTCCAGCTGTGATGTGATTACAAGCTGCAAACACGGTCATAAACGTCTAATCTGCATGACCACACACCATCCAATTTTGGGACATTTATAGATACATGTATTTCCAGCTATAATGTTGAGAACTTAAACTACCAGGCTATGCAATGATTTAGTGGTCAGTTCTGTACCCTCACACCCCCAAGCCTGGGTGCTTTGAGTCCCACCTCTGATTCTGTGTGTATGTCAAGTCTGCTTGTTCTCACGGGGTCCTGCATCTCAGCTGCTGCCTCCCACATGATGTGTGTCCTGCATGTGTCACGTCCAGCACTTCCTCTGAGCCTGCACTCAATAAAAGATTGAGATCAAATAGCAGCTAGCTCCCCCTTCAGTGGAATCTAGCTAGTTTAATGGAATGTATCAAAATGTAACAATTTTTGAGAAAATTGTAGATTTAGATTAGTATATTTCTATAAGTAGAAACCATTGAATTCAGACAGGGTTTTCCCACTTTGATAAGAACATAGCTGTCAACAATGTTTCCAGGATTTGCTGTGTTCTTTTCCCCTTATCAATCGATTTTGAGATATTGTAATAACTAGAGACATTACATTGTTTTTAATCTACTTCTCTTTTCCATACAGAAATATTGTGGCTCATTTTACTTAAGTGAGGTGAACTGTATAATTCTGTATGGCATGTACAACATACATGCATCCAGGTAGCGTATACAATATGCTACATGTTTTCATAATACAGCAACAACAACAATAATAATAATAAGAATCCCGGAGAATGAATTAGGAGGCGGGTTTGAGGGGAGGCGGAAGTGTATTACAGGCGGAAGCGGTACAGCCTAGAACATCCCGAGCCCAGACACAGAGGACGGAGGTAACCGCGGTGCATCGCCCATAGATAAACGTTCAGTAAAACGTGAGTCCACCTACCCGGGGCTGAATTTTTGCAGTATTTTACGTAGATTAACATTTTGGATGCCGCCATTGGATCGTGTGCGGCGTTATTACGGCCTGTTGAAAGCTATATTGAGGCATATAGAGTGAGGATTCCGTTTGCTAAGCTAACGAGCTAGCCGATTTAGGCCGTTCGGTGAATCGCCGATAATGGGTAACGATCACTAAACAGCAGCATTGTGGTTTTATTGAGCAGGTAGATTAATATAGAGATGGTGGTGAGTATAATGGTCGAATCCCATCCCCATTTTGTTGCTCGTTTTAATCTGGTAATTAGCTCCACGCTTGATTTCGATACTTTGCAGCGTCCCGGGTGATTTGGGGAAAGGATGCCGGTGTCCTGCACACATGTGCGGCGCGAACCTTTCGGTGGATCGCGGAGCTTCAATCCAGCGCCGACGCGACCCAGTAGTGATGGCCTTCCGATCGAATCGGCGTGCCGTGGTCCAGTTTGCTACGGGTTAAGCCGTGTGAGGTCTTGGGGGGGAAACTGCAGGCCTCTGCGGCCCAAGTCACGAACAATAGCTATGCGTCTGGTGTTCAAGGGTGCCGCAGAGCCGAGCGTGACAGGGGCCGGATGAGGCTCTTCGGGCGCCTTTCAGGTGTGGATCCGTCCGATCGGGAAGATCGAACGGGGGATCCCAGTCTGGTGTCTAAGGGCGGTGTTCACGGGGGCCGAGCGGTAGTGCTTAGCTATGCGACGTGTGTCGGATTGAGGAAATCGAATTGGAAGTGTTGGGAGTGTAAAGAGACTGTTCGGTTCGGTAGGTGGGGTTGCAGCGGCGTGGGGTGGTGATACTGGAACAGGGCTGCGGGAGCGGATGCTGCCTGCTGCAGTGCGGTTTACCCTTGAGAAGCAGCCCGCTTTGTACCGACGGGCCGTGTTCAGGTTCGGCCGAGTCGTCCGAGAGCGGCCTTTAAGCTGCGGTTAAGTGCGTGCAGTGATCGCGGCCTTATTTCGGTGTTAGGCTCGGAGATTTCAGTACCGGTGCCTGTCTCACTGTGCTGCTTTGAACAGCTTTGAGAAAACCATCGATTGTAATCATCGATTCGGCTATTAAGATATGACTTGTACCAAAAATAGATATACTGCTTGGCGATCTTCATCGTTAAACACGGTCAAAATCTGGATATTTGCCCTTCGGCGGTTCCCTGCAGAAAATATACGTTTAAATGATTAAGTGGAGGAAAATGCACCAAATTAAAGACTTGTACAAACATATAATGGGTACGTTGGTGTTTCCGCTTAACTTAAGGATAATATTAAGGTTACCAGCGTGATCAAACTGCACAAAGTCAAGAATTAATTTAATCTTTGACAACCATAGATGAATACGGGTAGGACACCAACTAGGGCTGGGCGATATACGAAATGTATCGGATGACGAAATTAAAACGCCTATTATTTCATATTATGCTCGAAAAATATTTTTTACGGCTGCATTTTTTTCATCATTTGGGTGACGGTTTGCAAGGTTACACCCCACCACATGGGATGCGGTGGCGTTTGGAAGTTTTTATTTATTATATTATTTGTAACCCGCAGACAATCGACAAATATGCACCAAGATAGATAACTATTGTTACGTCATATTCTTCAAAAACATGTATCGATTTATAACATGTGAAACGCTGTTTGAAATAGTTTTGTTCTCTCACAGTAGTTTTGCGATCCCACTACACTTGCCCACCTCATGTTTGCTTATGCATTAAACTGTGGGGGGCATTGTATACCATTTCCACTATGTGTGTTTATACGTATTTATAAATAATTGCACGGTGTCCACCGCCAGTGACTTTAATCAACAGAGATTGGTTTAAACTCGGACTGTTTTCCGGAACATTTCAGTATAGATCCGCGTATCCCCGCATACATTACCAAGCAAGAATACAGGGAGGCAAACCCTAAAGTAGGTTTGCCCGAAACTGTGGACACCGCGGTAAAGTTAGCTTTATATTCAATATCCCTGGTGTAATGTCTTTCCGTTAAAGCAAACAGCACCTCTTGGTTTTCCAGATTTCTTTATGGGTGTATTTTACTTAGTATTTTACTGTTTGTGTGTGCACTTTACATTCAGTGGCCCCACTCTTTTGCTTAAAATCATTGACGAAGATTGGACACTGCGAATATTAATCAATAGCTATAAAAACACACATAGGAAAGTAGCATGTTGTGCATTGTCTCCCATAATTTAATCCTTAAACTTTAAGCACACTTAACGTGTCTGTATTGTTTAGGTTAATACAGTGGTACTTTGGTTCTCAAACTCACTAGAACTCGAATTTCTTAAATTGTACAAACCTGTTTGACCTAGAACTCGATCTGAATATCAATAGTCGAACTGTGAACGCTGACCTAATATAAATTGTACGCGCCAGGAAATGAGTCATACTACAATGCAATTCTTAATTGAAGCAAAATAAGCAAGTCGAACGCACCCAATAACCGAACTGGGGAAACAAACTGAAACGCCGGACTTAAGAGGACTAATGACAACAACCAGAAATAGCTGATCACATGGGGATCCCACACGAGGTTAACGAGGGGGCGTGGCACACGGAAGCAGCGGACGATAGAGGCAGGACAGGGGTAATGTTGGGATAAGATCTTTATCGTTTTGGAAACCATTAAGAAAAAAATGCTCTTCTAGTTTTATCCTCTTATTTTTTGTTTAAATGCTTAAAAAAACATATTTATGTGTAATTTTGAGGGGCCGCAACCAATTAATTGGTTTTCCATTATTTCTTATAGAAAAAATTCGATCAGAACTCAAAACTTTTTAGGATTTGATTCGTAGTCCGGAACAGATTAAGTTTGAGAACCGAGGTACCACTGTACTTATAATAATAACAATAATAATTATTATTAATACTTTGTAGTCCATTTATGCTATGTTTTGTACTGTAACCGGACTCAGTACGGATATTATTAGTAATGCAAATCTATTGCAAGGGAAAGTGAAAGTATTGTGTGGGGACACAAAACTATTAAAATATTTTCCCACCCTGACCTCGTAGGGGCTTCTGTACAAATGTGATGCTGCATGGGTTGTTAATTTAAAGTGTGCTTTAATCATTCTTTTCAGTATTAACTGGATATGTCTGTATCATTTAGGTTTATACGTTAGTTCAATAACTCTCTTTTGTACTTTATATGGACACAGTACAGTTATTAGTAACGTAAAACTATTGTGAGGGAACTCAAAAACTATAAAAAATATATCTTTTTCGACCCAGACCTCTTAGAGGCTCCATATGCCCCACAGCTCTTTAGTAAAAAAAAAATCACAAATACATCACTATCCATAAACCATGTATTTTTACTTGTTGTGTAAAATCATATCCACAAAAATATTCGTGGATCTCATTACATTTATGACATTCGCTTCTTTTTATTTGTGGATTTTTGTCCAATTCCATCCGCAGCTGATCTGTAGAAAACATCCAGAAATATGACGTGGAGCCTTCGTATATATCGTTATCGGGATATGAGATTTTGGTCAGATCACACAGCCCTAAAGCCAACAGAAAAGGTGGAGTGAGTTCTGATGCCTTACAATTTTAGTGGCATTGTGTTTTAAATTGTGGAGTGATGCGTCATGTTTCACTAATATATTCAACAACACAATGTCCTTAATTTAAACGTATTACAGTTTCATGAATTTATTATCAAATACAATGTAGACATAAATGTGACAACCAAGAGGGTCACTTCCACTTCTGTAATATGCTTAGTTCTAATATGTACAGCTCCATTTAAATTATTGCCCATGTTGACCTAAGTCTTAATCCCATGTTGAGTTTAAATCATCAGCTCTTTCCGTGTTTACTGATGACCCCCCTCCCTCTCTTGTTTACAGTGGTTGTTTCTGTAATACAAAGGTAGGCTAAAACAAAAGTATGTGTAGGAATGTATATCCTGTAGTAGATCAGCCACAATAGCCAATGTAGTCTTTGAAGATTCCAGTCATTGAGACCCTGGTTGCAGTAAGGATTCTTTTGTATATATAATGCATGGAGGGATTGCATTTTGTATAAGGCATTTCAGTATGATCCATGTGAAAATACATTGGTAATGGACTGAAATTGACCAATCTGATTGCAGCAAAAGAGAAAAAAATCTTGCTCTGGAACAGAATGATACAGTAATTTGGTACAGCTGTATGTAAGCTGCAGAAGAATTTAGACATGTTAGATACAAGTTGCTCAGTTTAACATGTTTAGGCCACTTTTCAAGTGTCATTTACCATATTGTTCTGGAAACTTTGCTTAATGAAAAATAATCAGACGAGTTTTAAATTCCTTGACAGTGCAGACATGGACAAAAGTGACCTGGTACAGAAAGCCAAGCTGGCGGAGCAGGCGGAACGCTACGATGACATGGCGTCAGCGATGAAGGCCGTGACGGAGCAGGGCCACGAGCTCTCCAACGAGGAACGCAACCTGCTCTCCGTGGCCTACAAGAACGTGGTGGGCGCCCGGCGCTCGTCCTGGCGCGTCATCTCCAGTATCGAGCAGAAGACAGAGGGCAACGAGAAGAAGCAGCAGATGGCACGCGAGTATCGTGAGAAGATTGAGGGCGAGCTGCAGGACATCTGCAACGACGTCCTGGTGAGACGTGCATTCCCACCACCATGTGTCCATTTTAACACTTGTTCGTAGTTGAGATCGTAAAATAGTTTCAACGTGGTCTTAAAGGTGCCCCATGTTTCAATGCGTGTAATATGGCTTGTGTGTTGTTAAGATGCTGATGTCATCACTTTTAGGGACTTCTCGACAAGTACCTCATTGCTAATGCAAGCCAAGCAGAAAGCAAGGTCTTCTACCTGAAAATGAAGGGCGATTACTACAGATACCTGTCTGAAGTGGCCTCCGGAGACTCCAAGAAGAGTTAGTATACAAGACACATAAATGCCTTTTAGGGGTAGAAGTGCTGTTGCCAAGCTTAAAGTTAGTTTTAGTACACATTTTTGCAAGCAAAAAACATAAATTCCCTTTTCTCCTGCTGTAGCTACGGTGGAAAACTCACAGCAGGCGTACCAAGAAGCCTTTGAAATCAGCAAGAAGGAGATGCAGCCTACACACCCTATCAGACTGGGCTTGGCTCTCAACTTCTCCGTCTTCTACTACGAAATCCTCAACTCTCCTGAGCAGGCCTGCAGCCTGGCAAAAACGGTGAGCGTCGCTTGAAGGAGCGAGTGCGATGCATGGCTTAGGCCACCCCGTCACACAGCCTATGAGGGTGTATTTGATGCGAGTCTGTCAGCCATCTAGCAAACTTAGTTCCAGGCCACCTAGACTGGATGTGACCTTCACCTATCTATCCCTGTCTCTGGTCAGACAGCTATAGTATAGGCCGTCAGCGGCTGAACCCGTTTGGTGTGGTTGTTTTTTTTTTTTTTTTTTTTTTTGAAGGTTTATTTATTATTGTGAGTTTGGGGTGAACTCAGTTTTTGTAATATTGTCTGGCACAGCTGTATTTGCACCAGTATTAGTCAGGGATTGCTTAAAATAGATATAAAAACGTGTTATGATGTCTTCTCCTCTGGTTCCAGGCATTTGATGAAGCAATTGCTGAGCTTGACACCTTGAATGAGGATTCTTATAAAGACAGTACCCTCATCATGCAGCTACTAAGGGACAACCTCACTGTAAGTTGTCCACCCCCCCACCCCCCCAATCTGAATGTGCTCTTCATAAGGCCAAAGCAGAGACCACAGGCTGACCTCACTGGTTTAGTTCTGTCGAGGATGTTTCAGTCCAGAATGTGGAACTTTCATCTCCTTCCTGATCATGAAGAGTATGCATTTCACATGGTTTAGATGAGAGCAATGCGATGAAGGGAAGGGGAATCTAGCCCTCAAAACAATTAGAGAATCAGCAGGGCACTGACGTCTGTGCTGAGCTATAAAAATATGCCAGCAGTGATGTGCACGGATGCGGTATTTTACATGATATCGACGAATGAGTCCCTTAAAGGGTGATTCTGCTCACTGATGTAAATTAGAATGTATATGCAGTCTATTAGACGATGTTAAAATATTACGGTTTGGTGTGGACTTTATCTTGCAGCTCTGGACATCAGAAAACCAGGGTGATGAAGCCGAACCGGCCGAGGGAGGGGAGAATTAAGGGCTGCACTGTCGGCCGTAGCCACTCTTACACCATTCTGCTCCTGCATCCCAGGCCTCGCCGCTCCCCTCTTCTGTATGACGAGCAGCACGAATTGTACCCACCCTGCTGAGCCCCCCCCAGGAGTCCTGTGAGCAGACAGGGCGGTGTGCAAGTCTGCTTAGGAATCAACATGTTCAAATTGCAAGACATTTTTTATTTGGAAATTATGTTCTTTTGTGTAGCAGGTTGATTTCTATTATTATTATTATTATTATTATTATTATTATTAATAATATTATTTTTTGGCCCCTCCCCACTTACCGTCGCCCACACACATAAATATATATATATGGCCATCCCCCACCCTCCTGTTTTTGTCTGTCTTTGGTGTAATTGGTCTGGGTATATGCTGGTTTTATTATAAGGTTATTAAACTGCCAGTTTAATTTCACCAAACACTGTGAAAATTAGTTTTGTTTATTAAAATCCTTGTTTGCCTCTTGACAAAATACCCCCCTTGCCCCCCACTTCAACCCCTCAATTCACACCATGTGTTCTGGTCTTTTATTCTGGTCTGTTGAATTCAGACACTTCCTATGTTAGGGTAACTACAATTCTGCTGGTGGTTCATACAGAAAGGTCTAATGTATTGTGACACTGGCTTTGAGCTTTTTTTGCCATTTTATTTTTTTCCAAGCTATGTATGCAAATATTCTTTTTACAGGTCCAATTAAGTCCAATTCCAACATTCCATTACATGTAAATTATTCTTGTTCAAAAAGCAGTAATTTCTGGAACAAACTGTAATGAATTATATTGTCCAGGGACAGTAAACTTGAGTTAAATTTCTCGTTTGTTCATTCACAAATATGCTCCACTTTGATTGCATTTGGAGGTATGTAACTTAATACTAAACTTGGTATGTAAATGAAATCTTTTTCAGTGAGAAATTGTATGAAAATTTTATCTTTGCAAAAGCCAGCATGCTTTTTTTAATTAAGCAGGGTAAGTGGCATTTTTAAATTTGCCTCTGGGGTATTTGCGTTGATCCTTTAAAAGTTCAAATGGGATGTATAAACAAAGCAGTGTAGGCATGTCTGCTTCTCTTCAGGGGAATTCTTTGATCGCTTATGCCTGCAATTAAGGCGGTCCTGATACTCATCGCATTTAAATGTGGTTCTGACCACCCAGCCGCACGCTGAACCCATCACGTTTGTGTAAGCGATGGAAGAAGAACCGAGTAGCTCAGTGTCACAATACTCAGCTGTCATCATAACATTCCACGTAGGTGTAGAAGTCATCCGTTCGTCTTGCTGAAGACAATGTTTCATGCACTGATGAAAAACCTCCCGTGTTGCTGAACAAATGGCAGTTAATATTCTCTGCTTGATGAAAATGCAGTAGTGAATGTGGAAATAAGCCTGTCTGTATATCTGGCATCTCTCCTTGCTCTGTTTTTACTCACCAGTATTCTGCCTAAACATAGCTTCTGTGACGGTCTATCACCTAGTGTGCACGTGGTTGTGAAATGTAGAGTAGCTATAAATAAAATTGACAAAATTAAGTACCTGGTTACTGACGTTTAAAAAAAAAAAAAATTGTGTATGTCTTTTATGACAGTTCAAGTTTCACCTTATCTGTAATAGAAAAGTAAAAGATGATTTAAAATTAAATAAAACTTTTATCAGTTCAGAAAAATTGTTTTTCTTTTGAGTGTTTGAAGTGCAGTCTTAAAAATGTTCAGTGATATAGTTCCATTGATATGCAGAGGACAATGTGTGTCTGGGCCAGTCACTTTAGGAAATTTGACTTTTGAAAGCAGATACTTCAAATAGTTTTGAAAGTACTTTGGGGAAAGGGGTTCAAATCCTGTCCTCAGCCTCTTTGTATGATGTTTGCATGTTTTTCCCATTTTGTACGGGTTTCACCCGGCAGGACAAATGAATGTTACATTCATATAGTGTTTATCAAGACAATAGGGAACCATTTCAACCACCTCCACTGTGCAGCCCCCCACCTGGATGATGCGACGGCAGCCATTCTGCACCAGTACGCTCAGCACACAGTAGCTAAGGTGGTTTTCTCACACACACACACCCTGCCACAATGCTTATCATTGTACGATGTACCATCTTTTAATATAGCCCTGCAAAACCCACACAGAAGTAACAAATAACAAGAAGGGGAACTTTTATTTACAAATGGGCAAAAAAAAATACTTGTTGATTGTGAAGTGCAAAGTGAGAGAAAATACAAAAGGTACAAGGTCGATAAAGGGAATATTAGAAATACACTGCAAAAGTATGCATAACATTTACACAAGGTAGGTCTGGGGAAAGATGGTCTGAGCTGGATACAAATTCCAAGAAAATGAAATTCAAATGCTACCACCAGTTTTTAATATGTCAATTATTAAGACAAAGTGAAGTGAAAACACCAAACAGTGCAAAATCCATAACGGAACAAGACGGCTGAAAGGTGAGAGTCCTTCTAATCATTCCAGCTGGAGACTTTAGAGGTATAATCATGCTAAGTACCGATCTTTGCACTATATTTAATGGCACATATTTAAATCCCAGTCCCTTAAACACACAATACTGTGTGTAGAATGCATTACTATTATGTTACACTGCAGATCCACACTCTCCACTAAGTAATCCTACATTAATAATTTGGCCAATCAATAGACAAACTGAGTTATACCAGGTATTATTGACAATTAAAAATAGCTAAAAATCTCTTTATTATAATATTTCATTATATATTTTTATTCTAATGGTTTTGATTATACTTGGGATAAGGGAAGCTGACGGATAAAGAAATAACAGCGATCACCATTACCTTGGTATTAAGAATTTTTCAACATATCTTGAAAAACGAAAAAAAAACAGCACCGTATAATTGTTATAACAGATTACCTTACCTGTGCAGTAGTCAGTAATGAGAGAATTGTATAATTCTTTTCATGGAAGCGATTCTTCTTTGTTCGACTGAAAGATTTGTTCAGTATAGTTAGTCGATTCAACGTTCAATTATGAAATACGCCCCTTTGATTTTTTTTCCGTTGGGGGTACTTTTCATAGCTAATAAAATTACATCAATATGCAGTCAAACTTTCTGAATTCACTTTTTGTAACATATTTTTTACATATATGTATTTTAACTTATATTTAAACATTTATTTTACATATATGTAAAGCACTGTCTCTTATTCACGTTCTATTTTTCATCATATGGATGGATGGATATTTAACTTTGTAAAATTTTTACCGCTATAGTATAATGACTCTTTCAGACGTCCGTACATCAACACACCAGTGGAGGGCGTAAGAGAGTAAATGTAGTGAACGTTAAATCATTTATTGAAAGAAATGAAGAGTGTGAAGGAATCAGAGCAGTAGGGCTTGACGACATGAAAACATATTTTATCACAATAATGTTTTTTTCATATATCAATTGCTATTAATGATGATCACAATAATCATAATTCAGGTCATTGTTTCCTTTGCTTAAAATTGCCCTTAATAGGATTACCCTTAACCAGATTCAGAACATGAAAAAAGGCGACAAACTGAATGGATTGCAAATTGATATCTAATTTTAATAAATAATTTCTTACAAAAATATTTTTTTGTTGTAGGGCAAAACTCATAACTCACTCTCCACAATATGGTCTGTTGGTAGGTACTCTGACTGCCTTGCAATTCCATCCTAGGTACAGGAACCGGTTTTGCTGACATTGCTGATAGAGTTGTCATCCATCCTGTATTTTATGAGACATCCTGTACTGAAAATTAAATGTAATTTTCCTATTTTTTTAATAGTGTGGGACATATTTTTTGCATATCTCTTCAGATTGTAAGTGGAAATCCTACTCGTGATGTTTGTGACTGTAAGCACCAAGGTTGTGTGAATTTCAGAACTTAAGGATTGTGCCCAATTTCATTAATAAATTGGAATTTGAATTAAATTGTCCACACCCCACAGGACAAATTGGAATTTGAGTTGGAATGGCAGAAAGAAGTGAATTAATTTCAATTCAAAGAAATTTATGACAACTGCATTACATAGGAATGTTAATTTAGCAGAACATAAATAATTATATAACATATTTGCTTTCTAGAAGGTAGATGTATATACTGACTGAAGTGTACTTTATATTTGCATTATTGTACAAGAACATTTGTGTATAACTTTATTCATGTTCTGACAATTTACATTTGTTTTATGTTGGTTCTCTAAGTCCCTTTCCATGGGAAAATATTTGTATTCTGATATGTAACTGTTTATGAGTGTTAGCATTTGTGAGGAGTCCACGATAGCTTTTCTTGTGAGTGTCAGTGGGTTGCCAGATGAACAGGTTTTGTGATTGGGTTACTTGTATGACTGTATGAAGTGCCCTCTTCCACCCTGGCACACAAAATGACAGTTAAATTTTTCTTCCATACTGAAGGTCACTTTTCAAATGTTTCATTCTGAATAACATGACATTTTTGTTGTAGCCTATTGTTACAGCTGCACCTACACTACATATCAGTAAGAGTTGGATCATTCCATGCCATGTGCAGGACACTGCAGCAGACCCAGCACAAACTGTGGTGGCCAGTAAGCCCCCCCCCCGCACAAACTGTGATTCTGAAGGTCCGCCAAGGAAGCGGCCCGAGTTCTGTGTCCCCGATGATGTTAAATAGGTCGTCCTTGTGACACATTCTAGATACAAAGGAAAAGAAGGACAGGGGGCTTCGCCAGAAAGCCAGTGGGCTGCCCTTGGCCTCACTTCGCTCCTTCTGTTCTTCATAGGGCTGCCTAGCAGTTGGGGTCCCTGGGAGAAGTTTGAGGGGGTCCAGACTCAGAGGCGGAGCACTGAGCAGAGAGGCGGAGCCTAAACGGCAGCTAGCGTTAGCATTCAGCTCTGGTACGGACAACAGCAGCAGCGCCGAGAGCCGTCGCTGCCCAGGTTTGAGCTGCATCCCCTGCACACGGTCGCTTCCTGTACAGGGACCAACAGCGGGTAATGGACAAAGGAGCCCAATGAAAACATTGGTGCCATTACAAGAGCACGGAGCGCCCCCTGCTGTCCGGCCAGCAGACAGATTGAGCTCACACTTAGAAGATCTGCAGCCTCAGCATAAATGATCCTTAGACCAGAATCTTTTCCTTCAATTCCAGATCCAGGCCTTGTCGTCCGTTCTCCCAGGTAGTTAATTTGAAAGTAACTGACTACAGAAACTTCACACTGGCTGATAGGTAAAGGAAGGCTGGAAAATCAGCACTGCTTGGCCCTTGAGGACCGTGAGTTGTACAGCTCTCGACTCTTTTATCGTGACGTGGCTGGGCATGTCTGACAGCCCTCTTATTTTCCTGGCAGAGTTCTGACAGGATTAGCCAACACTCAGCATCTGAAATGGCTGTTTTGTGGGGTGAGAATCATATATATATATAGTGAATGTAGGTAAACAGGCCGGATGCCAGGAAGAGTGATAGGATCAGGCCTGTCTGAAGTGTGGAGTCTCGACTCTGAGCAGTGAATCAAGTAAAACAGACCATGAAAGCTGCTACCTGATAATCACAGCACCCTTCCTGCTGTGCATACCTCTTCAGAACCCTCCTGGACACACTCAGCCATAAAGACCCGATTCGAGGTCCCAGAATTCTCAGTGGTTTTCCTAGGCTGGCTCCTGCCACAAGCAGCAGCCTTTCAATCAGACTCCCACTTGTTCCTCCATCATGTTCAGATTCCACATACTTGGCATCGTAGTCCCACATGCTTATTGAGCCCGACCACTATGACCCCGCCTCTCACCCTGGCCACACCCACTTTACAGATCAATCCCCTCGGCCCCTTTCAGCCAATCGGCCGGCAGTCATCGTGTGCCTGTCACCAATCGGGATAATCTCTTCACCAAGCCATGCTCTCAGCCTCTAGACACCTAGCGATGTGGCCCCCCAAAGGGCTGCCTATCACACGCTTGAAGCGTCTTACATTTACATTTACATTTACAGCATTTGGCAGACGCTCTTAGCCAGAGCGACTTACATAAGTGCTTTAAGACTT
>JAODUD010000107.1:10110133-10131424 GCA_026784285.1 Stomatorhinus walkeri
TGGGGTAGTGGTCACAGCAGCCAGAAACGTCCAACTCCCTTCATATAGGAATTTAATGTAAATGTACTTCCATTTTAATTCTACTTCCTTAACTTTCTGGTTATTTGCCGATGAGGGAACACTTCTTCACTCAAAATTTCAATTCGAGCCCTCTGTTCAATTGTTAGCTGTGCATTTCTAACCATTACAAGCATTAAAATAAATATTTATAAAAAAAAATCTGACTCCTCAGTTGTGAGTACTGCTAAAAGTACCACCACACCACCGACATTATTTTCACCTTGTTTACCTATAATATCTCATTTTTAAAATGTCGTAGCTGCCGAGCCGTTACTCCCATCGCCGGCAGCTGAGGTTTCCCTGACAGAGAGCTCATCACTCCGTCAAAATACCCAAACGTGCTTCTTTACATTATATCGCTACGTTTTCAAAACGATAGGATGACAAAGTACCGTTTATATCAATATACCTATTACTGTGTGTTAAAATTAGGTTTCTTTTAAACATTGTAATAGAACTCTTTCCTGGTTGTAAAAAAGACTCAAGAGCTTCGGTTGTGACTTCCGTTCTGCCTTAAAATAATAAGATGTGTTTCAGTCCATACGGCCCAGAACCTTCGCCTCCACCCTGCGAGGCCCCATGGAAATCCGGGGCCCAGCCGTCAGGTCGGTTCTGCATGGCAGCCCTGGCCATTTATAACAGCGGAGCAATCTCATCCCCAGGTTTTCTTATATAAGATATATATATATATATATATTGTGATGATTACAATTTTAATCACAATAAATAACATTAAACATACGGGTTGCCCTTTCATTAATGCCATGATCTTGATGGCACAATAAAACCTTAGCTATTTGGTTTTATTTCGAATGGTGAAAATCTAAAGATACAACCGCAGCACCAATTATTAACGCATACAATCTCCTCCATGCCCATGTCACTATAAAAACCCAAACACTACCGAAAAGCGGTACAGATGAGTCTAGCTATGAACTTAATTGTTGCTCAACCGTATATTAACGTCTCTGGATGCTGAATAACAGTGGAAAGGGCCTGTTTGGGGGGGGGTCTGTTTGTAGGACTATTTTAGCGCGGAGGAATTCCACCTGCGAGCTGATAAATGATGCGCGTGAGGAGGAGTGCCACGGCCGCCGAGTGCAGAGTCGCCGCCGTTAATTGAGTTACTATAAAGTTATATAAAACAGCGCTGCGGCTTTTGCAGCTTTATTTTTGAACGTCAGCAGATTAACGAACGGCTGAGGGTTTCATCAATCCACTGCTTTACTGAGGAAGGTAAGGAGCTGCTTCTGGCGCGGTTGTGTTCGAGTTTATTGATAGATAAATTGGGTGCTTATTTATTGATACTTGCGTTTGAAGATTTACTTTTAAACGGACGAATTAATGCTGAACTTGACTGTTCGTAAGTTATAATGGCGGCCCATGAAACTTTGAATAGCTGCAATCACTGTCTAGTGATCTGGTGTTTTTTATAGTATTATTTCTGCCATGCTCTCGTATTGAGAACTTTTGTTATACATTACCTAAGGTTAATTAAATGTTACCTTCATTTCTTTTTCACTTGGATGTTTATCTAGAGTGTGGTATCCCGGACGGTGTTTTAATTCATCTAGCTGCCGCTGCATACCAGCGTTTGAGTTTTATCGTGATCTAGTCTTTTTCAGTTTCTCTTTAAGTGCATCATCTCTCGTTGTTTTTATGTAGTGGCTACGGTCGATTATTTGAAATCGTCACCCTTCCTTCCACCCATGACATGAACTAAAAAGCTAAATTACATATGACTGTTTTTGACTGATTACGACGGCTGGTATCCTGGGTGGGTGACGTCACGCGTGGGATTGGCATGTGCATGTAATGAGCATCACAAGTAGAACTATAGGTGTGCAACTTGGCTCTGGTGTTACTGCGCTCAGAACAGTTTGTGGCGATTTGCAGGTATGTAACATTTGAATATTTGAGCTTGATGTAGTTCATTTCATGCACTACGTTGAAATCAACGTTTTAAATATAAATACTGGTGTACAAACTAGGTTGTAAGCATACAGCTGGTGTCCGCAACCAGACATGTGCTTTGACAACCCCTAGCTTAGGGCTGGGAGTTTCTTGACACACACATCCTGCTGAACTTTTACATAGGCCTTTTGAAATGTATGTCGGTGAACTGGCAGTGTCTGCATTTTGCCTTTTGGCATTAACTATATTTGGAATATCTGAGAAAAATGTTCTGGAGTACAGTTTAATCTAAAGTTGTGCAATAGTTGAATGCTTTTTGAAAGCTCATCTCTCTTCCAGTAAACATTTAACACAAGCAGCCAGAGCAACCTTTTTCGCTTCCATGGTCAAAATTATAGTGCAAACTGTTTCATATAGGCTAATATTAAACAGGAGTTGCAGGAACTTGCTTAATACTGTAGTATGTTTAGGAATTGCTGTTTGTCTTCAGCGGCTCATTATTTTAAGTTTTCATATTGAAAGTTTTATACTTTTCACTTCAATATGAAGTCTGGCCTACATATTGAGCTATTGTGTGTGTTGCAGGTTGTAAGAAATTTGTATTAAGGTGATATGGTTGTGAATGCAATAAAAATCACAAGCTGCATACTGTTTCATTACATATTTAATTTCAATATCTGGTAATAAAGTAGTACAGTTCAGTTATATGAACCAATGTTGTATCTGTGGTGTCCTGCAGAGCTTCAGGATGAACAGCACTGGCTCATCATACCCCCTTGCCTCACTGTATGTGGGCGACCTTCACCCTGATGTCACAGAGGCTATGCTCTACCAGAAGTTCTCCCCAGCAGGTCCCATAATGTCCATCCGTGTCTGTCGGGACATTATCACCCGACGGTCCCTCGGATACGCCTATATCAACTTTCATCAGCCTGCTGACGGTGACTCTTGTTCTCTGCTCTTGAAATTTATATGTTTAACTTTAAGGCTTGTATAATGTGTGTATATAACGTTTGGAGGAAAATACTTCATTTTTGATGCACCACATCTCTTCCCAATGTTTTCCATAGCGGAGTGTGCTTTGGACACAATGAACTATGAGGTCATCAAAGGTCGACCTATTAGGATTATGTGGTCCCAGCGTGATCCTAGACTGCGCAAGTCTGGTGTTGGAAACATCTTTATTAAGAACATGGATGAGTCAATTGATAACAAGGCATTATTTGATACCTTTTCTGCTTTTGGAAACATCCTTTCTTGCAAGGTACTTTTGAGTAAATACGTCTGCAGAATTATAGTTGCCAGTGTCTGTCCATTTTCAGTGAAGTTAGGTCCTTCGGTAAATTTGTTTTGAAATGGAAATGCTAAAAATGCAAGATGTTAATTATACTTTTGTAACTAGTTTTGGTTTTTTCACATAGGTTTGCAAGCAAGGCTTGCTTAATTTTGTTTTTAACTAGGTAATATGGATGTTTTCCAGGTTGTGTGTGATGAGAATGGCTCTAAAGGATATGGCTTTGTTCATTTTGAGACCCAAGAAGCAGCCAATCGTGCCATCGAAACCATGAATGGAATGTTGCTCAATGATCGGAAAGTGTATGTAAAAATGAAAGTGAACGTTAACCAACTGGGTGCTTGCTCAGTGCATCTTAATTCCCAAATCTAGTTCAACAGATGTCTTTTGAACTGTATTATCTATTTTTGGATAAATGATTTTAAATGGTGTATTTAGGCCAATTGTTAATGCCAGTTAACACCTGAGCTGTATAGACTAAGTGAATGGTAGTGTCTTGATTTTTTTTTTTTTTTTTTTTTTTTTTTAATAAAAAGGACGTTCTCACGGTCTTTGTGATAGAGCTAATATTTTCAGTTAACATTTTGTTTTTGCACAGCTTAGAGAGAGATAGACAGTTGACATCAGGGAAAACAGAACCAGTTTCATGTTCCCTGGGAAAAAATGTTTTGATGTCCACATTTGGGTTAGTGCGACCTTTATCCACCTTCATAACTATGGAAATTTGTGTTTAAATTGGCACCTGTAAAGTAATGTGGGCTTTAAAGTGGCAGCTCATTATTGCCAGTTCGATGGTTATCAATATGTATGCCAGCTGTTCTTGCGGGTTATGAAGGTGACTCCTTTTAAAGCAGCTTCTAGCCCCTGCCGTTACCCTGCTTGCTTGGTGTCTCAGCCCTTGATAAATATTGTCATTGGTACAATGCTCAGATTCTCACTATGTCTCAAAGTATGAAGCTCAACCACCTTATTTTACTAATTTAGATGACATGGGATTTAATGACACGTAATGTTAAAGCAGCTCTTCTGCATAGTGTCTGTGTGAAAATTCTAAAGTAGAGATGTGACCAGCAGGTGGAGCAGTGAGCAAACTGACTGTTGGCCAGTCTCTTAATTTATCCAAGTCAGTTGTTAAATATGGCATGTCCTGTCATACACGAAATTGGCAACAACTGTCTAAATGGCTTTCTTTTGCAGTTTTGTGGGCCACTTCAAGTCCCGAAAAGATCGGGAGGCGGAGTTTGGGGCTAAAGCTATGGAGTTCACCAACGTCTATGTCAAGAACTTTGGGGAAGATGTAGATGATGAGAAGCTGAAGGAAGTGTTCTCTGAATACGGTAGCTGTAGCCAAAGTCATTATGAATATTAAACTTGGCCACCATGGTTCTTTCCAGCACTTTTAGCTGCTTTCTGCAAGTGAATCTTAAGCCAGTCAGTAGTTTTTTATGAAATGGAACAAAATGGCTATCATCTGAACAGCTCTAAAGATTTCGTCCTCCTATCTGCATAGGTAGGACCCTCAGTGTGCGTGTGATGATGGATGAACGGGGGCGGTCTCGTGGATTTGGCTTTGTGAACTTTGAGAGTCACGAGGATGCTCAAAAGGTATGGAGGTGAGGAGTGTCGTAGCTGTCATGATGCCTGCGATTTATTTGTACGTCTATGATGAGACACTATGGCCAAAAGCCATGGGGACACCTGGCTTTTCTAAATCTATAGGTTTCAGTATGGAGTTGCCCCCCCACCTTGCAGCTATAACAGTTGCCACTCTTCTGGGGAGACTTTCCACAAGTTAATGGAGTGTGTCTGTGGGAAGTTTTGCCATTCGTCCAGAAGAGCATTTATGAGGTCTGGCATTGATGTTTGATGTGAAGGCCTGGCTCTCAATCTCCATTCTAGTTCATCCTAAAGGTGTTCAATGGGGTTCGAGTCAGGGCTCTGTGTGAGCCAGTCAAGTTCTTCCACACCAAACTCTGCCAGCCATGTCTTTATTGACCTTGTTCTGTGCACTGGGGCACAGTCATGCTTGAACAGAAAAGTTTTTTCCCCAAACTGTTCCCACAAAGTTGGAAGCATGGAATTGTCCAAAATATCCTGATATGCTGAAGCATTACGTTCCCTTCTCTGGAGCGAAGCGGCCTAGCCCAACCCATGGAAACAGCCTCGTACCATTATCACCAAACTTTAGTTGGCATAATGCAGTCAGGCAGGTAACATTCTCTTGGCATCCACCAAACCCAGAGTCATCCGTCAGACTGCCAGAGATGTGATTCATCACTCCGCGAACACATTTCCACTGCTCCAGAGACCAGTGGTGGCGTGCTTTACACCTCTCCGTTCGACGCTTGATCTGAAGCTTGCATGCAGCTGCTCAGCTAAGGAAGTCCATTCCATGAAGCTCCCAGACTTGCACCTCAGTATTCGATGACCTCTCTGTTACTTTTACGTGGTGTGACTGAGTCTGTTGCATCTAAATGTTTTCACTGAATATTTAGCAGAAAGAAATTTCACAAACATTTATTGCAAAAGATTACATACTATGACAGCACCTTGCTTGAATTCACAGTTCTTCAGAATGGGTTATTGTTTCACAGTAAACCTGACTGCATGGGTAGTTGCTTGGTTTTGTACACCTGTGGCAATGGGTTTAAATGAAACTAAATTCATTGAATGAGAGCTGTGTCCCAATACTTCTGTTCATATCGTATATTTATTCAAAAAAGACTGTTTGCATGCTAAACATGTTCTGTCTTGTCATGTAGTTTTTGAACCATACGTTCTTTATAAATTAGCGGATTGGTAATTATTAATCTGTAATTATTGAAAAATGTTGTGTTTTTGTAGATTAGGCAGTTCATGTCTCTTCTGTTCTGAAGGCAGTGGAGCAGATGAATGGGAAGGAGCTGAGCGGGAGAGTTATTTATGTGGGGCGAGCCCAGAAGAGGCTGGAACGACAGGGAGAGCTAAAGCGGAAGTTTGAGCAGATGAAACAAGAACGACTTCATCGTTATCAGGTACTGACACATGGCCTTTAATGCTAGCGGTAGAGGGTATTTAAAGGGGTAGTTCATCCAGATACTGAGAAGGATGTTTAAGGGGCTTTAGTGACATCTACCCATCTAGGCTGATCTGCTGGGAGTTGCCTCGTTTTGGAGATATCGGCCATAGAAATGTTGGGCTTCTCTTGAATATTCTTTCTGTGGTGATTAAAGCACCAGGAAAATGTATTTTGAAAAATTCAATATCAATCAATAGTCAATCAATATCTCTTAACAGATATTATGACCCAGTTACTCAAGATAATCCGCAGACTTTGTAGTGAACAGTTTAATGTAGGAATCTTCTCCTGCCGAACTCCACGCACCAATTATATCACTGTGCAGAAGATGAGGATGAGAACCCTGGTGATATCTCCTGGGCCCACCAAGCAGTGCCACGAAGAATGCCATTCACTCTCATTATATATGAGAGAAGCCTAGCATTTCTTCAGTCTATCTTCGACACCAGGCAACTCCCAGCTGAACAGCCCAGATGGATGGATAGCACTAAAGCCCCTCTAAAACGTCTTTCAGTTTTGAAAATGTATCAAAATAAGTATGGTGATATTGCAGTTTACACAAATGCTTCATGTTCATTCTCTAGGGTGTCAATCTGTATGTCAAGAATCTGGATGACAGCATAGATGACGAGAGGCTGCGGAAGGAGTTTGCCCCTTATGGCACCATCACAAGTGCTAAGGTAACTGTCCGTTTGTCTCTGAGAAGTTGAAACAAGCGGGGAATCTCCCCAAAATTAGTTTAGTTTTTAGAGGCCAATGTCTCCAGCTGCTGGGTTATTTGCTTCTCTGGTAGCTGTGCACAAATAAACGTGGGCTTCTGTCATCTAGGTGATGATGGATGGGGGACACAGCAAAGGATTTGGTTTCGTGTGCTTCTCGTCCCCTGAGGAGGCCACCAAAGCAGTGACCGAGATGAACGGCCGCATCGTCAGCACCAAGCCGCTGTATGTGGCTTTGGCTCAGAGAAAAGAGGAGCGGAAGGCTATCCTCACCAACCAGTACCTGCAGCGGCTTGCGAGTGTGAGGGCCTTGCCTGGCCCCGTCGGTTCCTACCAGCAGTCCTCTGGATACTATGTTTCTGCCATGCCACAGGTATGTGGTGCCTTTTAGAAAAGATGCGATCTACTTGTCGTCATGTCCTCGTTAGGAGTTTGTTCACTAGTCACTTGTAGTATTTAGAAGACCTAAGCCCATTGCTTCTGCTGCCTTCTGAATATGGTCCCTCTCTTAATTGGAGGAACGTAGAAAATAATCCTAAACTATTACTTGAGCTGGAGTTGGGATAAGAGTTGAGGTATTTGCTGTAGGCTTGTGAAACTTTCTTGTGTCCATGGCTTTCTCTGGTCCAACGATGCTTCTTTTGTGAACCTTCCCAGCCTCAAAGCCGCTCTTTCTACGCGCCCAATACCATGAGTCCAATCCGGGCAGCTCCCCGCTGGACAGCCCAGCCTCCGAGGCCTCAAGGTGAGAATTGGGGTGGGCAAATCGAGGTTCTCATTCAGAGTTTAGTGTTTTGCTATGTGCTGAACTCCTCCCTTATGGACAGACCCGTATGTGCCGCAGTTTGTCAGGACCGCCCCCCCTCGTCGGGCCTCTACTCCTATTAGCACAGTAAAACAGGCCTCAACTCAGGTACCGCGAGGCACAAGCCACTCGCAGAGAGTTGGTGAGACATCTAAATACTTAATTTTTTACCTTTACTTTGTTTTTGATGTGAATTTTATAGTCTGAGTAATATCCATTGCTATATACTGTATTATAAGTCATTGATTTGCCCTGCCACCTCCAGAATTGGTAGTGGAATCGTGATTGCTCTGTCTGTTCTGAGAGCGTTTTAATAAATGTATTGGTTTTGTTGCAGTTATTGTAATCCCCTTTAACTATGATTTTGATAATGGACAATTGGCCTCTGTAGCCAACATTGGCACACAAACTGTTGGGGGCCGTACCGCGATGTCCACCGCAGCTGTGCGTGGTGTGAGCCAGTACAAGTATTCTTCGGGGGTCCGTAACATGCAGCAGGTCATAGCCGTGCCAGGCCAGACAACGATACAACAGGTAGGTAGGAACCTGGTTGACTCTCCTCTGTATGTCGTATCGTTAGGCTCGTATTAAATGCTTTCATCCTTCCCTGTCTTAACTCTTGGTTGCTATTGGCATTGCTAGAATATTTTTAAAGCTAATGGCACCTGGATGACAGCTGAGTAGTGTGGGCGCCTGTTGTGTAGGTGGTGGAGCCTGCAGTCCACGTTCATGGACAGGAGCCCCTCACTGCTTCCATGCTGGCTGCTGCACCCTTGATGGAGCAGAAGCAGCTCTTAGGTATGTATGCATGTGTATGAGGCTTCCATGGAACTACCTCTATAGAGGTAAGCATCATGTCCAATGGAATTAGTAAATGTATACTAGGACTTCGACTGCCTGAAGAGTGGTGTCTTTCTTGCATTTAAAGGGAAGTTCTGCCTGTGTTTATGCTTGCATTTGAAAAATATTGGGCAATCCAGCTGGACAATGGCAGGATTTTTATAAAGTAACATTGCTAGTAACTGAATTTTGCATTTTAATTCTTGGTATTTGGTAAAATAACTCGTCACTCACTGGTACTAGCACAAGCATTTATTAAGTGGAATGAACTTTGATGTGCTGCTTAAACAAGGTTTATTTGCTTACTAGTTATACAACTCGCCCACCAGTCCAAGTGGCCATTGCATTTGCAATTTCCACTGCAGCTGTGGTGTGGAATGTGAACATAGCCCAGGATACTGGGACTAAAGCAGGTTCTACACTTTTGCTTAGTCATTTGTAAGTGTGAATATTTGGAACCTAAAAGGTCTGCAGCATTTTCCCTGGCCAGATTAATATTAGTGACAGATATCGAACTGTGATTTTACTGTTGCGTTGTAAGATGACATTGGATTGGTCATGCATTAAAGAGGCATCATATCTGAAAATGCCCTTTTGAAACTGTTATAGTGAAATGTCTAAGGCTTCTTCAGGCTGCTTCAGTGCAGCTACAATATGTAGATCACAGGCAAATTATTCATTGCTGATGTGAAAAATGCAGTTGAGCACCACAGGAGTCCTTGTTTCAAAATAGCACTGAGGCTTTTGTACTTCTAACAGCAAAACCCCGTTTCTGTGCAGTGTGGCCCTTGTTTCTAAAAATGGTGGTCATACATTTCACATAATGAACAATGATGCTTAGATTAGCTCTTTTTTTTCCAAAAAATATGACCGTGTTATTCTTGGGCTGCCATTAATGATTAATCCATTGAAAAATCTACACTTTTACAAAGTAAAACGGGGCATATCTTAATGCTTATTAAATTTGGTTAGTGGAGCAGCCCATACCACGGTCTCGGTGTGTCGAGGAAGCAGTGAGTATTGAAGTCGTGGTGAAGCTTACAACTACATCTTTAAGAGGAGATATTGTGGTTACGCCAGGTTGACATTGGTGGCTTGGTGGTACTTTGCCGATTTAAAGGCTTATTTGGTAAATCAACTGAAAAATGAATTTTTTTCTCATTAGTTTTTCAGTTTTATTTTACGCTAACACTGGTTCCAACAAGCCCAACGGGCACGAACACACATACTGGTACCATCTATGTAGAATAAGCCCAGATTTTGGCCTAAACATTTTCTCAAACACTCCAGTGGAGATTCTAAGGTAGCACACACACAGTATTTATTTAGCAGCTGCAAGGACAAAAGCTATTGATAAGCTCTCCATTCTAATACTAACTTATTAAACACAGACAGCACTTGCAGTGCTCTTGCCTATTCTGGCAGTTCATCATCCAGAATAGCACTTGTGCGTTCTCTTCAGGTGCTTGCGCGTAGCGCTAGTGCTGCCACGGTTATGCCATCGAAACTGCACAGTGTAAAAACTACCTTTTGACATCATTGACTACTATGTTTCAGTGCTTCACAGCAGAACTTGCTCGATTCAAATAGTCTAATGGTGACCATTTTTCTTAATACAGGTGCTGCAGCCCTTGGATGGAGGCCTGTAAGAAATATAGAAATGTGCTTGTTGGGTGTGAATCGGGTGTTTAAATGTGCTGACTTGGATTTGTTTGGGTCACAGGTGAGCGACTATACCCCCTGATCCAGCCTCTGCACCCCTCGCTGGCTGGCAAGATAACGGGCATGTTGCTGGAGATTGACAACTCTGAGCTGCTACACATGCTGGAGTCCCCAGAATCCCTTCATTCGAAGGTGTCAGATTTTATTTCTGGGACTGGGATTTGGCTGAGAGCTGCGTTAATTCACCTTTCTTTGCTCAGGTGGATGAAGCCGTGGCTGTTCTCCAAGCTCACCAGGCAAAGGAAATTTCCCCAAATAAGTAATGCGCACTTGGGTAAGGTTGTGTCCAAAGGAAAGAGTACTTCTTGTTTGTTTATTTGTTTTTTGTTTATCAAGGCTGACTGGTGGGTTTTAGCCCACAGCATGTTTGTGGTCTAGTTGGCTTAGTTTGACACCTGCGGTCCTTGCAGTCTATACCCTGATTAACCACTCCAGCGTTGGCCCAGCACATGCAAGTAATATTTATTTTGTAATGTAATAATCTTTAATCAGCATAAGATAACAGGCACACAAGCATCTTTTAAATTCCAGTAAACATTTTGTTTTAAAATGCGGTATACCCCAGTGTAACGTCCGGATGATATGAAACTATTAGATGGCGAAACGGTTTAAAATGCATACGGGAGAGTAGGGGTCGTATTAGGATTTTATCAGTGCTGTTCCTTTTATGGATACTGCTTGTTTCAGTGCTTTATTGGTTCTTTTGAGTTTTGCTAGAAACGCATTCACTTGAGAATGGGACAAATTACATTGTTTTATTAGCACCTTATCGGCACACCCTTACTTCTGTAACAGCTGAGTGTTAAAACACTAATTTGTGTATGAACAAGCACACACAATAATGGCTATAAAATTTTATACATGACTCAGTCAAACTGCATTTTTTGCTTAGCTTGATGCTTCATTAGATGTGTTAAATTTCTTGTTCCCTCCCTCGCGTGAAAGGGTTTTATTGCAGTTGTTGCAACAAGCGTTGTCATTGTTTAACCTTTTGTAACATTAGGCCATATTTTGATCCCTTAACATTAGGGGTGTAATGCTACAGTTTTCCCATGGTTTGGTATGTGGCATGGTAAAGGTTTAGGTATCTATTTAAGATGATGGCACATCACCCTTTAAACAATAAATCTATTTTTCTATATAACACTATGTTGACAAAACGGCAGCCTGACTGATTAGGCCTTGTTTATGTCTCTACTGTATGAAGTCAAGGAAAGAAAAACACTCGCCATCGTCAAGTAGTTCACCTCTAGTTCATATTTTCATACAAAGCACTGAGAGGTTCCAGGGAAATTCTGGTGCTCTGCCTAGCTGAATTTGATATTGTGCATCACTGTATTCCAAATACAAGGCACGCCCCCACACACACACACCACCATGCCCCCGCACTTTTATTTTGGCAACTTTTTTTGGATGAATTTTTAAAAATTTTAATTTTATTTAACAAGAATATATAAAGTTCAGCATATCACTGTTAAAAGGCAACCACAGGCATCTGCAGCACCATAAGTATAGATAGAGGATCAGTATTGCAAACTACACAACACAGGAGAGCGCAGGATGTTTGCAGCAGATCTACACAAAGGTAAAGGCCAATCATTTTGAGGGGTGGTCACCTTTATGAAGATGACAGCTCTTTTAAAATTCTCTGTTGGTTCATTGGTTTAATTTTAGTAGCAGTACAGATAAGGAAACATCATTGCATCACTGATAAAACGCCAGTGAATCACTTGCATTCTTCTGCAAACGTTAATGACATTTACAATGAAGATAAGTACACAAATGTCATTTTGCACCATTTACAGATGAGTGCAGAGCTCGCTGGCTGCTGTCCAACCCTACAGCGTCACTTATGTCAGCAAATTGTCGGCAGAGTGGGATCACCGCTCGTACGTTGTATTGCTGAAACAATGTCGATTACATTTGAAGGATGCAGCTACCTTTAGCCAGGAGGCAGGTAATTTATGCCATCTGTTATGACATTTAAATTAATTTAAATTAATTTAAATTATAGCCCCTCAAGGTGACCCCAGTGTTTTAGATACACTTCTATTCAAACGTTTGGGCTCACTTAAGTTATCTTGTTCTCCATGAAACATGCATGTAATGATTTTGAATAAGAAATGACTAACTAAATAGGATTGTCATTGACAGTCAAATCATTTTTGAAATTCAAGTGTTCTTCAAACTGCTTTAGTCAGTCCTTCCATTTTCTGCAAATACAGCCTTGTAGACCTTCAGTTTGAGGTAACCTGGTGAAATTTCACCGCATGCTTCCTGAAGCATCTCCCATAAGTTGGATTGGCTTGATGGGCACTTCTTGCGTACCATTGGGTCAAGCTGCTTCCATAACCATTCAATATAGCTGAGATCCGGTGACTGTTGTTCACACCAACTAAATACTTCTTCCCTAAATATTTCTTGCATGGTTTGGAGCTGTTTGGGTCGTTGTCCTGTTTATAGGATGAAACTGACTCCAATTAAGTGCCACGCACACAATGTGGCATGGTGCTGTAAAACGGAGTGATAGCCTTCCTTCTTCAAGGTCCCATTTACCTGTGTACATGTCTCCCACTTTACCATCACATTACCTCCACCATGCTTGGCAGATGAAGACACTGGAGGAGTGCTTGACATTTGATCTGCGACACAAATGTTTTTTGTGATCCGAACACCTCAAACTTAGATTTGTAGAAAAGGTGCCATGGATAGACAGTCTTCCTTTTGTCCTCTTCATTTGCTCATCTCAGTGTTTTTTCCTTTCATTTGCCATTCTGAGATACAGCCGTTTCTTTGCAATTCTGCCTAGAAGACCAGCATCCTGAAGTTACCTCTTCACTGTTGTCATTGAGGCTGGTCTCACTGAGTCATATGCAACATTTATCCCAAATATTGAGTAGAAAATGTTACTCTGCTTTTTTTTTTTTTTTGAAAACCCCAAGCTTTTGAATGGTAACGTGTGTGCCAATACATATAGGAAAATGACAGGCATGTCGTAATACTGCAGTTCATGCACATATTGAACCGTGAGGCGTACTGAAGTTTGGTAATGTACCATGTACCGTTACACCCCTATTTAACACTCTACCGTTAACACTGAACAAACACGGAGTTGAATTCCCACCCCTCAAGCAGATAGGTGAGGGGGAAACTGTCTCTGATCTCACTCTGCAGCTATTTATGGGACAGTGCTTTTCATTTCATTAGTACTCTGAAGAACTAGCTCAGAAACAAGATGTAGAATGGTGTATGTCTGTATCTAATGATGTAAGTTTTTGTGAGTTATTGGGTTTCTTTATGTACATTGCCATTGTCAAATGTCTGGGGCCATGGCTAATCTGAACTTCTGTTTTGTCTAGATAAACCACATGAATGAGCAACATGGAAAATGATCATTGCAGTTGTTTTGATGGAAATTGCAACGTGGAAGCTTTCCTAAAAGTTTAGATTTAGGGGGAAATTGAAGATATTTGTAAACAAATTCATTGCCAGTTCATTGGGCAAATGATGAGAAATGACTTTAGAATGTAGTTGAAAAGCTAGCATACTGTTTGCAGAAAGTGGTTTTGTTAACTTTTGTTTAAATTGGGGAATTGAATTTTCTGTGCATTAAAAAAGATTAAATGGATCCTAATGTTTGTGTGTTGTCCCTCTCCCTAACCGTCCTTGGACCTTGCACAATATGCAAAGTATGGTAAATGTATTGGTCTACCTGCACGATTGTGATCATGCTGCCTTTGATAGCAAGCAAGTCGGGGATTTTATGCATTTTCTGTGTATCCTGCACCATGAATCTCCAGCTGGAAGTCTGATGTATTGCAATTCGCATTTTTCTGTGGTTCTTTTAAAAAGCATGGCTTGAGCCTGCCATTGCATGTCTAACACTACATCCATGAGCAGTGGTCCCTACCAAAGCAGGCAGCGGTGGAGGTGTTACACGGCTGGAGCCTCTCAGGAAGTACACCTTAAACGTTGCTGAAACCGGCACATTCTAATGAGAAGTGTTAGAATTAAGTCATTTGCAGCCTTTTGGCTACTGTCCAACATTGCTGGCAAATGTAGGGTTGCACGTCTTGGCCTCTATTTGCTCGTTTAATCTGGAATGACCCACATCTTTTGCTTGCATCTGTTTCTGGGTGTGGTTCTCTGTGGGCTGTAATGGAATGTGTAACACTCCCTCAGGTGGATTTTCTTTTATGGATTCAGTTTTAATATTTCAATTCTGGAAACCTTAGGAAATTTCATTCAAATGTGTGTTCTTGTGTCCTGTGACATCTCAACAACTGGCCACCCAGAAAACAGACGTTTGTCTAAATCAGGGGTGTCAAACTGCAACCCTGTGTCAATTTTAGTTCTTTCCCAGTTCCACCACAAATGATTCAGCTCAACGGCTATGTGGTAATTAGCACAAGAAGTTGAATCAGGTGTGTTAAATGAGGGGAAACCCAAAAAATGTGCAGGTCTCTAGCCCCCCAGGACTGCAGTCTGACACCTGTAGTTTAAATGAATATGGTGAATCACAAGTTGCATGTCATTATGCAAACGTTCATGTGACATATAACGAATGTTCTCAAGCTCGGATGACTAAACTTGTGTAGCTGAAACCCTTCAGGTGCTTTTTGAAGTTCTGTTAGTCCAAATATAATGGGACATAAGTCTCTGGGTGTAATATGCACCAGGGTTTCTCAACCCAGTCCTTGGGGATCACCAGACGGTTCACATTTTTGCTTTCTCCCGATTTCCAGGGAATTGGAAGAGAGCAAAAACATGGTCCCCCAAAGAGTGGGTTGAGAAACCCTGATATACACAGAGTAAAATGTTATGAAATTGACGTTCATGATGTTTTGCAGGTAGGGCCGGAACAAGGCGTTTACACTGGACTTATGAAAGTTTGTATGAGCAGTAGGTGGTGGATGTGTGGAGGAGGACAGTTTCTGGCTTTTTTTGGCAGAGGTCTTCTCAAAGGAATTGACCCTTGCAGCTGAAAGGGCTATTCTTTATGTGGAAACCGTGACCATCCAAACCACTGACAAGCATGCAGATATTGAGTGTAGCCTACTTTTCCATCTGAATTGTGGTTGTCATTAAACTCTCTCTGATGCACACAATAGAGCTCTGTAAGAAGCCATGGTCCTCCAGTGCCAAGACGACAAAGAGGTCAGTGGTATGGCTCTGATGACCCAAATCAAGAAGTGCGACGGGGGAAATGAATGGGTACATAGTGCTGCAGTGCCATGGCCGCCTGGCCTATCGGCGTGTTTGTGGTAGAGGTGGTAGTAAAGAACAGGAAGGAGCTAACTCGGACATGGTGATCCAACCAAATGCATAAAATCAAGTCAGTAGTAAGCTCTACTATATCACTGAAAACTAAATGGGGGGTGTAGTGGGAGTTCCTGTAAAAGGGTGATTTACAAAAAAATGATTTACGAGGTACAGCTCAGAGGGCGAAAAGAGAACTTTTCTCAATGAGGAAGGTACAACCAAGGAGAATTTCCCCGTTAGCTGGATAACTTAAGCCAAATGTGAACTGTCCAATGGGAGGAAAGGCAAACGACCTATTGAACAATCCTTACATTTGTCTTAAGTTATCTGGCTAATGAGAAAATTTTGCTTTGTGCAATACGCCCACCCCTGTTTTCGGCCACTTGTGAGTTTTGTCCAGCCAAATTTTCAGTTAAATGTGAAGGGAAAACAGCGCTGGAAAATTGTGTAAAAGCAGTATAGCAGCATCAGAGTTTTGCATTAAAACAAATGCAAAAATGCACCCATTGCAGCTTTTGATGAAAGCAAAGTTCAAGCTAGATGAAGCATGGTACTTTAAAGTTTAAAGCATTCCTTGAGGGACATCAGGGACTAATGCAGGCTGCTAAATCCATCCATTTTCTATACCTGCTTATTGTACTGGGTCATGGGGGGGGGGCGTCCAGAGTCTACTCAGACGCAATGGGCACAACCCTGGACAGGGGGCCAGCTCATCGCAGGGCACACCCACACACACAGGCACACTTATGGGCAATTTAGCAACTCCAATCAGCCTCAGCATGTCTTTGGACTGTGGGGGAAACCCCACGACGACACAGGGAGAACATGCAAACTCCACACACATGGAACCCAGGCAGAGACTGGAACCCAGGTCCCAGAGGTGTGAGGCAACAGTGCTAACCACTGCACCACCATGCCACCCTCAGGATGAAAAATACACATGGAAAAAGTGGTGAGAAATGTCAGTGTCTAAATTCATTAAGCTAAAAAGTCAGTGGGCTCGACCAGCCTAGGTTGACCAAACAACCTCCCCCCCATGAATCTTCCTTTTGCTTATACCTCTCATCTCTTCCATATCTACCCATAAATGTATTACGTTTATCTACCCCAATACAGACATAAACACACACATGTTCTCACACAACACGTCTACCATTATAGTGGAAGTATAGTATGCAACCTCAACAGTCTACATAACACCTAATGGGTTTGTGTTTTTTTTTTTTATTATGATGATATTGATGTGTGAAGTGAGGTGCTCTGGTATTGTGGTTAAGGAGTCCAGAGTGCATCTGCTTCAGGACAAATACCAGTAAGAGAGACTATAGGGAGTCCTACAAATATAGCATAAAATGGTTTAATCCCCCCCCAAAAAAAAATTCTGTTTTCACAAATTGAGTGGCAACTCTACTTGCATGTAAATAAGAAATAACATTTGAAGCTGATTCTAGTTGTAAATCAACCTACATTACAGAAATCATTTTTAAAATTTTATTAAAGACTTAGAAAACATACAGCAGGATGATGTCAAATCATTGGAAATGAAAGATAGGACAGAAGAGAGAGGGGGGGAGGAATTAATACAATGACAGAACCAAGGCGATATCATGCAGTATGTAAGTGTAGGCTGTTGAGGTTTCATAATGAACTTCCCTCTTAATGGGGGGAGTATATGTCTGTCTGTGTCTACTTGTGTGTTTATCAATATGAAAGTGAAAGGCATCGAAACCCCAGGATAGCACCCCACCCATGACAATCCTACCCCAGACAGACCATCCCTAACATGATCTGGTACCTGGGGGGGGGTATTTTCCATATGTGAATTACTCGTTTAGCCGGATGAAATTGTTGATGATTTAGCATGATCCTAGATCTGTCAGTTTTTCAAGACTCTTGCTGGATTTGTTGTCATAGCAATACACCCTAATCCTCAAACCTGCTCGGAGCAGGTTTGTTCTATCTAAACAAGGATTAGCTCACACTTAAACGGTGTCCATGCATGGTCTGTTCAGTCATGGCTTCGCCATTCATGGATGAGCGACTGATTGCAATTGTTGCATAAATAATGAGGGAATTTCAAATTGAGAGGATTTTGCACGATCAGCAAGATCCTTTATTGTTTCTGGATGGTATTCTTCTCGAAAAATACCGCTTCAGCCGAGATGGAATATTATATCTTAAAGATTTATTAGCTCCGTATAGTAGAAGTCCAACTAGGCAAAGTCGAGCTCTCACAGCCACACAGACAATGTGCTTTGCCTTGAGATTTTTTGCAAAGCAACACTTTTTTTTGTATACTGTAGGCGATGTGGAAAATATATCAAAGAGTGCAGTTTGCCAGGCAATTCGCAAAGTCTGTTTGGGCCTGAAATATTTCCTTTCGTTACATAATCGCCGGGTCATCATGATGAAATTCTGGTTAGGTACAGGGGATATGCCTGTAAAAATTGTTTTTGTCCCCATTTCCCAATACTAACCCTGGCCCACAAACTCAATATAATGCAGATCTGTCTAGGACAAGAGCATGAATTGAAATGACCTTTGGCCAACTGAAGGAGAGATTTCAATGTCTTAAAAGCCATAGGATTGCACTTGACAGGGCATGTGACGTAATTGTTACACAACATAGCTACCATCAGAAAGCGAGGACCCCTGAGCTGGTGGTCCTGCAGCCTGATGACAACCTTGAGCCAGTGCACCCTGACCAACCCAACAGCAGAGCTGCTAGAGACAGAATTGTGGCCCGATATTTTCAATAATGAGGACACAGTTGATTTACACAAAGTTCACATTTATTACAGACATTTTACTACCCTTCAGCTTATAAGAAGGAAAACATAAGTGAGTATTAATTGATATATATACAGAAACACATGATATGTATATAGATTTATAAATGAGAAATTTGTTACCAATTGATTTTTTAAGTATTTGTGTCTGCAACTTACATTTGTTTTTTCTCAGGTCAAGTTCCATATCCTGCTGAATTTTTCTCATTTTAAAATTTCTGGATGTAATTTTCCATTGAAGGTATTTTTTTGCATAGAGCGCACACATTTTTCTGCAAATAAAAATCCACATGCTGTAGTTTTTTTCTTACTGCACTGTATTCACAGTATAGCATTTTGAATCCTTTTTCCACTTTACAAAGTACAACAAATGGCTCAACTAACCTCGCCGTCTCCTGTTTTTGATGTGAATTGTGTTCCAGAAGGAACTTGTACGCTGGTAATGGGCTCCTGCGCAACAGTTATATCACTTGTAGCTGAGAAGATTGATCAGAGTTTTTCTAACATTTTACACATTTACCTTTTCTCCTGATGAATGGTTGGAATTGTCTTCATCAAGAACATCACATTAGTCAATCTCTCATTGGTCAGACACGGGTTAAAGAGACATGACATTCCCTGTAACTGACCCAGCCAAAAAAAGAGGGAAATGTGGAAATTGGCTTGGCGGCGCAGCAAAATGGTCCTGGCATCGATCCCGGGTCCTTTCTGTGTGGAGTTTGCACACTCTCCCAGTTTCTGCCAGGGAGTCCAGTTTTCTCCCACAGGCCAGTATGTGCAGTGTAGGCTGATTCGTGTTTCTAAATCGGCCCTGTAGTTGTGCGAGTTTGCGTGTGGCTGGGTTATTGTTTGTGGTGTGTTGGTACCCACCCAGGGCTGGTTCCCACTTAGACTTCCTGTGACCCCAGTGGGGATTAAGCGGATGGATGGATGGATGGTATTGAACCTGTTTTTTAACAGATTTGATGCTGCCCCCACTAAGTCATCAGTCGTCCAACACTTTCCCTCTCCCCCCCAGTCCCTTACTGTCACCAAGAAAACCCTCCACAGGCTGCCTCACCCCCCTCCACCCACCACCAGGGGAATCGACACAACCACCCCCCGCCTAAATCTTCAGAAGTCACTGCTCAGCCCCTCCCCCTTCAACCTCTCCATATCAGCAGATCAGGTGAGAAATTAGCTGAGGAAGATGAAGGTGCGGAAGGCAACCGGCCCGGATGGTACCAGTTCCAGACGTCTCAGTCTCAGACACTGTGCTGATCAACTCTGCGGGGTCATTCTGCACATTTTCAACCACTTTCAGAATAAAAATATTGGTTTTCCTTTAAATTACTTTCAACCATCCATTGGGCTAATTATCATAAACGCCTTGGAATTCATACATATTACACTGGCACAGAAATCAGCAGTGTTACAGGCTTCCTGCCAATAGTTTGTGAAGTTACCGCAGAACAATGATAAAGGTATTCTCCTGCTAGAAAAATGTGTTTTTTTGCATGGATGTTTTACTGAAGCAATTCAGTTTAAACATTAATATGCAATCAAAGTATGGCAGACATTTATAAATAACTAAGAATCTAGATGACAAAAAACACTGTTGTTCTCCTTTGTACAGACTGACTCTACCTCCCTTTCACATCACTCTCGTTCTTCATGATCGCTGTAGCTGTCCTTCAGGAAAATACAAAGCTGCCAGTGTGAATGTGTGCACTCCCACTGGAGTGGTTACCATTATAAGGCACATACCCGATCAAGGCGTGTCGATTAGACACTCTGGCTTAAGACATGAAAACATGCAAATTGAATTCACACAGAACTCAGGACCTTGGAAGTATAACTCAATAGCACTGAGCCATACCTGTTCATTTTTAAATCAATCATACTTCCCCTTTGTAGGCCCGTCTGTACTTTATTTCCCCTGAAGTAATAATGCATATACAACTTTATGTCTTTGCAGTAAGGCTGGGGAACAGCTTGGTTCCTGTATGCCAGTGGAAAAGCACCATTTCAAAGAGCATGAAGACCTTTTCGCAAGTGATTTTCTAAAGCTCTTTGGGAATATTGTGCATTTGGACTGAGTTCGTTAGACAGGCATGTGGGAATCCTTGACATTTCAGTCTCTTCACAGAGCCTCAACTGAGAAATAATACCTAGTCATTAGGGACTTCTCTTCATCAGTCCTCGCTAACTTCTGGTGGCAAAGGTCAAGTGGTTGTTCTGAAGATTGTAATTACTGCTTTGAGGAGATTGAGATGTTCACCACAAGAGAAACAGTGGGACACATAGTTTGCATAAATACCCTTCCAACATTCAAAATGTTTAAGCTGTCACGATGAGCAGTTTAACTGCAGTATCTGGCTCTTTACTGTTCAGTTAAGGTACTGAAGCCTTAATTATTTTCCATATCACTATTTACACTGTCCAGTCATGCAGTCATGCTCACATCACCACTGTGATTATTCAACATTCTTTGTACATCATGTAAAACCTTTGAATTTATATTGGAAACAATTTACCAAGGCTTTGAACGCATACAGTGGCAAATTAATTATAGAGTGAGACATTTTTCTAGTATACAGTCACAGCTTATCCGAATTCAAAGTTATCTTTTCCAGAAAAGATGTATTTTAATCATATTACATCAGCAATGTTATTAGTTTGAGAAGCTGGCATTCTACTTTTTAATCAGAGAATAGAATCAAGTCAACTAAACATCTGGGATATTGATCTGGGCCCGGTTTCTCGAAAGCTTGGATACCCTCTCATAAGGTACCTTTTTACACCTGTAACCAACCCACAGACTCGGGCCGAAAGAGCCTTCAATGTTG
>JAODUD010000107.1:10131524-10143546 GCA_026784285.1 Stomatorhinus walkeri
CAACTTTGGTAAGATATATCTTAAGAATCTACTTAGCGCGCTAAGAGTGTTCGTTATCGAGAAACCGGGCCCTGGTCAGTTAAGTAGCAGAGGGGGTTATTAACCAGTTTCAGCTGCTTTGGTGTTAAAGCAGTGAATGAAGTGCCATTGCTAGAAGGTTTGCTGTGTCTCCCAGCACAGTCTCAAGAGCATGGACGAGATTCCAGGAGACAGGAAGTTACTATAGGAGAGCTGGACAGGGCCATAGAAGGTCCTTAACCCAAATAAAATGACATCCAGCAGGCTACTAGTGTGAATGTCTCTGACCAAACAATCAGAAGCAGACTTCATGAGGGTGGCCTGAGGACCTGACGTCCTCTAGTGGGCCCTGTGCTCACTGCCCGGCACCGTGGAGCTCGATTGGCGTTTGCCATAGAATACCAGAATTGGCAGGTTTGCCACTGGCACCCTGTGCTTTTCACAGATGAGAGCAAGTCCACCCTGAGCACATGTGAGACATGAAAGGGTCTAGAGAAGCCGTGGAGAACATTATGCTGCCTGTAACATTGTTCAGCAAGACCAGTTTGGTGGTGGGTCAGTGATGGTCTGGGGAGGCATATCCATGAAGGGACATACAGACCTCTACAGGCTAGACAACGGGACCTTGACTGCCATTAGGTATCGAGATGAAATCCTTGGACCTATTGTCAGACCCTGTCGGCCTTATGTGGCAAGATATACAGCATGAATTTTCTTCCCCTTTGAGATCTGATGTGTTTTCAAAGTGTTCCTTTAATTTTTTTTTTAACAGAATATATGCCCTGTGCTAGACTGGCATTTCATCTAGGGCAGGGGTGCCCAATCTTATCAGCAAAAGGCCGGTGTGTTTGCGTGTTTTCGCTGCAGCTCCCTAATTAGATTACTAATTAGAGGACTGATTGGCTGAAGAGTTCTCACGCCTGGGTTTGAACAGGTGACCTACAGGTTATCCCAAAAACCTGCATACACACCGGCCCTTTGCGGATAAGATTGGGCACCGCTGATCTAGAGTGTACCCACCTGAAATTTGACAATTCAAGCCAGGGCTGGGCAATATGACCTCAGATCAATATCATGATTAAATGAACATTTTACCACAATTATAATTAATGGATTATTTTATTTATTTTTTTCCCTCATATTTTACTGCTAAGGTTTATACTGCAAATATGCTCAACTATTAAAGCTGGGATATTTTTTCTAATGAAAGACTGTGTATCTTTATGATTTTAAAATTGAAGGAAACAGTTGAACCATTTATGATTGAATATTTCAACTGAAATCGAAGCACAATTGGCTTGAAATGAAAATGTCATGAAAAAGGTCAGATTTCACTTTTAAAGTAAAAAGCAAGTTCCATAAAAAGTAGAAAAATAGTTTGCATTTCTTGCAAAGAACAAAATCCGTGTATAGATCACGTGCCTGGGTGAAACTGAACACTATAAATGGATGATCATTATAACATTTTTTTCTTTAATGTCTCAAGCCGATTAAAATACAGATATCAATTAGATGGTAATTTCACTAATGTAAGGTAATAAAATGGACAGCAACGCTATTTACTGTATTCTACTGACTTTAAAATTGCATTACAGCTTGATACACTTGAAATTACAGTACTGCACAAATTACAGAACTGCGTATAATTCAAATGCACTATAATATTGTACAGTACTGTACATGAAATATAGCTTATTGTAGTTTCGCTGATAAATCTCAGCGGCTCCTTTTCGGCAGTTTATCATAAGCTATGAGTCTATATTTGTCACTGACAGAAAATTACTTTCTTTTTTCCGTAATGTTTTCTGTGCACGCAGCATTATCCTCAGGTAGCTAGCCAGAAGCATATCAGTTATCGCAAGTAAGTATGCAAGAAAAGAAAAAACCTACTCTATTATTTTCCACGTTATGCATAAAAAGGTCCAAAATGAACATGGTAAGTGGAATACCTGATTACTACAAGTTAAACAGTATATATTTGTACAGGAATTATTCTGTCCCAAGCTTTTTGATCTGTATAAGCAGTTGAGCATTATAACAGGGCTGCCAACACTCATGCTTTGACTCTCATGCCCACACAAGAAATCGTATGGCAAATCTACTTTATTCCATTATAAACCTAAATAAAAATCTCATGGCCAGCCAGCTAAGTTCCCCTTCATGCTGCTTCCATGTGGCAGACTGGACAGGGCGGAGTCACGTGACAACACACACAGTAGTATGTTTTCAAAGGGAGAGTACATGGACATACACTTTTTAAAAGTATTAACACAATTATAAAAAAGTAACTTACATGGGCAAAAATGTCTATTAGAGGTATTGAAAGTCTGTTTTAATTTCTGATTAATTGCCCAGACCTAATACAAGATTAAGACCCTGTTCCACACAGGCTTAGAAACCTTATGATAAATTTTACTTTTATTAACCAGATTAACTGAACAAACATTAATGTACAAAAGATGAAATCACAAGGACAGAGGATTGAAAAACCATCTATAGCAGCACTTAGCAATTAGTTTCAACCATAGGCCAGTTTATTCAAGTGCTCAGTAGGAGGCCTGTATTGTTTTACTGTCACATAAAATTGCTGCTATACATTTTAAATGTTTTATTTGAAGCACTTGTTTTCTAAATTCATAAAAGTAGTTTACATAAGATCACTGTTATGAGATGCCACCCGAAATAAAAAAAACACCAAATTCTCTTTTGGGAGAAGAGGTTTTTCCAGGCGGGCTGGATGTGGTCCACGGGCCACCAATTCCTGACCTACAATCTATAGGAGGGCAGTCAAACTTCAGTCTTGGAAGGCTGGAGTCCTGGGTAGCTTGTGAGATAATTAGCACAAGGAGTTGAATCAGAGTTAAATGAGGGGAACCCCCTAAATGGGCAGGGCTCCAGTCCCCCAGCACTGGGGTTTGAAACCCCTGGTCTATAGGATGGAGGGGTAGGGGAAACACACAGAAAATGCCAAGTTAAATTGAAATCAATTTTTAATCGGTTCTTTACAAAATCAAAATTTGATTACAAAAGTTAGAAAAACATGGTGGTCTTCCAATAAACATTGTCACACTGACTCCAGAGCTCATAGAGCTTAAAACAGATAAGCACATTTCTCAAAAGACCTTTTGGTGTTTGAACCTTACATTGACACTACCAGCAAAGGCATGGAGAATTTACAACAGATGACCAAAAGAAGGTGAACTGGAAATATAATCCCTTTATTATGCATGTAGAAATGTCACACGTTTACTATTTCATGGATGTTATGCAAACCTCGTATTTCAAACACTTTTTCAAAGGTTATAAATTCCATATAATTACAGCCCAATTACAGCCTCAAAAAAAAAAAAAAAAAAAAACATGAAGTAGCTAAATGAGTGCCACAATTTATAACAGACAAGGAAGCCATTTGGGCAGATTAAACTTCCAATTTTGTAGCACAGGGAGAAACGGGTCTCAACTGTGGTTTAATCAGTAGGCACTAAAACAACATAGCAGTAAGCTGGATCACCGACGACTAGGAACTAATAGCTGAGTAGCTGTCACAGAATCCGGGAAGAGGTTGTGGTAGGTTGGGAGGGGCACATAGGCGGCTGTAATCATTTTACCTAGAAAAATGAAGAAGATTTTGTATATCCCCTCTCTGCATAAAATACGAGAATCGAAAACATACACACAATCATACCTGCAAAGAGCCTCCCATGCAATGCATTCACAGCAGCCATGGCGATGGGAATTGTTGGACATTTCACATACACATTACCCTGAAGCAGGAAGGCGAGAAAAAATAGAATTTAGCTAAAAATTGGCAACATTTAATAAACCACATCTAACTCGCGTTAAAACTGTACAATAATCAATACAATGGAATTAATGTACATTTCAATGAGATTTTAATTTCAAGCAAACTATATGGAAAAAGCACCATTTCACAAAGAGCATTCTTACTTGAGGTGAATTTTTGTCAACATAGACATGAACAATCCCCCCATGTTTAGTGCATTCTTCAATGACATCATCTTTAATGTCAACATCCCAGCCTGGATCATCTTCACTGCAAAATGAAACATTTAATCATGAGTGACAAATGGGTATGAAAACTGACAACCACACCACATTTCAGCAAACTAAAAAGCACATTTAAATTCTCTTTTTAAAATGGTACTTCTAGCAGTATTTAAAATACTATGTCAATGATTTTTGTGTAAATACACATTTAGCTGTGTCACAGTGTCAAAACTGAGGAACATGTCATTAGATAAGTGGGGAGAGTAAAAATGTTGGCTAGCATGACTGAGGCAACTTGTAAGAACAGGTAGCTATTGTGTTATACGTGGCCAGAAGGTACCAAGACTATCACAGGGTAACCAATGATCAAAAATCATAAGGTAGTTTTTGGGTAACAGATGGTTAAAAGATGGATAGAACACTATGGTCTTGTTTTATTGTACAGACTACCTGCACAACTCCATAAATGTAATTTCCAAAGGCTTAATTTCCATGTAAAAACACATTTCAATACTATAAACACCTTCATATTTAGACATGTGATGCATTGGCTGCCAGTGTGTTTACACAATTCAGACATTTCTTTAATTAAAACAAGGTAATAAAGGCTTAACACTTACGACTGAGGATTGAACATATTGGAAAGCTGGAAGGTCTGTGTGGCAATAGGTTGTGTAGGGAGATTCATGGCGGTGTTCATATTCAAATTCAAGTTCAAAGCAGGGTTGATAGCTGATAAGAAAAACAGGTGAAGTGACAAAAATGGCAAATTTTTGAATCACTGACTTCTTTTGCAGAATGTGTAGCACTGAATTTAACCAAATAAAGCTATTTCGCAAAACGAAAAACTCAACATCCTGAAGTAACAAGCAAGCTATTTATCCACCAGTTTTATATACAGTCATCCCTCGCCACTTCACTCTATTGCGGTTTTTTGTCTGTTGAGTAAAAAGTTGATCGAGATAGATCGCTACGAATCGGAAGCATTTTTGCTCTTCGTAATTAAATGTACAACAATATGTATATATATAACGTCTAATATTTCTTATTTTATATTTTCGAATATTTTGGGTAACACGAGTGTAATTGTCATGACCTGCCTGTCCGATCCTCTTGTGTGCCACGCTCCTTATTAACCACATATACAACCCCGATTGTGACCTGGTGTTTTCCGTCAATTTGATTCAGTGTGAAGTCCACGTCAGTGTCTATAACCCCAGGTCTGTCATTGATGTTTTCATGTTACATGTTCCTGTGTCCTGCATTTGGAGTGATTCCAAATAAACCCTTCAATCCTGATTCCTTGTCTCCCCGTTCCTGCTTCCGTGTCCAGTAGTCATAAAGTAATGGTTACTAAAGGGTGTTATTTCATGTCTAGAGGGCTCTAAATGTTAAAAACCGTATTTAGAAGGTGGTAAACAGGTTTCCAACGCTCTAACTATGAGAATATTCGATTTGTAAAAAAAGAATCCCACTTCACGGATTTCGCCTATTGCAGGTTATTTTTAGAACGCAACTCCCGCGATTAACGAGGGACCACTGCACACTAAAAAAGTACCTGTCAAATATACATTGGCAAACCTGAATATTAAGACAAACCTAATACTTAATGTTCAGAAAAGTTTATGCTACACCCACTAAACAAAATGCTTTCTGTAATTAACAAGCTCACAGTCCCATGGAGGAACCGGATCCCTAAAGAGCCACAACATGAAATGTTTAGGTCTCTGACAAGGCCAGCCCAAAAATATTCACTTTCTCTATGCTGCTATCCAACTGTCTAATTAAATGCAGTTTTGTAATGCAGATTTGCTTCTTAAACTCTCAGTTTTTCTGGTGGAAATTTATGATAAAGCCCAATAGCTTCGACATCAAGGTGAGTTCATATTTATACTCATGATTTAAATGCTTAGAAGCACAAACAGAGTTACAATTAAAAGGGACAGAGCTTTACAATACCCTGAATCATAAACTCCACATAACTCTTACCAGAAACGGCAGCCATGGCCCCAAATGGGAGGGATCCACTCATCTGCAATGCCTGTTGGGCAGCGGGTGGGATTTGCAACCCAGTACCTAGACAGTCACAATGAACAAGTTTATGCTAGAAATCTGGGGTAGTTGCTCATAGTGATGGGTGGTAAGCAATTTATCGTGACAATTACAAATCTGTGCGTAATAAATTTATCGCATGATAAAGCAATACATTTACTTTTATTTAGCAGATGTTTTTGTCCAAAGCGGGGCAACTAACATTACAAACATAAATGCTATCAAGGAGTGTGACTAAGTTGAGCTTCCAATGAGTACCCAGTTATAAAAAGCTCAGATTCACCCAATAATGCAGTTATCCATAGATATGTGCCATTTAATCTTTCAGAGTAGTTTAGCTTGTCATCACTTGGACTTAAATTATTTAACTTACCTGTAGGTAAAAAATAATTGCTGCTAAAGTGAACGTTAGCCCAGCTGCTTAGCTGCCTCATATTGGATAATACATCATTTTTTGTGAACGTATTGTATAAGGGCTGAATGATACCAGAATATGTTCACATTGTGATACTTGAAGTTTTTGTGAATTAGAAGTTGGAAATGAACTATATCCTCAAATAGTCAAACTTTGGTGTTCTACGTTCTAAGTGGTGCCTTGCATTGTGCTAGCAGAAAACGGAACTGAAATTAGTCGCTTCTGCTCAATACAGTTTCTCTACAAAATATCTATACAGTGAAAGGCAAATGTCTTTTCATGACTAGTTCTTGTTAGCTTTTCCACTCTTCACTTATTTGTAATTTCTCAAAAAAAAGTGTCACAGCATCTACAAGTCCAATAGCAAGGATATGAATAATCCTTGATGTGTAATCATACGCCATGCATTAAAACTGCACATAGTGTAAGCTTGTTGAGAGGTTCAGCGGTGTAGTGGGCAGTACTGCCTCTGCTGCTTTGCATTTGTGGAGTTTGCACGTCCACCCTACGAGTGCGTGCTTTTTCAGTGGATCCAATGGTTTCCTTCAAATGTCCAAAAACATGCAACTTAAGTGGAGTACCTACATTTTTTTGTGTGTAACTCAGTGTAAACCAACTGCAGTGCTTATTATATTAAATAATGTTATGTTATATAAATGATTACTCTATGAATCAGCAAATTAAAAGCATCAGATCACTCGATTACTGATATAAATCTACAGTGACGGCCCTAAGGGATATACAACTGTTGGGTATGTGGCTAAATGGTTAGTTACTACATACATTCCAATGAGTGGTTTGCAAGCAAGAAAAAAAAATTGTGTGTAACGTTGATTGCGATTCTATCCAAAAATATGATGTTCTGCTTATATCACCCATCCCTAGTTATTCACTCCTACTGAAACTGACAATATATTGATGGTTGAGCATAATACGCTGGTAGCTTGGCTAACACTTACTAATCAACAAAAACCATTACCAATTTCAGCTGTAAACCCAACTGGAGAAACTGTTGCATGTAGATATTAAAAACAATGGTGCATTCTGCTTTAGTGTCCCACTGCAGGGTCTCCACTGCCACATATAATGCTAAAGTAGGCAGCCTATGCAGCATAAAGGGGACTGCACTGGCAAACAAGCCCTGTTTATATTCTCCGAGGCAGGAATGTGAGGCTGTTTCCCCCCCCTTTCTTCTATCACTGGGAAAACACACAGGTCAATATTACACCAAACCATGGGTCCCTCAAACACACTACAGTTCCAATGTACCTGCTGCCATGGCAGACAGCTTCCTTAACATTCACCTCTCTGCACATATATTGAAATCCATAAAGTTCCTGACCAATTTCCCACAAAAGTGCTATCACAAGTAATTTTTTCCCCAAGACCAGCAATTGTTTATGTCAAATCTACAGTTAGTCTGGATTCCTGATAATTGGAAAAACAAATCCAACCTTGTCCAGCACCAGACCATTAAAAAGAAAAGCATGGTTCTTTGAAAATATTAATAATTCTATACTGCAGGAAAATGGATGGGCGTGGTAATTACATGAGAACACAATCACATGGTTATATCCGTTAGCAGGCACACCAAAATAAAAGAAAATCCAAATAATCAATCCAAAACTACCTTCAGCAAGCCTGGCCATCAACTGCAAGCGGCCAGTAGTGCCAAGGTCAATGCCAGTCCTCTCCAGCTCATCACTATCCAAGAAGGAGCTTGCAGTCGATGCATCAGTGCGTTCGGTGACATGACCCACTTTCATCGGTCTGCCGGCCAGCTCGAACCCATTCAGCTGCTCTAGGGCCTTCTTAGCACATTCAGCATCTGCAAACTGAAAGCGAGCACAAGCCCTGTACACCAAAGGGACTACAAGAAGCACCCACTGCCATAACTTGTTACCATTATCACCATCACCTTGAAAATTTCAACTCACTGTAATAAAGCCATATCCTTTTGATCTTCCAGTTTCAGTATCCATCATGAGTTGAATACTTTCAATCTGGTAAAGAGGTTGACCAAAATAAACATGTTCAGATTAATTCAGAGAAACAGACTTGAAAGCTCTAACTTCATATAATAAAAGATATTTCCTTCCTTCAATAAAAATAGCTGCCAAGTATGAAAATGTTAGACAATACTGTGCTCGATTATGTGCATCTTAAACAGTACTACAAAATGCTATGATTATAAATACCTAGCCATATATATTCATCCATCACTCCTTGACGGACAAGACAACGATGCCGTAGGAAGCACGGTTAACAGTTTAAAGGACCAATCATCAATTTAAATTGAGATAGAAGAATATAACTGTAGCTCTAACTAAGGAAAATATATAGACAGACAAAACCAGTTTGGAGATGGAGGACTCCTTACTCTTCCAAAAGGCTCAAAGATTCCTCGTAGCATGTCCTCTGTGATATTGAAGTGCAAAGATCCCACATACAGCCTCATAGGTCCCGCACTGCCCTTCTGCAAGTTGTTAGCCATAGCAGCAGCCCTGTTCTTTTCAGCCTAGAAACACAAACACAAAACTTTTGCTTTGCTACCACACACCCGACACAGAGTATACGCAAGTGGAACAATCAGACTTTTTAAATTGCTATCAAAACAAATTCTCCAGATTACCAACAACAGAAAACAGCTACCACAGAACAAGGAAACTCTGGGAAATTGTTGCAAAATGTTATTGCACACTACATTCAGCAAATCAATTGAAGTACTAATTACCATCCAGTTTTTGTTCCATTTCTATTTATACAAGCAGAAGTCAAAAATAAAATCCACAGTGCCACCTTGTTAAAATACAACAGCAGCAGCTAACAGAACCTTTGGTGGTTTCTTAAAACTATTCTCCTGGCACCCCTTTACTGAAGTGACTACTACAAAAACATGGTATTACCTGTGAAGCCTGGACAATAATTGGCACCCCCAGAAGTCTTTGCCCAGTTAATCCAATTGCCAGTGGTACAGAATTTACTTGCACAAACTCAACATAAGCAATCCCCTTTGATCTTCTTGAGTTTCGATCAGAAATCATTCGCACATCTCGAACCTGTAGAGAGAGAAAATTAACTTGACTTCCTGTAGTTAATAGAAATAAGACGCGCAAATCCAAATAAGCATTTCAAATATATTAAAGCAGCAACTGACCTTTCCCACTGCTGAAAAGAACTCCTCCAGATCCCGAGGGCGTATTCTGGCTGCCAGTTGCATGCAGAACACAGTGCGTGCATCTCTCTCTTCAGGAGTCAGGTTGTCAATTGGCTCCCTTTGAAATAAAAGCATACAAAAATATAACCAACTTGTGCCAAATCTTAGGAACTCTGATAATCTTTAGTACTTTGTACTAAGGATTTTTGCATTGACTTTTAAAGAAATCAGAACCCTAGGAACCTGTCACACTCACCTCACTGGACTCTTATCCTTCTTGAAAGGGCTGCTAGCTTTAGATCCCTTTCGACTGAAATGAAATCAGTGTTAGTTCCATACATTCCTCAGAATTCTTTATCATATCAAACCAGAAACCATGCACATAAACAGTAAGAATCAGATCATAAAATCCTTTGCTTGATGGAAAGGGGTGACAATCAATCCTCTGGAACCACCATTAAATTTCAGCCCAGAGCTGCAATTAAAAACAAGGTTCATTCCAGAGTCTACGACTAACAGCCAGCTCCCTGAGGGTCTTGGGAAGAAATCATAATCTTGGGGCTTTGCAGTACTTAAGTTCAGTTAAGATCCGATTTGGGGCGGGGGCCTTTACAGCTTATCAACCTGTCATTAGTGGCTTGACAACACCAAAGGTCAAATCACACCAAGCATGGAGAGTGTTTTTCGATTTTGTTCAGTGGTGCCATAATGACCTATAAGCAACTAACAAGGTCAAAGAACAACATTCAGAATCACTTCATCAGTATAGGAGCTTATTCCTTAGAATGATGCTTCTCCCTTTGTGCAACTGCCATTACTACATGAAGTTCACAGAAATATTTCCCCAATATAAAAAGGCTAGGAACATAATGAACCTTGCCATTTCCCTCATATCATACATCATATCCATGGCCTAATCCAGAGTAAACTGCAGAAATAATGTAAGCAAGGAAGTAATTAACTTATCCAAGACTGTCTAGCAAGTTTCCCATCAATAACTATTTATAACTGTTGAGAAAACAATGGCACACTCATCTCAGCCTGAAAGCCAGGATATCTTGTTACAAGAACAGTGTAAAGTAGAGTGACTGCTTGGTGCATGAGGTGTTAACCCTCTGGGGTCGATAGCATTGTCTGCAATGTTGAATATCTTTCTCGTGTATTTCAGTTCATAACTTTCTAAAATCTTATTGTAGAAAAATGGGGAAAATGCTAACTAAATCCATAAACTGTCCATTTCAAAATGTCCATTGTCGGAAGTATTAAAGTTCTTAAAATTAGGTTAAAATTGGCAAAAAAGTATACCATGTGACCTTTGATTTACCTGCATCAGGGGCATGTAGTGCCACCCTCACCTGAAGATCGCTATTCGCATTCTAAATAGCCACATTACCGTGTATTCAAATCACATTCGCATGGTAATTTGATGAACGCAACGGTGAAATGCGATCCAGATACATCCCCATCAGCACCATAAAAAGGGGAGGGGGAGGGATGTGGCCAAGGGTGAATGGCTTATGTATATATATGAAACTTGCTACATATTCACTGAAAGGAGGCCATAAATAGTGACAAGTTAGGTTTTTCTTATTTATCCAACTGAATGTTGCAATCACACTATTTAGTCATCTTCATATACCCGATACTTTGGTGATCAGATATCTGGGATCAAAACAAACTGGCACCATTGCTTACTATGTGCAGTGGTACCTCAATACACAAACTCATTACAACTCGAATTTCTTAAAAGTCGAACCAACCAGTTCAAAAAAAGTGACCTAGAACTTGATCTGAATCTCAGAAGTCAAACCGTGAACGCCAAGATAACTTGAATGTGCGGGGAAATGAGTCTAGTCATGCGGCATGTCTTTCAGCATTTGCTGTGGTAGCATCGTGCATGTTTACACTAGCGGAATACATACATTTAGACAGTAAAAATACATTTAGACAATGAAAGACAGTAATTATATGATAAAATGCGTTTTTAAAAAGATTTTGGAAATTATTTTAATATTAATAAACCATTAATACATTTAAATATAATAATATCGTGCCATGCAGGAACAGAACGGAGACATAGGTGCAGATGTCAGGGTATCGGGGAATACGGGGTTTAATTACAGGTAATGCAGGCAAAACGCAGATGGACAATACAATGACCGAATTGGGGGGAAAAACAAACGCGGACTAAATAGATGTGTTTAGTACAGTATATAAGAACATAAGAACATAAGAACTATACAAACGAGAGGAGGCCTTTCGGCCCATCAAGCTCGCTTGGGAAGAACTTAACTTAGTTGTTAAAATCTTATCTAGCCTTGATTTAAAGGAATCCAAGGATTCTGCTTGCACTACGTTATCAGGAAGACTAT
>JAODUD010000107.1:10147724-10160366 GCA_026784285.1 Stomatorhinus walkeri
ACACTAAATAGTGTAGGACCTCGTCACAGGCAAACACTTGTCTCGTTTTTATTTGTTGACGAAATTGTCAACACACTCAGTCTTAGACCTTCCTAAATCACTTTTTATTTAGTTCGCATTTTAGTCTGAAAATAAAGGTCGTTGACAATAACTATGACAAATTGTCAAAATTAACACTATGGATGAAACTCCTGATTTGATATTTTAATTTTGAAAATGGAACTGCAATTTAAACTTTGCTAAAGGGCATATCAGGTGTACATTTAAAGTAGACCCTTCTTACATTTAACTGCCTTTTTTTTTTAGACTCGACTCATCACAAACTTTCAAATAAGCCATTACAATTATTGCTCAGTACAAACTCCAGCACCTTCAGCAGCAGCAGCTTCTTAGCAAATAAGGCATTGGAACTAAACATATGGCATGTGCTTATCCACACCATAATCATCTTTACAGCATACAGTGTGTATGCTACTGAGAACAAGCAAGGTATAAACAGACACCTAGCAATAGCAAACTAAATCCGAGATTTTAAAAGTAAATGAAATTACAAAATATCCTAAAAACATCCAAATGTTCAAAATATCCCATTAGCTCTGTTGCTACTGCATTGAAAGATGTTCGAAGTTGTGTTGAGGGTTTGGTCGCCTTGCACATGTGGCTGAAAGTTCGTGGTTGTCAGTCTCAGTGGCATTCGAAAAGCAGCATGTGAATGTTAGTGGTATTACTAGGGATGAGTCAATCAATTTTCAGTTCTGATCTGATTCCGATACAAGAGCCATTTAATAATATAAATATACATATTAATTTTTTAAAACATAGTAAATACAAATGAAAAAATGTATACCAAAAACTGACTACTAGAAACATACATAATGTACTGTTTCACCTCATTTGTACTTGAGTATTTTTCTTCCAAATGCTTATATGCAACTGGCAAATTCTTAAAATACTCTCCTACTGGCTAGTGTCACACTTCATTGCAATAGCAGTCCTTCGCATATCAAGCTGTAGCACGTGCACAAAAGGTAGCAACTCCCAATTAATCTATTTTCTCATATTACACTGTCTTGCACAATTGTGTGTGCTTTTAGTGGAATTTTTCACCAAACACTACTTCCACCTCTCATAACTTTGTTTTTACAAACATTGCAAATCGGTATGCTACTACTTGCTGTAAAATGCTTAAAACACTTCTAGACACCACCCTCTTATCTTAAGTTCTTACGCTCCTCCTACTGCAAAGGGTATGCACATAATATCACTGCACTCACACTGAGTGGGAACATGTGTTTAGCTTTAAAACCACAAAAACACAAAATGGTAATCATGCGATTGATTTTACAAATCGATTTAACAAGAAATGAGCTCTTTTTACAGACTGCCAAAAACTAAAGTATCAGATGTGGTCACATACGGCCAATAACCAATACATCTAATAGCTAAGGATTGGTGGGTACGCCTCTCGATATTGCCACAATATTTAACTTTACTGCAGCAAATTTTGCAGACATCCATATTTATGTTTAGGTGTCTATTTTATAGAATAGAATATATTTTATGAGAAAGTGCTAGAAGCATATCTAAACAGAATTGCTCATTTATGATGACATGGTACCAGACATGTACATGTTAGTCTCTTGTACATGAGCAACTGGTTAAATACAGTGGTACCTCAGAACTTGAATTTAATCCGTTCAGAACTCCGGATCGAATCCTAAAAAGTTTGAGTTGTATTCAAATTTTCCCCGTAAGAAATAATGGAAAACCAATTCATTGGTTCCTGCCCCAAAAAAATTGCACCTAAATATTTTTTAGCATTTAAACAAAATGAACCGTATAAAACGAGCATATACTGTACTAAACATCTAAGCACATTTATCAAAACAGTAATTTGTAAAGAAAAATGTATCCAAACAATGTGTAAAGTTAAAAAAACAATGTATCCTGCCCCCGATCGTCTGCTCCTTCCGTGTGCCACGCCCCCACACAAACCATGTGTGTAATCCCCGTGTGATCGGCTGTTTTTGGATGTCATTAGTCCTCTGTATTTAGTCCTCGTCTCAGTTTGTTTCCCCAGTCCAGTCATTGTATTGTCCGTCTGCATTTTGCCTGCCTTACCTGTAATTAAACCCCATATTCCCCGATACCCTGACATCTGTGCCTTTGTCTCCATTCCGTCCCTGCTCGGCACGACAATATTATTATAATAAAACGTATTAATGGTTTATTGTTACTATTAAAATAATAAGAAATATATTCTTAAATGTATTTTATTATATAATTATTGTTACCGTCTCATTGTCTAAATGTATTTTTACCATCTAAATATTTGTATTCAGCTACAATAAACATGCACAATGGTATCACAACAAACGCAAGGCTGAGACTGAAGCGTTACCCTTCGTTTCCCACTGAGAGACATGCTGCTTGACTCATTTCCCCACACGTACAAGTTCTTAGGTCGGCATTCACAGTTTGACTTCTGAGATCGAGTCCTAGGTATTTTTTTTTTCAACTGGCTGGTTCGACTTTTAAGAAATTCGAGTTCTAATGAGTTCAAGAACTGAACTCAGAACTGAACTGAATAGAGTAGCACTGTACTAGCAATAACAAAAGTCACGGACAATTATAGTAACTTACATTTAAAAATCATTTTAATAAGTCAGTCATTTAATAAGTCCTGCAGTGATCTAAAAATCATCACCTGGAACTCCCCACCCCTAGCTGGCACATTTTGTAAGAGCTGAAATGACAAAGGCAAGTGAAAACCTCACAACAAAATTACATTTCTACTAAAATATGCAAGACCCAAGAAAAACTACATAATACATCAAGGTAAATGCATTACGTTGTACTCACTTTTTACTACGTTCCTCATGGCCATTGGCATTAGCAGGCTTGACCTCATCCTAAGCAGGGTCGACAGGAGAACACCATGAAGACGAAGATTTTATAGACAAGCCATCAGGGTAAAAGGGGATGGGAACAAAAGAAAATGAACAAAATTTACTAAATATTCATGCAATGAATGTTTAAGACTTGAGATCGGGTCTTTTACAGACATCCTGGGGCAATTTTCCACTTTCCTTTCAATACATTTGTGATAATAAACAACCCATTTGGACTTTCAAGTGTTTGTTGGGAGAATTAGCGATTTAAGCTACACAAGGTTGTGTTTAGTGGATATTTGGTTAGCAACACAACCTCTCCTAGTCAGTACCAAGGCTATCTTTTCCTAAAAGCAAGGTGGCCAAGCTAGCAGCCAGCCAATAATCAAGTTCCTGTGGTGGATGCCATTCCAGTGATCTTCACCCATTTTCGTTCGTAGACTGTAAGAGCTCGATGTCACCTCTGTCACACATCTCGCCCTGAAGCAAACAGGGATTCACACTGCTTAGTAACTTTCACCCAAGAAATTAATACCCAAGAAACAAAATCCAACCCCATGATATTTTTGCATGGAGATGGTCCCTGTTAGGAAGTGATTTAAAAGTTTTTTTTTATAAAGATGAAACAAAAACTGTAACTAGTATGAGCATGAAAAAACTAGAGTTCAAGGTTTAAAATAAATGTAAAAAAATTTTTTTTTTATGTTATGGCATGCAGAAGTACTTAATGGCTACTTAACTAAGTTCTTGTACAAAACTTGTACATGGATTAGGACAGTATTAACATTTAAATGTTATGTGTGTGATGCTGAGGAAAAAAATGTAAAGCACCAAAGCAACATCATATTTCTTTGTGAAATAGGGAAAATTACCCATTACAAAAGTGATGCTTTGAAACATAACCGGTTACTGGTCACAAGCTGAGAAGGGAAAGAAAAAACTCATAACGCAGAGTGATTTTATTAGTCATGCAACTACATTACAGATTTTTTTTTTAAACACAATAAATAACAGGAAATTCTGGTGTAACTAAAGGTATGGCGAGTCAAGATTTGAATACTATTCTCAGTGTTAAGCCTGTTAGAATAAATATCCCTGTCCTCCATTTCATTCACCTTGTGGCAACTGGCTTTTGATGTTCAAAGTTAAGGTTCTTCTTACCTAAAGGACCACAATACATCAATACAATGAATAATTACAACTGTACTTTTCAACAGTAAAAACAATGCTTTACCATAGGACAAAAGGTTAAAGTTCTTCAGGCATCTCTACAAAGTGTCTTTAATTGGAATTGTAGAACACCTCCACGGATAGAAAGCTTCTTTTGTTTATATATATATATATATATATACACATACATACATACATACATACATATATATGTGTGTGTGTGTGTTCTGGCGTACAGAGAGACTGAAATCTACGTGCAACGCAATGAATTCACTCACCTTTTTATAGGGGGCCTCGAGCATAGCTTCAATATCAAAATCGTCCGCCATGTCTTTACTCCGGGCTGCAAAGGAAACGAGATGTGAAAATTACACATCTATGCCACAGTTATTACAACCGACACCTCGGCTGATTACATCAATGGTTAATCTTCACCATAGATATTCGTGAAACTCGCTTGACTTGGAAAATTTTAAAAAGCGTCGTATACAACAATGCTACTTTTACCAATCTCGCAAAGTTCCACTTACTGAATAAAGGATCACGGCCTAGTGTTAAGCCCAAGACCAAATTAGTTCCTCAAATGCACAACGAAAATCCTACCAGAGTGGCTACGTACCCGAAGTTTGGCTTTACAACCCATTCACGTTTACCCATCCAGCTAGTTCAAACGTTCAAAATTCTTTTTTATATATATAAATAAGCAATACGCAGCACCCATCTATGATCTAATACCTAGATTACCAGCTACACGACTGGCACATTGGTTACCGAGCAGTTAACAAGCTAGCTAGTATACTACAGTATTATAGTACCGTCTTAGTTCGTAAATGCGATACTCCGGGATAATATTAAGCTGCATTTAGTCACATATTACGCGTTACTGCTAGCGGTTTTTAAGTCAAACGTCAGCGAGCAAACCGCTTTAGATGACCATCCAGCTACTCGCTTGGCTACTTTCAAGACACCAATTAGCTTCTTAATATCAAGTAAAGACTTTTATATAAGATACACATGGGTTTCTTAAGAGAAAACATTTTTTAAATAAAATATTACCTTGGACAAGCTTTTAATCGCCCCCCAACAAGTAGTTCCGTTCTCTACAGAAGCTTATCGGCAAGCTAGGCCCGTCTCAGTCGTCAACCGTTCCTTTCTTCCGCTTCCCAAAACAAAATATAAAAAGCTAGCTTCAGTTTGGTTACTTCTGCCTTAAAGTAAATCACATAAATACACTCTGAGAAGCCGATATTGACTATCTGGCTGATATTATATTGCTTCGAACGATCACTCGTATTGTTTAAAAGTTTCCCCTGCAGAACTACCCGCGCTTCTTCTAAAATGGCGTCTGCAGACTGACCTAAAAGGGGTTTCCCGAGATGCCGCATAGGGGCGAACCCTAGCGTTGTTCTTCTCTTAGTACCGATCCCGGATCAGTTTTTCAGCTAGGAAATGTTTTTGTTTGTTCGTTCATTCATTTATTTATTTATTTAGTCAGTCAGTTACTTAGTTAGTTAGTTATTTCCTTTGAGATATAGAGCCTTTCTTACAGCCCAGGTAGCAAAAAAATAAAATAAAAAGATAGCTGTAGCTTTTTTTTTTTTTAACAATTTCAGCTACATGACTAAGCTACAGCTTGTTGGAAAGCACAAAAAATACATTCAGATTCAGATGTTGTCACTTTTGTGTAAGTCGATGTTCATCTTACAATCCCTATTTTTTTTTCTAAAATATTATAGGGCTTGAAGTAATTAATTAAATATATACATATTTTCCTAAATAAAAAATAGCCTTACGAGATGGCTCAAGGGAGATCTTCTTAAGTTCGACCCTAAAAGGCGTCAGAACACCTGATTAGTTGACATCGATGGGTCAAGAATTAATTGATTGTTCCCTTCATACAGCAACTTTAATTCCACATGAGAGAAAGTGTTCTTTATAACTATAATACTGAAGGAATGCTTCAAAATACAGCATTAGTCAACCTAGAACCTAGACCTAAAAATGTCACTGATATCGGGAGGAGTTATGGCACAATAACCGAAAGAAATTTGCATTACTGTCTAAACATAAGAGAATATATGTCCTAGGTTTTCAATATTGAGTATTAAGGACTATTCCAGAGTGCTTTTGGGGAAAATATATTAGACTTGCATGTAATTAAACCTGCATTGTCGACTCTTGAACCAAAGTTTTGATATATTGGACTATGGCACATTTGGAAAGGTATGTGCATTCCAGGGGCGTCCATCCCAACATCTACAGGACCCCCGTTCCTTCCCAATTAATAAATAAATGCATAATCAACAGTGGGTTCCTTATGTTCCATTTATTGGTGGGAAGTTCGATTGAATTTACAGAACCTGATTGTATTGAACTGTTCGTTTAAATTGATCGAAAGAGTCGGTGGGTCGGGGTGCACTTTGTTCAATTACTGTATTGACCAGGGGCGGAGCAAAAATCTCCCCTCACAAAGTCGTCTTTTCAACATCTTTTTGCTGGGTGGGTAAACAGAGCCCTTGTCACCCCAGTGCCACCCCGCTGAAAATGGTAAACATTAAAATATACCAATGAGGAGATCGGGCAAAGATTTGAGCGGAAAACTGTAATTTCCGAGAGCCCATGAAGGCATCCCGACGCGGCAGTACCATGTGCGTGCTGCTTGCTGACACGTCATTTGCTAAAAGCTCTGGCGGTGGCACGCCTTCCTACATGGTCCAAAACACAGCCGCTGTATTGATATCAGCAGGCGTTAAGCAGGCATTTATAACATATTACACCGTGTTACCTTCCTAATGAGAGGTGGTCACACACTTGCAGTACATAAAAAATGGCAGCATGTCTGCGAATCCATATCTCGATTAAATTAGCCACGAGCCCTGCTCGTACTGATATAGGCCTAGATCGTATTTTAGACCGCGTCTTTGTACGTATATAGGCCTATGTGTGCACATGCTGGATTATAGTGTTGTTTTATTATTTTAGCAAACCTAGCACTTGCTTGAAGTCTGTATGTGGAGAACCACTCATTAGTTTTCTACTGCATGTAAGCAGGTTATGCATGTCATATTAAAGTTTTGAATCAACTTCACTATACTGTAATGTGAGGGTTTAATTAGCTGCCTAGACTCATTAATTTAATGAATTAGATTAGGCTTGGTCCTTATGATTGGTGTTTATGGTTTTGTAAATGTTTATTCAACAAACATTTACAAATTCTTGTTTATTATGAGTGTGTACGAGAAAAATACGTTTTTCCTTAATTTATCATATTTATATGGACCCCTCTGAGAAACGCTCGCTCACCCTTTCGCCACCCCTTAAATAAAAGGCAAGCTCCAACACTGGTATTGACCCGAATATAAGACGACCCCCCACTCCCGCTTTGGCAACTATAAGAATCTGGAATACCAAACATTACCTTTAAAAATAAAAAATATTTGACAAGAATACGTTAATCATCAACCATAGCTTTAAAAGCGACCGCAGGCAATCTGATTACAATAAGTGTATTAAATGGCAAACATTAAAAAATAGGTATAGGCCTACGTAATAGGCCTATTTGCGGGGCGGTAGATAATTTGTATTACAAACCTTGAGAGCATAAAAATGTTTTCGATGCAGCAGACCCATATGAAGTAGGTAAAAACGTTTTGCGGAGTAAGGTTGCGCAACATGAATAAATGATATGACAGCTCTTTTAAAACTACTGTTACAATCTTTATTAACAGCCACATTCGGTTTAATACTAGCAGCGGCACAGTCAGGTAAGCCAGCAATTTACACGCATTGCACGTGGTTCACCAACAGGCGTTGCACTCATGCTTTTTGACTTTTGCAAGAAATCTTCAGGCAAATCTATATGAAGTAGAAACTCTCGTATTTGGCGCTATCTACACCCGTTTTGCTCTAGTTTCCGAATATAGGATAACAATTTTTCTTTCTTTTTTTATAAAAAAAAAAACAGTTTTATATTCGGGTCAACCCGGTACTTTAAATGAAACTGCACGTTTATTAAAATTGTATTTTCATTAAAATATTGATTATCTTGGTTTTGGGCCAACATTTATTGGGATGGTTAAGTTCGATGGTAACGGGGCTCTTGTAGGCTAAATCGTCTCCTTTCGAACTACAGCGAGGAATTAGGCAGTGCTGTCCCATCTCCTCCTTGCTTTTTGCTCTTTCCTTAGAACCCTTTGCGCAGGCTATTAGGCAGTCAATCTATCCTGCCATCACACTTCTGGGCACCCCTCACCATATTTCACTATATGCAGATGACATTCTGCTGTATCTGTCTAATGTTAGTCAATCACTTCCTCATGTCCTAAACTTGTTTGAAGAATTTCATAATTTATCTGGCCACAAGATAAATTGGTCTAAATCTGCTCTGATGCCTCTTGGTGATGTTAAGGACAAGGTCTCTACCTTCATCTGTTCCCATGGTGACCTTTGTTTACCTGGGTATCAAAATAAGTGGCTCCCTGTCAACTATTCTGCAGGACAGTTATGCTGAGCTCTCGCATAACATAACTGCAGATCTTCGAAGGTGGAACTCTCTGAGGAGTTCTATGCAAGCCAAAGTTACTATGATTAAGATGAACCTTCTGCCTCGCTTTAACTTCTTATTTTCTATGTTGCCCGTCCAGCCGCCTCCCAAATTCTTTGAGACTGTGCATTCACAGATCTCTAAATTAATTTGGGCTGGCAAATGACCTAGGATCCGTCTATCTACTTTACAGTGATTCAAGGAGAGGAGTAGGCTAGCCGTCCCTAATTTGAGATTTTATTTTGTCGCTTTTCAGATTTGGTCTATTCGGGTTTGGATGGACCAAAGGTCACAGATCTCATGGCGATTAATAGAAGCTGGTTTGGTATATCTGCGTTAACTCATGGACTTACCTTTTATAAAAACAGGGCGAAGAAATATGTTACGATATGGTTCTATCCTCTCTACCACCTTGAGAGCCTGGCAAAATGCTGAAAAGATACTGGGTGGGCCATTCAAATCCACTTTATCCTCCCCGATATGGAATAACCCCTGTTTAATGTCTGGTGGGCGACCATTCACTTCTCCAGTCTGGCTATCTAGTGGCATCTGTGTTGTTGGCGACATTTGCGGTAATAACACTCTATGGACGTTCCACGACCTTCGGCTTCAGTATTCACTTCCGGGCACCTCCTACTTTATCTTCAGTTGAGATCAGCAATGCGGGCATATGGAGAACCCTGGCATTCACATCCTCTGTCTACCCATGTCAGCCCTGGTAGCAGCTCCAGAGGCCTGGTCACGAAATTGTACAACTGCTTGTTGACTAGCTCCATGAAACTGCTGTCCATTATGTCGGTATGGGACAGTGAGTTGAGACTGGTGGGTGCTCAACCTGATTGGAATGAGATTTGGTCTAATTTGCCGTTAACGTCAAAATGCTTAGCACATCAGTTAATTCATTTTAAGTTGATTCATAAAGCTTACACAACACCTCTTATATGCTTTAAACTGAATCTTTCTCAGGGCTCACATTGTGCCCTCTGCCGAACTGCCACAGGCACTTTCCTTCACATGTTTTGGGAATGTCCCAGGATATATGTATTTTGGAAATATGTCAAGAAAGCAATCAAGTACTAAACCTTCCCGGATCTTTGACACACACCTGATTCAACTCCTTGCATCTCTTTGTGTTAATTTCCACACACAGCTCTTGAGCTGAATCACTTGTGGTGGAACAGGGATAGAAATAAGCTGCACAGTGCTGCGCCCCCCCAGGACTGCAGTTTGACACCCCTGCTCTATGGTCCAGGTTGCGTAGTTAACCATTATGGTAGCCTCCACCGCCAGTGGACCCAGGAGCATGCTTCAGGTGGCCTGGGACGGAACAGGTTACATCACAGTCTTTGGCATTGAGGTCCCACTTTTTGACAGCAGCTGAATGACAAAAACGTTTAATTCACCTTTGCTGAATGCAGCTACAGAATACAATCAATGGCGGTAAATACTGGTAATATCGCAGTCAAGATATATCTCACACCCCTGCAGTGTACTCGTATCCACAGGAAAAATGCTGTAATACTATAGTGAGCACCATATATATAGCTCGTCATATAACACATACACCGCAACAGACAGAGGCTAGATGACTAGTAAATAATTGGGTGAGAGACATCATCAAATTAACCACAGGGTGGAAAGGCATGGAATTTAGAACCTTTTTTTTTTTTTTTTACTTTAGCCTTAATTTTTTGGCACATACGTACATTTTAAATCAGGACCACAAACAAAGCGCTACCTACCTATGTCTCTGAGCTCATTTCAAAGGACAATCTTGCCAAATCCAGTTTCACTATGTGCTAGCTAGTCATGGCGCTAGGATTAGCCGCTGACATGAACAGATTCAGCTTACCTTGCTACCGCTTAACTCGACTAAACTTCAGCTAAACATACGTTTCTGTGTTATAAGTGATGATTTGTAACTATACATAATAATTACTTACCCCATTCAATAAGTCGCTCTCAGAATATCCGTCCTTCCACTACTCGCATCCATTGGAACAGTTTTCACTTTGAATTTTTGAGTGACCAATCACAGTCATGCGCGTGTGTGAGCGCGCGAGCATGATGGGATACCGTGAAGCTGCAGAACTACATTGTTATAAGCTTGGTTTATACTTGATGCGTCCGGCACAGAAAGATGTCAGATGTGGAGGAGTTCATCAGCAGAAGTGAGTTATTACAAACACATGTACAATTCCCCAAGTTAACACCATGAAACACGCAAATGGCCACTAGCTCCTGGAGTGACAAAAGCTACACTGCGGCATAACTGCTGTTTAATATATAGTTTAATATATAATTGATTGTATTCAATATCGTGCAGGATTTGGGTGAAGTGTACACAATGCAATACTCATTGTGATAATTCCCCACTTGCTGCAATGTATTTTCACTGCTATGTTAGGGCTTTATGTGGTCCGAAAAAGACGTCTGTCATGGGCTAAATGTGAACCAAAACAGACAGACTAAACCCAGCCTGATTTTCAACGCACTAAGGCCGTAACAGGCCAACTAGATTTAGCCGATAAAACAAAGTCCCATGGACGTCTGCTGCTCAGCGGGGACATTCTAAACCTTTGTCTCTTTTTGTAATAACCATTTCCATTATGTGACTCAGGAGCCTCAGACAGTATAAGAGAAGCAATGGGCATAATTTTGAATATTTACCTGAATCACTTTTTGTAATGTGTGCAGTTATATTATTTGGTAAAACTGAATGTCTGCAGGTGGATGCTAATTTGTGTTCCTCATGGACCAGAAAAAGCAATAAGTTGAAAAATCTGGTTTACTTGTGGGCCGAGCAGGACACAAATAAGCAACATAAAAGTATTTGTGGAATAAAGTAACCCATTTTCTGTTAAAGTACATCGTATAACATGCACTCACTCAGGTCACTTACATCTCCTTCACTGCCTTTGTTCTCAAGGTCAACACATCCCAGTCCAAGAAGAGTTATGTCAATTATTGATTTATAATAACAGATACGACAAGACATATAAAAAATTGCTTTTTTATTTTATTGCATTTGGTGAAGACAAAACAATAAAACAATAGGGATTAGCTATAAGATATTGATGTACTGCATAAGCATCTCATATAAAGACAAACCATTTGACTTTTTCTGTTGATAGTATATATTATCATCAAACATAAAAGAATACACAATTATATTTTTAACATACTGGACATCACTGACACAAAACAATTCAGTTTGAAATGTATTAATATATCAATAATTACATCCCCCCCCCCGCACCTGTCTTATTCTCCTTCTGTATGGATACTCTCTCTCTCTCTCTCTCTCTCACACACACACACACACACACACACCACTGCATGTGTACCTAATCTGAAACACCAGAACATACTCTGTCTACCTTAAAACAAGACTGAAAATAAGAGAACATAATACTATCAACATAAATCACTCACATGTATGATTATAATATTTCTACATCTATTCTACAAAATGTCCTATGAAACTATACTTTTTAGAGTACATTAAAAGGAAATTATTATATTACTATAATTTTATATGTATTTATAATTATTTACATATGTATATGTCAATGTTTGTTTAAGCACGTTTGTTTTGAATTAAATAGAACCAAAAGTCTACTAACGTGTGTGTAAATTAGCAATTAGCATTAGTAATCTAATAACTGTTACAAATGATAAAATTGATTGGCATAAAGCTTCCTCGTATGATAATAGACACATGACTACATGCAAATATTAAGTAATCTTAATGATCACAAATGGCATGCAGAAGCAAGATCCACCCATCTAAATGAAAGAGAAACTATTTGTGTGTGTGTGTGTATATATATATATATATATATATATATATATATATACACACACAATATGTAGATATTCAGAAAGACTGAAAACTAATTAGATAATAATATTTGAGCATATATATATATATATATTTTGGTGGGCAGGGACAGATTATGGGTTGTGTGGGCCCCTGGGCAAAACGTTTGCAAGGCCCCCCCCCACCACCAGCACCACCACCACAACTCAAGGGCC